>JAMPIV010001085.1:600000-948560 GCA_024509875.1 Oreohelix idahoensis
GAAGAACAGTACCAGCAAAGAAAATGTTGGTGTTCATATAAAAATTTTGACCCAAGACGCACTAACAGTGAGGAATGCAGTTAGCGACCCATAGCTAGACTGCTTGAGTCAGGGTCAGCGAACCAGAGCTGACCAAGACCCTATTCCACCTCCAAGTGGTGGTCCTGAAAACAGGCTGCATCACTGCAGTCTGGCTGAGTGAGTAGGGATCGAAGAGGGAAGGCTAACCCAGTCCCAAAAATGCTGTGCTGAAGTCAGATGTGTCGGCCAAAAGACACAAATATCGCAGCTTCGCTGTAAATGGACACAATGCAACCAACGTCCTTTTCAGGATGAACAAAAAAGAAGAAAAAAATATAAAAATTTAACCTTACGCACGCTGCATTAAAAATTGCGGAAATTTGCCCTGCCGCTGCATTCTTTTTCACAACATCCCCTTTTTTATAGTGGGTGACTTGTAACGTCTATAGTTTCTTTGTTTCTTGGTAAATTGCTATAATTTTTGGAATGTATATAAATAAATGAATCTGATGATATAAGTTTTGTTGGTGTATATGTTAGATGTGATAGGAAGAGAGGAATGGAAAGATGAAAAAAAAAAAAAACAACAAACGAAGAGACTGTACTGCATAAGGCTGGTCCTACCTTTGAAAGCTATCATACTCTCATCAACACTAAGCTCTTTAGAGGGTATGTAATGGCTTTGCCATAGAAGGAGAAAAGTGTCGACGAACGATTTGATTTTGAAAGCTTTGCACCTCGTGGTGCGGTGCTGCAGTTGTATTGAAGGGGCCCTGGGAATATCAACTTCATCAAAATCGTCGTAAAAAACGCTAGACATACTACTGTCATCCCCATCTCCGCCATCACCCATATTCTGAGAACCGATATCATCGTTAGTAAAGCCAACAAACTCATCATCGGAGTCAGAATCCATGAAAATTTCAGCGAAAATGGCAGCTTGTTCCATGCCGATTGATTTCGATTTAAAAAATGCACAGAAAATAAATGCGAATACACCCATCACTAAATATAGATCGGAATCAGAAGTGAACTCTTTCGCAAATAAGATTAACATTAAACATCCGGGGGTAATATGACGTGTACACATCTTATATAGCAGGAAACCAACTGTATCCGAAAGTAGCAGCATTGCGCCGGCAGAACATAGAGTATCTCTGGCGCAATATTGCGACCGCAGCGTGCTAAAGGTTAAGGAGAGTATGTTCTTCATGCAGATGAAACATGTGCTTCCCTTTCCATTACTGCACCTTTGTGATACTCAGTTATTAATTTCTCTTGGGATTATTCATGCTGTTACGAAATAGCTTAAAATAGTTTGCATTTATTACAGACTTAACTGTTTATATTGGATAACTTATTGTTTGGTCTTTTCTCATTGTGTATCATTCTATAGAGTTTATGTATGAATGACTGGTTGTTTTCTTTGTCTTTTTCATGTTATATAATCATTATTCCTTTAGAAAATACTCTACTTACTTACTTAGTCGTTCCCCTTCTACCGTGAGGTGTAGAGGTTTGGAAGAGAGAGCGCCAAACTATCCTATCGGCTGTCTTCCTCCTGGCCTGATTCCATTCTAGTCCTCGGTCCTTCAAAGATTGTCTAATGTTGTCCTCCCAGCGGACTCTGGGTCGTCCTCGGGGTCTGGATCCTTGGCTCTTTGTTTCCCATGCTTGCCGTGGTATCCGATCTTCTCCCATTCTGCAGACATGGCCAAACCATCTTAATTGGGACTGTTCTACTTGGGTCTGCAGGGGGTAGGATTTAAGGCCTTGTCGTATCGTCTGGTTGCGTACCATGTCTCTTCTTGTTACTTCAACCACCTTCCTCAGATACCTCATTTCTGAGGTTTGGATCTGTCTTTTATGGGTTGTAGTCATTGCCCATGACTCGCATCCATATGTCAAGACTGGGACATAGGTGGAGCGGTATACAGCCATCTTCGTTTTCTTACCAACCTCTCTCTTGCTGAGGAATCCTCGATTTATGGCCTGAAAAAGTCTCCCAGCTGCTGCTTTTTGAGTGGCCAACTCTTCTTTGATGCCTCCCTTTCGGTCTATAATAGCTCCGAGGTATTTAAAGTGGTTGACCTGCTCCAGGACCTGTTCTCCCAGCTTAATCTGATGTCTTCTTTCTTCTCGTGATATCACCATGGATTTTGTTTTAGAGCTGCTTATGACCATACCTCTCTTCTTCACCTCTTCCTTCCAGACTTGCAGGTTGGATTGGAGATGTGCCTCTGATTTAGCAATCAGGGCAACATCATCAGCAAATGCCAGCTCCGAAATATAGACCTGTCTCATCTTCCAGTACCCCACTGAATACTTTTTTGTTCTCTCCTTACATGCCTTGATGACATCGTCCATAAGGAGTATGATTAGAAAATACTCTTACTTACTTACTTAGTCGTTCCCCTTCTACCGTGAGGTGTAGAGGTTTGGAAGAGAGAGCGCCAGACCATTCTATCAGCTGTCTTCTTCCTGGCCTGGTTCCATTCTAGTCCTCGGTCCTTCAAAGATTGTCTAATGTTGTCCTCCCAGCGAACTCTGGGTCGTCCTGGAGGTCTGGATCCCTGGCTCTTTGTTTCCCATGCTTGTCGTGGTAGCCGATCTTCTCCCATTCTGCAGACATGGCCAAACCATCTTAGTTGGGACTGTTCTATTTGGGTCTGCAGCGGATGGGATTTCAGGCCTTGACGTATCGTCTGGTTGCGGACCATGTCTCTTCTTGTTACTTCAACCACTTTCCTCAGATACCTCATTTCTGAGGTTTGGATCTGGCTTTTGTGGGTTGTAGTCATTGCCCACGACTCGCATCCATATGTCAAAACTGGGACATAGGTGGAGCGGTATACAGCCATCTTCGTTTTCTTACCAACCTCTTTCTTGCTGAGGAATCCACGATTTATGGCCTGAAAAAGTCTCCCAGCCGCTGCTTTTCGAGTGGCCAACTCTTCTTTGATACCTCCCTTTCGGTCTATAATAGCTCCGAGATATTTAAAGTGGTCGACCTGCTCCAGGACCTGTTCTCCCAACTTAATCTGATGTTTTCTTTCTTCTCGTGATAGCTCTTTCTTCATAAGTTACTTCTTATCTGTTTGTTTAATGTATGTATTTTTAGTTGAATGCATAATACATTCATTTCTTGTTAGCAGCTTGCATTTGACTTGTAACAGTTAAAAAGTGCTAATTCAGCTGTTTGTTATTGACATTCACTAGCTCTTATTCTTTTGTGGAGCCTATGTTTATTTATCCATCTGAAGGATTTTTCTGTAACATTTCTACATTTGTAACTCCAACAATTTTCTGTACATTTATGTTTTGTGTGTAACAAAGGCAGTTATTGTATCAGACTCACAATCCATGCTTTGAAAGGTCCAAAATGGCTGGCTTTGACATGAATGGAAAACCTCCATAGAAGCATAGAATCTTCAAGAACTTATATGGATCTACTGTCCTGGTCATGCCAGGGTACGTGGCAATGAAAGAGCTGACAGACTAGCTTCAAGTGCACCCATAAAAGGTGCATTGACCATGGATAAGGAAGAAATACTGAGGGCAATTCATGTTCGTCTATTAGAGAATGACACTGCAACCGATGAATCATCAAGGCTAAGACTGCTGGAATTTGGCATCAAACGTAAGGCCAGCAGGGATGGACGTATGAGAGGACACATCCGCCATGTAGACAACCAGTGCACAACAGGAACAATTAGCATTCATACTCTTCGACATTTGCTGAGGGAGACTGAGTACCTATGGGTTTCCCCGGAGTGCAATGACGTCGATTCTGATTAACATGGACATACACTTTGCTTGGCCTAGGATTCCCCTACTTTTTGTTGTGTCTCTAGTGATATAAACATTGCTTTGGATATTTGGGACTTCTCAATATGCTGTATGTTGTAACTTTTTCTTTTCATTTTTTTTTTTTTAAGATATATAATACGTGAAATGCCCATTGGTCCATTTCTGGATGAATTCTTCCATGTTGCTACAAAGTTCAACCCACTACGTTTGACAGATGGTGAAATTGGACTTTTCACTGCAGTTCTCATGATATGTCCAGGTAAAAAGATAATTCAAGAGTATTGATTAAGTGAAAGTAAGAGGTTATTCTTATTAGCAGAACATTTCATAATTGTGCTTGGCTTAGAGATACAGTGGAGTCTTGTCTTCTTGAAGCCATATTATAGAGAATATGATAACTTTTTTCTATCCTTGTCTCATGGTACTTTGAGAGTATGGAAGTGTAAAGCAAGATTTTTAAAAAAGTAAATTGATTTCGTATTGATTTCCTGACAAGCATTTTTTAAATTAATATTTTCAGATCGAGAAGGACTAAAGAATTGCACGGCTATTCACACAATCCAGCAGCTGTTCCTGCAGGCCCTTTATTTCCATTTGAAGCAGTGCCATAAAGGTAATACTGCCTGCATCAAGCTTTCATTTCATTTTCAAAAACTGTTAATAGATATCCAGCCAATGGAAAAAGAGTTAAAGTTAACGGTTAAACATGAAAATAAAGAAAGCTGTGATGTTTCTCATCTTGGAAGCTTTGTTTTTTCAACAGCCTCACTCGTTACACTTAAAAATTCACCCGTAACATGTCATTTATCATGTGCCCAAAGAAATATAACATCCATTTAAAAATTAATTTTATATCCATCAATTAATGTATCAGTAAAATGTAAATTTGTTATTATGTCATAATTTTTATATTTTTTCATTTTAAATGGGAAATTGGGCTATTAAAGGTTTAGTTCTTTGTCGTTGGAAGTAAGAAAGAGAGTTCTTCAGTGTTATGTAGAACCAATCCTGACATATGCGAATGAGTCATGGACAATTAGTAAACAAGTAGGGAAGGCACTAGAGGCCACAAAGATGTAGTTTTACAGAAGAATGTTAAAAATTCCATGGACAGCCAGAAAGATTAATGAGAATGTCCTGAAAGAGGCCAATGCGCAAAGGAAACTTATTTCACAGGCTAGAAAGAAGCGGTCCACTTTTTTTTTGGGGCATGTTATGAGAAGAGGAAAGCTGGAATATATCGTAACAACAGGTAAGTTAGTTGCTTATCCTTTACAGGACGTGGCAATCAACCCCAGCTTTTATTGGCTGTTTGTGATTTTTCTAGGCAATTTTTTTCATTCAGTAGTTTGCCATTGCTTTCTGAACGGTATGGTGCTTATACCATTGTTAAAAATCCACACAAAGCGATCTGCTACCAAACCGCCTGCAGCAGGTTTCGAACCTGGTATATCTGGATTATGAAACTGCGTTCATATCCATTAGGCCACAGACGCCGACAGGTAAGACTAAAGGAAAAAGAGATAGGGGAAGACAAAGAGAGCTTCTTCTTCTTCTTCTTGCGATCGCATCTTTGATGATTACACCGTCAGACGAGTTCTCATGATGAATTCGACTGTTGTTTGAAGTTCCTCTTTAACTCCATATAGCTTTGAGTTTAGTGTTGAGTCATTGGGCCAGTATATCTTTCTTAACTGGTCATACAGAGGACAGTCCTGTAGAAATGCTCAGCACATCCACAGCACAGTGGTGAAGCAGACAATCGTAGCTTGTTCTTGTGTTTATTAAGTTTGTTATGCCCTGTCCTGAGTATCTGTCCCTGCCGGTCGAAGAGTGGATAGTCGACTTTGGGTTGGGTTCTCTTCTGATAGTCTGGATAGCTCTCTTTTTCTCAAAGTATGTGACTTCATTAATTCTCCTCCCCTTTTTTGCAAGTTTATCTGCCTTTTCATTTCCGGGTACACCACAATGAGATGGTACCCACTGAAGTACAGCTACCTTGTTTAGTTCATTTCTCAGATGCGGGAGTTTACCACCCTTGAGAGCTTGCAGGACAGACAGTGCATCTGTGAGGATGACTACCTGGTGGCAGTCAGACAAAGAGAGCAAATACTGGACAGTTTGCCATCGTGGCACGGAAAGAAATCAACAGCAGAATTGATAAATTGTACTGGAGACAGGAAGTTGTGGAGAGATATGATCTCCTACGCCACTATGCATGGTACTTGAAGACAGGTTTAATAACTAGCTCTAGGAGTAATAATTGCAGAAAGTTTAAGAACCTCTTTTCTAAGATATGGGAGAGCTGCAGGCTAAGATGTGGCATTACAGTTGATGTCTTCAAAGCAGATATAGCCACCTCAAAATAGATATCATGCACTTTATTTGCAATTGGTTACAGTCGCATACTGTCTGTACAATTCTGTGCCTGTTGCAGGCTAGTAGTCCTTTACAGAGCTTAATGCATGTTGATGCTGCTCCAGAGTTAAGGCCAAGAGCTGTCTCAGTTTTCAATGGTAGTTGTGTTTTCGGTATTACAGCAGGACTGTTGGTTGGATAAGATGTGCCCCACCAAAAGGAGGCAGACACCTTAATGAAACAAACATGAACATATTGTTTGCTAAAGTCTAGGGGAGAAAGGAAACATCAGCTGACAGCAAGGAAGGATTTCTAGTTGGGTTGGCAAAGAAAGGAGATAAACAAGAACACACAGATTGCTGAAGAATACTGTTATTATCAGTACCATTGAAAATAATTAATAGAATCATCCTTCAGAGAATTGAAGAGGCCATTGACATTTGAAGGATAAACAGTTTTTCAACTAAACAAATCCTATACAGACTATATAATCACACTGAGCATAATAGTAGAACTGAGCGTGAAATTGAACCCACCACTTTACATTGGATTGATGGACACTGAAAAGGCTTTCGATAGTTCAAACAAAGTCACTCTGGAAACTTGTGAGGTGTTCTGTAGTTTTACTAAGTTCCTTCTGAAACAGGAATATGAAAAATGCAGAGTTCTTCATGAACAAACTTACAAAGCCCTTAGGGATAAGAATTGGAGTACAGCAAAGCATACCTGTTGTCGCCATTTCTCTGTTTACTGATTGAATTTATGAAAACAGTGCCAATAACAAGAATAGGAATCACAGCTGTCTGGAAAAAAAAAACAGCTGGACTTTGGACAGTACTTTTTTTTCCCATAACCCAGACCATTTGCAGGACAGAAATGGAACACTTGATGAGAGGTCACAAAAACTTGATCTGAATATCCAGAGAAATACAAAGATCATGAAAATAAATGTGTAGATTATAGACTGTTGAGAAAATGAAAATAGCTTTGAAGTCATGTAACAAATGAACAGAAAATTTGAAATGTGGGACATTTTGGGATAACCTGTTGTCAGTTGTAGTCACATACAGGAAAATAAGATGAGAAAACAGATGGCTATCATCATCATCTCAGCCCGTAACCCGTCATGGGTCGTAGGGGTGCCATGGTGGAAGCATCAGCAGACAGGGTCCTCCACTGCTCTCTATCCTCAGCAATGCGTACAAGTGTGGAAAAACCGTGTCCTGCCCATTCTTTGATGTTATCAGCCCAGGATTTTCTCTGCCTTCCTCTTCTCCGTTTACCTTCGACTGTTCCCTGAAGGATCGTTTTCGAAAGGGAGTCATGACGAGTTACATGCCCAAACCAGGCAAGCTTTCGACGTTTCACTATTGACAAAAGTGGTTCTTGGTGGCCTGCATAGGTGTTTATCTTCTCTCTAACATAGACATTTGTTTTGTGCTCTTTATAGCAAATGCGCAAAATTCTTCTATAACATTTATGCTCGAAAGCCTGAATCCTTCGCTCCGTATCTGCAGTGAGTGTCCAGCCCTCACACCCATACAAGAGAATAGATAATACAAGTGATTTGTATAATTTGATCTTCACAGGAAAACTGATGTTACTTTTCCAGATCACATTCAACCTTGTCATGGCAGCTGAGGCCATCTCAAGTCTTGTCTTGATTTCTTTAATTGATCTTCCATCACTACATATAGTGGACCCGAGATATTTAAAGGTGTTAACTTCTTCTAACGTTTGCCCATTTAACGTAATGTTGGTCGGAACATGTTTCTTATGGCTATTCACCAATATCTTGCTTTTTTCTATATTAATTTCACATTTTTCAGATGCTGACAAAACTTTTAGCTAGATGGCTATAAGAAAATGATTAAAGACACAGCAGACACATGGAAAAAAAAATTAAATAAAAATACTAAACAAGAGAAAAGATAACAAATTGAGCAAACCAGAGATATCAGCACAGAAAAAAAACAATAATGCAGCACATATAAAAAAAAAAAAAAGCATGGCCTGATGTAAAGTAACTCACTAAGTGGTGAACAAATGTTAGTAGTAAAATTGGTAGCCAGACTGCACATGGAGAAACACCCTCAATTATGTTGACTCATACATATGTTTTGGCAGCAACTAAGTCAAATTTAGAGGAATGGACAGCAATATAAAAATGAGCACAGAAGGTTTTAGACTGATACAATTTAGAGGCTTTGCATTGCATTGTGAAATATATGGATATCAAAAGAAATCAGCAGCTGATGCAGCTGACAATGAAAGTGGATGAAGCTTTCTGATACTGAGTGACAGCAAATGGAAAAAAAAAAACTGTCAGTAGCAGCAGGAACATTTTCAAAGAACTTGAGAGTGGAGGCAGTTACACTGAAAACTGCAGCAGAAGCCCAAATGACAGAGGAGACACCAAGAGATGAGTAGTGTTTTTCACAGATGTACTGTAATATCTGTAATAGCACTAAGGAGTAAAAGAATTAAAGACCTACATATCTTTAGCAACTCTCTGTGAACTATATTAGCATTTCAGTAGGTGTGTCATACAGTGGATCCCATCTCATGGCTGAATACTTGAGAATGAAGATGTAGACATACTGGCAATGGACAAGGAAAAACTACCTCATTCATATACAGAAAGAGATTAAGAGACTCATCAAAAGCAGAAACAGTATCAAGTGGAAGACTGCGCATCCAGAATGCTGATTGTTCCTGTAGTGTGCTAATTCTATAGTTGCCAGATGCATCCTTTTGTACATCCATCCCTGCTAGCCTCACATCTGATGCCAGATTCCAGCAGTCTTAGCTCTGTTAATTCATCCATTGCAGTGTTGTTTTCTAGTCGGTGATCATTGATAGTCCTTAATATCTCTTCCTTATTCATATCCAATGTTCCCACTATGGGTGATCTTAAGGCTAGTCAGCTCTCCTGCATGACCAGGACAGTAGATCCACACCAGTTCCTGAAGGCTGGGGGTCTCTATGTGTATTCTCCATTCTTGTTAATTAATAGAAAAATTAAAATGGTATGACAGAATCAACAAAGTGTAATAAATGGAAAGAAGCAAATAGCATTATTCTTGGAGACGAGGAAAGTATATTGGCATTGGATAAGTACACATTAACTATGAGCTTCTTAAGGCATTCCTTGTTCTGGTGTCCCAGTTGAACACTAATGCTCCACAAGGAACTGAAAGACAAAGACTGACAGTCTTGAACACTCTGCTGTGTTGTAGTGTTTCTGTATATATAGTGATGCATTTTTTTTTTTAATTGGTGCTTTCATGCACCCATTTTTATATTAAATAATATTTTGCTTTAGCATGTCAAGAAAATGTATTTCAGTTTATTTGTAATTGTATTATATAGCCTATCTAATTTCATCCCATTCAATTTTCACATTTTTCAGATGCTGACAAAACTTTTAGCTCTCTAATTAGCCTGATACCCGTGTTCCGCAAAGTGAGTGATGACCATGCAAAATTTCTAAATAACATCAAGATGAAGTCCCCCACAGAGTTTGAGAGAGATTTCCCTCTCTTACATCATGAAGTGTTTGGTACAAGCTAAGTGAATCTTAGGTTAGTAGGGCATTTTTTCCTTCATTGCACTATTTGAATTATGTTGCCGACTTCATTAATTAATTTTGTTCATTTATATACATGTACAATATATTCTTTAGATAAATTTAATATAGGGCGTGCCATCTGTTAAAAACAGATTTTCAGTATTGTGTTTATTAAAAGAATAGCAAGCCAGCCAGAAAGCTTTTTTCTTTTGTTTAATGTTTTTTTTTGTTTGATTGTTTTTTGTTTTTTTTTATAGTGCAGGACATGTGATCTTCATGCACGACCTATAGTTTAAGGCAGCGGTTACCAAACTTTTTTCTCAGGGCCACACTTTCAGAATGAAAGTTTGCTTGCGCCACACCAAATTTTGTATTCATAATAAATACCTTCAAAAACAAAAAAATCAATTCCTAGTAGTGCTTTATTCATAACGTAGAATACAACTACTTTATAAAATGATCATGAGACATCCAGAAAGTATAAAACAATACAGCTACATAAAAACATGATTCATTCACAAAATATACAAATTCAGTGAGCTTGTTTTTGTAGTGTAATCGCATTTATATTAGGTCTTATTTGAGATAAACTCTCATCAAAACAAAGAAGCCTTTCTCTTTTCTGGTCTTTGATATTTATCAGAGCTGAAAATCCTTGTTCACAACAATATGTCATGGAGAACTGTATCTATTTGATATAAGATAAATTATATTGCTGAATAAAATCAGACTAATTCAGATAAATTCTGTGGGTTCCTATACATGTATTTCTCTTATTACATCACAGGTAACAAAATAAATATGATAATGACATTTATTTTGGCTCCTGAATTGTACAATATAATCATGGACACACAGAGTTGGGAACCCTTATGTTACTCAGAGAATTAGTTGGTTTGTTTCTAAGATAGTTGCATGTTGAGTAAAGCCCAAACACAGAATCACTTTGTGTACTGTTATTTGGTGAAGGAGTTTGGCACATATATTTCAGCCTGGCTGGCTTATCTATTTTAAAACATTTACTGAAGATTGTTTTCATCTGTGATGCAGTTTTCCATGTCTGTTTTTACTGTATAATGTGCATATTAGTCTGTATTTTTTCACATGTGAATTCTTTGTGTTAAAATTTGATGTTAATTTGCCTTCTGCTGTTAAAAAAAAAAAGTTGTAAAATGAAAGATTAACATCATGCGTAAATATCAGCTTTACTGTGCCAAAGTAACATAATGTTTCAACAAATGTGTGTAAACCAGAGTGCAAGACGTATACAAACATGAAAATGGAAGAAGTGGGACAAAACAACAAAAACAACCCGAAAAGAAAAAATAAAAATCGTACCAATGAGAACTGTCCAACAGTTTCCCAAATAGTTATATTCTTGCCATTGTCATGTTTGCATCCATTAATAAAGACATTTTTGTTACTGCTTGGCTGTTGTAATAATTTGCCATTGGAAAGCTGATATTTACACCCTGTTTTCTAAGTGAGAGATTTTGTTTGCCAGGTATTTTTTATACTTGGAATGTGGTATATCTTTGCTATAATTTTGCCTTCTGTGCGCACTGACTCTGGTAGTATGTACAGAAACAATCTTGTATCCCTGCTAGCTTGTGACATTTACATTGTTAAAGCCTACATTATCTGGAATTTACAATGCTTAATTCTACCTTGTTGGAGACTGACCTAAAAATGTATTAAAAATATAAAAACTGTGTTGTATTTTGCTCAAAAATCAGTGATGGGTCTTGTGATATGTATTTGGATACAGAAGTGTCCTTAGTGTGCCAGGTGTCAGTTATAGATATTAATACATCCATTTCAGTGAAAACATTTTGTACATAGTGGCTAGAAGACCAACTGCATCTTGTCATGTACGTACTTTCATTTGTCTTTTTCAAAGTTAACAGTATTGAAGACTTCTGTAAGACACTAATCTGCTCTGATATTTTGTGTCTTGAAACAGCCATTTACAAGTATCATCGTACTATTTAAGTAACAGAGTAAGACAAGTAGACTTGTCATCAAAATATATTGATAAAACTTATCTAAAGAAAAAAAAGCAACAGTTCTTGTCTGTACAAGTAAAATATGTTTTCTCACATGTCATGATGTTTTAATTTAGATGCCATGTGCATTGTGATTATTTTATCTTATATCAACAAAAGATTGATTAATTTGATACTCTTTGTTCCTCATAGTTGTTTATCTTCATTGCTGTATTTTGTTTTACATACCACATATACTTGAGTATAAGTCAAGAAATTTATTCCCATTTTGAACTTTAAAAAACATAACCCAGACTTATAATCGAGTCAGAAAAAATAAAGATTCATGAAACCGGTCACTTTTGCCGCCTGCTCTTCCCGCCGCATACTGATATCCTTAGATATAAACTTGCTGCTTTATTAAATGTTTTTGAATCAGTTTGATTAAGGCTGTTAATTGTGGTAGTTATTAAAATAAAAACATACACTCGATTCAAACAGTATAAATAAAAAATATCCATCATGCTTTCATACTTCCTGTCGTGCGTTCACGGGCATGCACAGCTGTTTAAATCATTTCTTGTAAACACACCAGCATTTAGTAAAAAAGCATTTTGTCTGAGGTTTTTCCTTGTTTGTATTAAGCACATTTGGTAAAATTCTTTACTTGTGAATAAACTGAAGTAATCATAAGATGCAGCATCTAGATCTAGAGTGTGTTTAGGTCCAGGGTTCCCTACAAAGTCACAAATTTCAACTGGAGTACGCTTCGTTGACCAGCCTCCTTCGTTTGATCTATCATCAACATCATTACTTCTTTCACTAGATTCACTTTCGTCAGTGTCACTGTCAGAGTCTAAATCAGGCCTTATTCAATATCCACATCTGATTCAGCTGCAGCATTAGTGTCCTGATCAAATAACAAGTCACTTCTCAGATCCCAAAGCAAATATTTGTCTGTCTGGAAAGCTGTGGCTTTAAAAAAAATCATGAAAAATCATACTGTCGATCGATTTTTAAAAAAATTTTTCAGAAAATGAAACCATTACATGCACCGGAAATCTATTTATAACTCCAGTTACGTTAAATACAGAGATCTCATTGCTACTTGACAACAACCGACAGTTTTTGGCGAGCAATTTAGGCCCTTTTGGATGGGACATTAGACTTTCTGGGCGGGTGATTTCAGGTGTTTTAAACGGGAAATGGTTAAGCTGACGGTGATAGAATTTGCAGAAAACCATGGAAATTCCAATGCAATGCGGGAATTCGGATTAAACAAAAAACTCATACAACTTAACTCTTAGTATACGAGCGGCCTCTTAGAGAGGCCGATGATCGATCCCCGTCAATAGCGAAAATTTATAGGTGAATGCATGTTTAAAACCACTGAATAATTTAGTTATGTGCATGATATAGGGGTTTCATTTCTTCACATTTTGATATATAACACTTATGTTATCTTTATAAATAAATTGTTTATTGCAAAATCTGTAAAGGTAGTCATGAAATTAGTTCGTATACTAAGAGTTAAAATTGAGTCATCGTTTTTCAAAGCTTTTTAAGTCCTGAAGTGATGGGGTTGACTTATACTCAAGTATCTACATTATTTACGGGGGGAGGCTTTTGATATAATTATTGACTCAGTTAGGCCACTTAACAAATTCTACACAGTGCCCAAAATATTCCAAGTATATACATTCACTTTAAAAAAAAAATCTGTTAAAACCATAAATTCTGAGCCAGAAGACAGCGCCATATTATTTTGAAAACAAATTTCATTTGACAATTTTTTCTACACTTTTTCCACCCCTTCTGTATTATGTGATGGAAGTCTAGTTGACTAACTGGATTCATCTGATTGACTAAGTTAAGTGTTTGTTGAATATCCCTGAGAGTAAGGTCAAACAGTATTTCTGATTTTTTAATTTTTTAACTGTTACTGTCTTTACACTTCCAGGAGAGATCTGGCCTAAGTGATCATGAGAACATTTTTCTAGCTTTTTGCAATGACTCCATTAAGCCTTCTTTTACTTGGGCATCCTTGTGCCTGTCATCCAGAAACAGTGGTGTTCTAATAAAGAAGTTTGTGCTGCTGGTTGGTTTGGTTACATTCTAATCACATAATTAAACTAATTCACCGTCTGCTTCTCTGTGTATTCCATATATGGTCGTGTTTACCATTTTTCCATTCCATGGCATGTTTTTATTTTGTTCTTTTGTTTCTTGTTGACGATGGTTTTTCTCAGAGGTATCGTTTCACAAGTTTCAATTTTAAGTGCAGGAAAATATTTTAACATTAAGTTAATGTGATCAGATTTTTCAAGCAAAACTGTTGTTGTGCAAAGATAAATTGTGCATACCACTAAATTGTGCATACCACTAAATTGTGCATACCACTAAATTGTGCATACCACTCTTTATCCCCATGTAACTTGTGAAAATTTTAGTATAATAAGAAATAAAATAGAAGTGTTTTAGCATTTCGTCGGTCAGGATCATCTTAGTTATTAGATTGTATTTGTTCTGTATGACTCATAGACTTAATTATAGCATCTTAAAAACAGCAGATATTGAGAGTTCTAAGAGAAAGTTAAAGATATTAATACCATTGAACAGAAAATAAGAACAAATATGAAATTTTCAATATATACACATTTCTGGTAGTTTACTTAGGATCAAACCATAATAAGGTGGCAGGGTCAGATCAAACAATTGGAGGCTAACATAGATAAGAGTACCGAGTGTGTCAAGCAAATTCAGGGTACAAGACCAAAAAGAAGACGGCAAACAGCATAGAAATGGCCTGAAAGAGCTGGAAAATTATAAACTAGAGAGAGAAGACCATCAAGAATTGCAAGGAACGGAAACACATCATCATTGTGGCCGAGCCTTAATGGTTTGAGTTGTAGAAAAAGATTGTATTCAAGTAATTCACTTTTTTGAAATAATAACGTTTTAGTAATGTCACAATCTTGTTTTCTCTTCCTTAAGGCCCCCCGCATGCACCCAGTGCCCAGCTGTGCTTCTGTCAGTAATAATGTATCTGTAAATGCTGCTTAGATATATGTCAGTGTTCTTCCCCATTTCCTCCTCACCTGCTAGAATTTCTAGGAAGGACCTTTGTTTCTGGGATTTGTGCTGTAGGACATTATGCTAAGCATCCATTATGCTAAGCACAGAGAGTCTGAACTTGTCTTTGGCTGATGCAGGTCGACTTGCCCAGAATCGTGATGCGTTCAGAGCAGCTGTAATGGAGACAACGTTCTGGAAAGAATATGTCACATGATGATGATGACCCATTCTGTTCATGATGTTCAAAGGAATATCTATGCTAAGCACCCATTCTGTTCGTGATGTTCAAAGGAATATCTATACTAAGCACCCATTCTGTTCGTGATGTTCAAAGGAATATCATGATAGTGGGTCGATATGAGGTAGATCCTGGTCTATCGGTAGATCACAGGAAATAATTTAATAGAACTGTAGGAAATGAAAAAAACGAGAAAGAATTTTAAAGCTTGAGAAATGTCTGACTAACCGTGTCCCTTCAGCATTGGAAAACACGGCATCCCCATGATTTTCTATAGTGTAAACTCACAAGCTAGCATACAAAAGTTCACTTTAGCCATAAATGCAAAAGATAGGAACGGGATCTTTTCTTTGAAGTGAAGTTAACATTCGGTAAAAAATATTTAGTTTGAATTTTTCATGTCTGCTTTGATGCAATTGCAGGAAGCAGGTTGTCAGTGGGAGATACAAGTTACATATATGCTGCATTTGTTCCAAATTCTCTGAAACTTGAAAGCAGGCAAGATTTTATAAAGGTGAATGTTTAGAGAGCTCAGTGTTTCTGAAATAGATCCCCACAGCTCCAGGTTTGCCTGCCACATGTAAGTTTTTCAGTCGTTTATGGCCAAGAAAAGTGTGTGTCAAAATTTAATGGATGATCCTCATATGTCTCATTGACACAAGTAAACATATACTTTATATTAAAAATGATAGTGTAGTATCACATTTAATGGAGGAACAGCAGTGGAATTTATGTTACAGTCCAAAATATGAAAGTACTTAAAATATGAAAACTAGGATTAGTCTACTTTTGGATAGTTAAAATTTCCCCCAAATCTAAATACATTCTAAATTGTGTATGTTTACTTTAGAAATTGTATTTATTTGTGAAACTGCTGTTGCTGTTGAAGAAAACCATTAATTTTTCAGAACTTAGTTTTATGTTTAAAATTCTGTTATAACGTGCATATTTTTAAAAAATAACTGCTGCTCTGTCCCCTTAAAAGACCATCTAATCTACAACTCACAGCAACAGTGACATGCCATGACAATGTTTGATTGTTGAGCATCCCAGCTACATCTTATCTTATCTTCTTCCTCATTCACCCTCAGACTTCTACATTAATGACTAATAAAGGCAGTAGGTCCCTGACATCTCCAAACAGTTTTTCATGGAGAGAAGTAGGTTGTTGCCATATGCTACTCCGTTCACTGTTGTATATTAGGCAGGACTGGAGTAGATGTTCGGCTGTTGTGGGGCTGATGCCACAGGTGCAAATATCTGTTTTACCAGTCCTGTACTTGTGGTATTGATGGTACTTCAATCTGTTGTGTCCAGTGCTGGTCTCGACTAGATAACTGATGGTAGGCATTATTTTTTATATGGCCTGGGTGTTCTCTTTCCCATTTGAACTTGAATGTGGCTTTTAAAGTTGTTTTTACCATTTCATAAGTTGTCCTTATCTCATTTTGTTGTAGCACTCCTCCTTCCTTAGCAAGTTTGCCTGGAATGTTGCAATGGGCTGGTATCCACTGGATTGTGCATTTGTTGAAGAATTTGGCCAGGCTTTCGAGTGAGTTTATCAGATCTTTCAATCTTAGCATGATGGCTCTTCAGGGCTGTTATTACTGAGAAGGCATCTGTAAAGATTACATCTTATCTGACTGTGCTGGCCTGTTGTACGTTAGGCAGTTTCTGCATCACATGATTACACTAGATATTGCTGTAAACAATTTTGAGCAATTAGCTGAAGTACCTGCTCATGATTTTAGCAAACAGTAGATCACTGAAAGAATTCTTTTAACATTGTGGTGTGATATTATGGGGTATAAGTGATGTCACAAAATTGTTGTCAGGTTTCTGTGGGATGATTTTAGTATTACAGAAAACAGCATAGTGAAGAAACCACGTTCACAGTTTAAAAATGTGTGCAACTTCATCGTTTTTGCTTTGTAAGCCAGGTTCAAATATTGTATTTTTGGTTAATGAAAAAGTTGTGTTTGTTACTTCCCCCTAAAAAAATTCAAATGAATATCCAAAGACAGGAAGCTGTAACTACTTACGGTTTACAAGTCCTGAAATAGAATTACTTTGCAAATAGTTTTTCATGATTTATTTGGTTTATGATATCACATTGCTGATTTTATGGTTTCATACAGCATATTTTATGAACAGACTGGGAAAATTTGCTTTTTATAGTCATTTTAAATTGTTATAAATTGCGTCGCATGATGTTTTATAAACCATTTATTTTAATACTGGAAAACATTGACACGAATACAAGTTGAGCAAATGTTCAGTCAATCAATCAGTCCCTGTATAGTTGACGGGGGGGGTGGGGGGGGGGGGGGGGGGGGGGGGGGGGGGGGGGGGGGGGGGGGGGGGGGGGGGGGGGGGGGGGGGGTGCCTGTTGAAACAAAGACAGAATAAGACTGACTGATCTCTGGGGCATATCATACAATATGAGGTTGTGTATGATGTTGGCAAGGTTACCATGTAAAATACAGGGCTACAGAAATGACCACTACAAGAGTTTGTGAATGCTTCCAGCCAAGGGGGTATCAGCTGCAGTGTTGCCTTCATGCTGCACGGGGAGCTAAAAGAAAAAATGATGATGATGAATCAATCAATAGCTTTCAGAGCCCCCAAAAACATAGGCCTTCAACTAACACAAGCCAAGTCCTTCTGTTGTGTGCTCAAGGTCTTTCCATGTTTTCCTCATCATTTTCTTTTCCATCTCCAATGTTTTTCTCCATTTGTTCTTCTGCTTACTTCTACTTTTCTTACCCAGAGGTTTCCAGAACAAAGACTGACTGACGTAATACATAAGCAGGTTTCCTCAATGTGTGTCCAGCTCATGGCCAGCATATTCTCATCTCTTGCTCCACTAGCACTTGTCTAGGTTTTGTCATCCACATTGGTGACCTTGTTGTACCATTTCAGTCATTATGTTCTACGTTAGTACACATTAATGAAAATCTGTATCTTGTTGGTTGTTATTTTTGTTCTCCATGTTTCAAAACCACACAGTTTTGTCACACAATGACATTTGAGTTGAAGAGTTTTATTTTTATGGTGATCTTTATTTCTTTTAATTTCCATATATTTCCTAATGCATTGAAAACTCCTCTTGCCTTTTGTACCCTTAATTTGATATCCACTATCTGTCCTTCCAGCTATGTCCATATTGCTGCCAAGGTATATTTATGATTCTACATCTTGCAGTGGCTTTTCTTCCAGTAAAATCTTGTTATCATTTCGTGCATTTATTCTCATTTGTTTTTGTTATCTTTGTTGTTTTCCTGTATATTTTTGACCTGTGATCTTTCATCAAGTATATTCACTTTGTCTTGTTACTATATGAGTGCATGGTCGTCGGCAAATTCTAGATTATTAAGCTGTCATAGTCAAGCTATTTCTATTGGCTGATGTTGATGTTTTCATAACCCAATCTATAGCCAGTAAGAAGGGAAATGGTGATAAAAGGCATCCCTGTCGCGCTCCAGTTCTTATCTCAAAGTCCTTTAAGCTGTCCTTCATGAAGAATTCTGCTTGTTATGTTTTCTTTAATAAAATATAACAATCTTTAAGGGGACTATAATGCCTCATCAGTAATAAGTTATTCTTTGTCAACACTGTCAGATGCCTTTTTATAGTCTACAAATCCAAAGTTCAACTATTAATTGCAGTGTGGCTATCTGTACAGGATTTGTTGTATCGAAAACCTGCTTGTTTGTCTCTCACCTGTCTGTGAACTCTTTTAATCTCTAAAGGATGATCTTATTTAATATTTTCCCTGGCACCGATAGTAACATTATTCCTCTGTGTGTTGTGCACTCTTTTAAATCTCACTTCTTATTTTGACCAGATATTCTTCCATCCATTCTGCTGGTATTCTCTGTCCTAGTAACCAAGTAACTTTTATATATCTGTAGAGGTGGCAGTGTTTGCAAGAAACAAGTCAAGAAACTTTTGGGCCGATTTTGATAAATTTTTTACTCTGGTAACAGTGTAGTTTAAGTCAGATGGGAAATAAGGGCACTTTCCATGTGTACTACATTTCGAGGCCATATTTAATCATCTGCTAGTCTAATGTTTATTGTATTGTATTAAGTACTGGTTTAAGTGAGCTATTTTTAGAAGTCACATGATTTCTTCTAACCTGGAGGCTACATCATCTGCTGTATTGAATATGATTTATAGAATCAGATAATGAGAATGAAATGTTTTGATTACTAATAACCAGCAAAATGAATACGCCTATATTTTGATGTGCTAGCATATATATTTTTGTTTCCCTCAAAATATCCTGTGTTGGTATTGTATTGGTGGATTGTGCCATTTTTATTTTCATGCATTAAAACAGTTATTTCACCTCCTTAGTGATATAATTTTTTTTTTCATGTTTTCCAATTCTAAAGCAGTACCTATTTTTTAATACAGTAGGTGAAAAATTGGACTCATTCTGTAGTGGTAGTACAACTAGCAGTAGCAGTAATATTTGGTTGTGGTGGTGGTAGTGGTACACATCCGTAACCCAGAATCTGAAAACTGAAATATTCAAAAAATCAAAAAAACAAAAAAAAAAAAAAAAAATAAAAAAATAAATCAATCAATACAAAAAAAAAACAAAAAAAAAAAACATCAAAAAAAAAAAAAAAAAAAAAAAAAAAAAAACAAAAAAAAAACAAAAAAAAAAAAAAAAAAAAACAAAAAAAAAAAAAAAAAAAAAAAAAAAAAAAAAAAAAAAAAAAATTGGAAGTTTTTTCGGCTGGCTTTTTGGCCGATTTTCGAACCAATGTTTGGACAACTTGGGCTGCTTTTGAGTGCCTTTGACTACTTTGGGCGATTTTTGGGCTACTTTGGGCGATAACCGAAAAAATCCGATTTCTGAAACACTGCTGTCCTCAAGCTTTTCGGATTTGGGATTACAGACCTGTAGTAGTAAGAGTTGTTGTTGCTGCTGCTATTACAGCAGTGCTGTTATTTATAGTAGTGGATGCAGTAATAGCAGTTGCGGGTG
This sequence comes from Oreohelix idahoensis, assembly GCA_024509875.1. Classification (NCBI taxonomy): domain Eukaryota; kingdom Metazoa; phylum Mollusca; class Gastropoda; order Stylommatophora; family Oreohelicidae; genus Oreohelix; species Oreohelix idahoensis. Next base: position 620,061 of record JAMPIV010001085.1, read on the forward strand.
TTGTAGTAATAGATGTAGTGTTAGTTGATGTAGATGTAATAGAAGCAGTAGTAGGAGCTGCTGTTGTAGTAGTGGTTATTGTAGTTATTTTAGCAGTAGTAATTAATTATACAGTAGTATTAGTTGCAGCAGAAGTAGTATTAGTTAATGTTGAAGTATTTGCGGTTACTGTAGTAGTAATAATAGTATTGGTGGTGGTAATTGTTGCTGTGGCAGATGTTGTGGTAGTTGATGATGTAGTATTTATAATAGTAATGGTAGAATAAACATAGAAGTCATTGTAATGTTCTAGCATTAGCAGTTGTTGTACTGGTTTTGGATTTATTGTAATAGCAGTTGTGGTGGCAATGTAGAAGGAAGAGGGTGAGGAGGACATTGAGGAAGAAGATAAGTGTGGAAGACTCCAATCCCTATGCAGCAATATAACTTTAATATAAGATGCTGTGCTGATGTTTGACTGCTAGGATAAGAAGTTGCAAGCACTCCTGGATGGAATGGATTAGAATCCACAGATTATTGCTTGTGTTTTTTCCATTGTTTGATATATTATTCTTTAAGAGTTTTCTGAGTATACAACTTTCATGTTCTTACAACTTCTTGCTATAGCAGTCATGTTGCTGCTTTACTTCTGTGATAAAAAGCCTTGGATTTCTCAATAAGGTGATGCTGTACTGTTTCTAGAATACAGGTCACAAGCTAGGAATGACATCTGTTTTTTAGTGACCTAGTTATATTTTCTTTGACTGGATGTCACATAGGAACCGGCATGAAATTTTACGGGCTTACCCATAATAGAAGCATCTGATTGGCTAAGTGGGTAGAGCGCTTTCCTCTCGCAGCAAATTTACCGGGTTGCAGGATCTAAACCTGATAGCGTCACACACTCCAGTCTACCTGCTGTAAGTGGATACCTGACTCTGCTCTTGAGTTAGGGAAAACAATGGCACTGAGGAAGGGAACTTGTCACCCCACCTCTTGAAGCTGGACCTAGTATAGTGTAGTCTCTAACAGCTCACTCCCCTATGGCAGTATCTGCTTTGGGGCTACCTTTTTTTTTCTCTTCTTCTTCTTCTGCGTTTGTCCTGAAAAGGACGTTGGTTACAGTGAAGCTGCGATATTTGCGCCTTTCGGCCCATCACATCCGATTTCAGCATGGCATTTTTGGGACCGGGTTTGCCTTCCCTCTTCGATCCCTACTCTCTTGGCCAGACTGCAGTGATGCAGCCTGTTTCGACTACCACTTGGTCAGCTCTGGTTCGCTGACCCTGACGCAAGTAGTCAAGCTATGCTGCTGCATAATCTTGCTGCGTTTTTGGTCCCTTTTTTTTTTAAAATAATAAACTAGACAACTTTTCTTGGCTAACTTGCATGTTGGCTTGAGAACTACTGATTTTTTGCATGTTTTCTTGAGCCTGAGTTGCACTGGGTGTGTAGCACAAGGGGGTAAGAAGTGTTTAGTTAATGGAAAAACAAGATAAATATTTTATTGGCCCTTTTCTTCATTAATTTCCCTAAGGAGCTTTGGCTTCAGTCAGTTCTATCCAGCCTGACTTGGTCAGTCATTTCAAGTTCTTTCCAGGCCCTTCTTTATCCTTCTTGTGTGTTATTTCCAGTTCTTTTGTAGATGTTTTTTTGGGTCTCCCTATATTTCTCGTACACTGAGGATTCTAGATCTAGAATTGCCAGGTGAAACTAATAGATAACTTCCACAGTGTATGTCCTGTTTACCCTCAATACCTTTTCCTTCACCTCTTGGTCCAGAGGTATTTTTCTGGTTCTGGTCATCAGTTCCACACTGGTGATCTAGTCATACTATTTTGATTGACCAGCCCTGTGTTATCGCATTCTGAATGTGTATTATGTACTTGCATTCCACTTGGCCCAGCCAGTTCTTAACTTTGACCTGCATGTTTTCAGTCCTTTCTGTTTCAGATCCATAATGATAATGTTACCCTGTTTCTAGTATTTAGTACTTTCTTATATTCTTGTCAAATGTCTTCTTCATGTGTAGAACATCTATTGACTGATATTGTTCATACAAATAAATATTTAATGATCCACAAACAACACCTACTCTTTGTTAGTTTTCTCTTTTATTTTTGTGTTAATAATCTGTTGTTTAATAATACACGTACTGGTAGCATTGAAATCAAATACTTTATGAAACCATTATTTACTAATTTTCTGTTTTTAAATGACCTTATTCTGCTGTTTTCTTCTTGCCTTATATTTAGTTCAGGAATCATACATTTGTAAGCTGAATAACTTGTTTTTTTTCTTATGTGCTTTTGTGAAGAATGTACTTTCTGCAGTTCATTTATAGCCAAATAATATCCGTCTTTCTCTATGTGTGTATGCGTGGGTGAGTGAAGTGAGGTGGTGTTTTAGTGTGACTTATATAGTATTAAATCTGTGCATATAAATATAGAAAAGTCTTCAGATGTACAGCTTTTAGTCTTTGAGTTTTAAGGAGTTGTCAGTCCATTGTTGCTTTAATTTTATTATCTAGATCAGGGTTTCTTAACCTTTTTTTGTTGGTGCCATGAGCCCCTTTGATTTTCTGATGAAGGCTATGGTCCCTTCTTGGAAAAAATGTACATACAAGCATAATTAAACATATTAAATTTTAGGTTACATACACGGACACCTTAGAATCCATTCATGGACATGCAAGGGGTCCGTTGACCACAGGTTAAGAAGCCCTGGTCTAGATCATGTTACAGTTTGTAAATAGATGATCTAAAGATGTGACAGCTATTTTCGTCTCATTGCTTATTGAGACAAGTTTTGAATGTTTTTATGACACTTCATTTTAAAATGGCTGCTGCAGTAAATATACAGGGCGTTTGAAAAGTCACTCCCTATTTTTAAATTTGTATTTGGTCACTTGTATCTATCGAATAAACATGAAGCTAATGTCAAAACTTACTTACTTACTTACTTAGTCGTTCCCCTTCTACCGTGAGGTGTAGAGGTTTGGAAGAGAGAGCGCCAGACTATTCTATCGGCTGTCTTCCTCCTGGCCTGGTTCCATTCTAGTCCTCGGTCCTTCAAAGATTGTCTAATGTTGTCCTCCCAGCGGACTCTGGGTCGTCCTCGGGGTCTGGATCCTTGGCTCTTTGTTTCCCATGCTTGTCGTGGTAGCCGATCTTCTCCCATTCTGCAGACATGGCCAAACCATCTTAGTTGGGACTGTTCTACTTGGGTCTGTAGGGGGTGGCATTTTAGGCCTTGACGTATCGTCTGGTTGCGTACCATGTCTCTTCTTGTTACTTCAACCACCTTCCTCAGATACCTCATTTCTGAGGTTTGGATCTGGCTTTTATGGGTTGTAGTCATTGCCCATGACTCGCATCCATATGTCAACACTGGGACATAGGTGGAGCGGTATACAGCCATCTTCGTTTTCTTACCAACCTCTCTCTTGCTGAGGAATCCTCGATTTATGGCCTGAAAAAGTCTCCCAGCTGCTGCTTTTCGAGTGGCCAACTCTTCTTTGATGCCTCCCTTTCGGTCTATAATAGCTCCGAGGTATTTAAAGTGGTCGACCTGCTCCAGGACCTGTTCTCCCAGCTTAATCTGATGTCTTCTTTCTTCTCGTGATATCACCATGGATTTTGTTTTAGAGCTGCTTATGACCATCCCTCTCTTCTCCAGCTCTTCCTTCCAGACTTGCAGGTTGGATTGGAGATGTGCCTCTGATTTAGCAATCAGGGCAACATCATCAGCAAATGCCAGCTCTGAAATATAGACCTGTCTCATCTTCCAGTACCCCACTGAATACTTTCTTGTTCTCTCCTTACATGCCTTGATGACATCGTCCATAAGGAGTATGAAGAGGTAAGGTGATAGGATATCACCTTGTCTTACACCAGTGGTGGTCCTGAACTCTTCTGACTTATGGTTTGCTGTCCTCACATAATTTCTGCAAGACTTGTAGAAGCTCTGTATAGCATGAATCAGAGGTGCTGGAATATTCTTCCTTGCCAAACAATCCCAAAGTTTGCTCCAAGGGACCCTGTCAAACGCCTTTTCCAGATCTATGAAACAAAGATGGATCTCACTCTTATACTCAAGGGCCTTTTCACTCAGCTGTCTGAGTGTGAAGATTAGGTCTTGAGTACTTCGGTTTGCTCGGAATCCGCACTGGACCTCATCCAATTGTGGCTCAGCTAGGCGTCGGAGTCTCTGCTCTAGGATTCTAGAGTAGATTTTTCCAGGGACACTGAGAAGGGATATTCCTCTATGGTTTCCACACTGTCGATTGTCACCCTTTTTGAAAATTGGTGTTATGATGGCGATCTCCCAATCCTTTGGTATGGTCTTGTTGCACCATGCTGCCTGTAGGACCCTTAAGAGTAACAGGTCGCCTGATGCTCCCATGTACTTAACCATTTCTGGTGTTATACCATCATGCCCTGCTGCTTTGCCCATCTTGATTTTCTCCAGTGCTGCCTTCAGTTCTTCCATCTTTATGTCATCTTCATCACCATTGGTTTCCTCTTCTGTGCTAGTGGTTATCATTTCTGATGTTTGACCTTGCTCACCATCAAGGAGTTCTGAGAAATATTCTTTCCATCTTTCCATTACTTCCTTCGGGGCAGTAAGCAATTTGCCTTGCTTGTCCTTTATAAATTTGAGAGGGCATTGTTTTTTCCTTCCTCATGTTCTTTAGGGTCTTATAGAACAATTTCTGGTTTTCTTGTGCATCTTTTTCTAGCTTTTCTCCAAATTCTTCCCAGGACTTCTGTTTTGCTGCTAGCACTATGTTCTTTACTTCTGTTCTGAGTGTCACATATTCTCTATATTTTTCCATTTGTCCTGTTGTGTTTTTAGCTCCTAAGTATTGTTTCCATGCCATTTTCTTCTCTTTTATTTTCTCTTTGACTTCCTCTGTCCACCAAGGTGTCCTCTTTCTCTGGTTCCCAAGTCGGACTTCACCACATGCTTCTGCAGCAGCTGTCTTTATGATATCCTTGAATTTAATCCAGAGGGTTTCCAAGTCATCAGGTGGTTCTTCTGTGTTGCTCACCGCTGCAGCAATAAGCCCCTGACATCTGGTCTTAATTTCTGGCTCTCTCAGCTTGTAGGTCCTAATGCTCATTTCTCCTGCTCGTTTACTTGGTTTCTTGCGTGATGTTGGGCAGTTCCTAGGCTGAGCAACTCTTTTAGTTGTTCGTTTGATTGTTAGCAGGTAGTGATCACTTCCAATCTCTGGCCCCCTCCAGACTCTTGCATCTCGGACATATTTGAATGAGCTTCTCCGAACAATGGCATAGTCGATCACTGACTTCTCATTCTTTGTTGGTTCACATCTAGTGTATGCATGTATGCGCTTATGGGGGAACTTTGTGTTTGTAATGATCAGATTCTGCTCACTGCAGAATCTAAGGAGTCGCTTTCCATTGTCATTGAGAGTATCTTCTCCATATCTTCCGATAGCTCCACCCCATCTAGCATGGTCATTTCCAACTCTGGCATTAAAATCTCCGAGCATGATAACTTCATCTAGGCAGTCATCCACTGTCCTTTGAAGCAGCTCGAAGAATTCCTCCTTGACCTCTGCTCTCTCATCCTCATTTAGCCCATATACTATGACCAGGTTGACTATGGTTTCTCCTTCTTTTAGTTTCACAACCATAATGCGCTCTGAGACAAAGTTCCACCCCTTGATACTATCTTTTTGATTTTGGGCCACAATGCAACCCACACCCCCTTTAGCTCTTTCGGATATGGGTACACCACTGTAGAGCAGCGTGTTGCCATTGAGATCCATGACTCCTTGTCCTTTTTTCTTTGCTTCTGTTATAGCCAGGATTTCTAGTTTTGCTTTCCTCATCTCTTCCACCAGCTCCTCTTCCTTCCCATTTATACTTCTTGTGTTCCATGTTCATAAGTCATAGTCCGTAGTCCGTTCCAGTTCGTCGCCTTTAGAATCAGTCCGGTTTTCTCTCTTGTGTTACTCGTAATCGTGGTTTAAAGCAAACAGGTGATTGGCCTGTTGTGCCTTTGCATGGTGGAGGGGCTGCCTCCTTACAGCCTGCTAATGTCAAAACAAGGAGTATTAACTGCCATTTGATTAAGTTTTATCTTTTATTTCCAGAAACAAAATAAAATGAAAAGAAACAATCTAACTTGGAAAATAAACTGTTGCCCACTATGAGGCCATGTGTTAAACGCTGAGCTGTAATGTTAATGTGACCTAGCCTTTTATGTAATAAAACAGCAGTTAATTGTCTTTATTTTGATGTTTGTTTCATGTCAATTATTTGGATAGAAGTGAAGAAATAAACATTTAAACATAGGATATGGTTTTTCAATCACTCTGCACATGTGTTCTTATAGGTGTAACTGCTACCACTGTTACAAATTATAGAGTTGTAAAAAATAATGTTATAGCTTACAAGCAGATTTTTCACAAGTTTATTTTAGAGGTTGAAATTGATTTAGTTTAAGATGAAGAGAAAAAAATATTACTGATTAAGGGTATACAGAGATACTAGGGTCGAAGTTCTTGTGTACTAAGCAAACGTATTAAATCAGATAAATGCAGCAATCCCCCACTAAGCACTGCTAATTTGTTCCTGAAATATCGAGCGCTAACTGGAGAAGAGCTAAATGAAAATAGATTTCCCATAAGACTTAATAGAAAACAAATTAATTCATTCCCAAGGTCCAGAAAATAGTATAAAAATTAAGTAAAAGTGATACAAAATAAAAGCTAAATAGTTAACATTTATTAACTACATATAATTATCAAACGTACAGAACACAAACAAAATATGTATGTACTGGACTAACAGAAAATATTTAAAAAATATTACAAGACTTTAATTGCTACTACTTCGGTCACTTGTGGCTACAGTTGTAACGGCGGAGCTGTCTTTATTTTCAGACGACTGGTTAGCAGAAGGTTTAATTAAGATCTTGTTCTATGTTATGGTTTACCATAGAACTGTATTCCATTTTGGGGTTATGCTTCATTATGCTAGCAGTGGCGGTGCTTCTTGGCCATCCCACCACCCTGAATGAACTTGAAAGTTATATCCATGTCTCCCATGGAATTTTGTGCACAGTGTAGGGTCGATTTTTTTAAAGCGTATAACGGGCATATGGCAAAATAGAAACCACATTATATTGAAACAGTGCTATCGAACAGCGTAAGACTTGGGGGATTGGTGTAAAGAAGTGAGGCTTCTAAAACTCTTTCTTTTGTAAAAAGTTTTAAGATGAACAATAGCAGATAGGGAGCAGCCACACTTTTAAGATGTCAGTGTGACCACAGTGCCTGAATTGGTTTTAAAGCATAATGTTTATGGTATTGTAATAATTCAGTTAAATGCATTTCCAACTTTATGTAGTGTATATATAGAAGCAACAGATTCTGATTTTCACATAACCACTAAGGAAGTTCAGTTAAAAAGACTAATGCTTTCTTTCTGCTGTGCCATTATTTCATTTTCAACTTCATGTTTTTAAATATTAATGTTGTTTTGTTGTCTGACTTTAATTCTTGTTCAGCTAAAGGTTTAAAGACCATTGCATCTGTTTTATCTTAATTACTGTTTCAGTTTCAAGCCGTGATATTTTAGCATTGCCAATATATCAAGCATATTAAATTATTTAACTTTCTTTTTTTTCCAGTATAATACATTTTCAATTCCATGAAAATTTATCATAATGTAGAATATTTCACACTGTAATTCATGTTGTATATCAGACTGTTTGCTCAATAGCTCCTCATTTGTTTCAGTGATAAATGTATTCATGGCAGCAGATTGAATATTTAACACAAAATTCTCCTAGGGAAGCAAACTGCCATGTCTGAAAACGAACTAGCAAGGCTACAGAACAAAATTACATATCTTTGATTGTACGTCTTGGAAACAAACTATCAGTTGCTGCAGTCCTAATAAGGAAATTCAGTATGACAAGATTCCTTATGACAAAAGATTGCAAGAATTTTCATTAGCAAAAACTGAACTGCTTGTATGTATTGTTTCTTTATTCTATTAATTTAACATTTTAAAATTCTATAGCTCATTATTTGACAACTTTCTGCTGCAGTTTTTGATGTATTTGAGTCTGTATTGCTGCATTTGAAATGCAGTGTAAAATGAAATATTATGATGATTATAATTCACATGTTAATATCTGTTGTTCTGATTACTGTTGGTAACTTCATACATTTTAACTGCCTTACTGTACCAAGTTTAATTTGTGTGAACCGTGTACATTTCATCTGTGGATGCTGTTGGGTTTGATAGCCATCATTAACTTGAGGATATGTACACTTAATGGATTGATTTCATTTGAGCTCATTTTCATGAAATAAGATGTATATAAATATAGTTGTATATCTGTGCTTTCTCCATTATTTGAGGTGTATATTTATATGTGGTTGTCAATCATTACATCACCAACTTTTCTTTTTTGGTCTTATTTCTTCATGCTTTAACAACACACAGCATAATTCATTTGAGTACATCTGTGATTATATAACTGTTCAGATTATTAATTATTATCTGTGCTATGTCATCACACATAAACAAACACAATAAAAGGCTGATAGAAAAAAAATACTGATTGTGTAATGATTTGTTATTGTAGAAAGTGAAATGAAAGGAGGTAGTGGGGCCAGTCAAGAAAAATACTTTTACAGGTTGATTATATTACTTATATTACGTTAAATAGGCAAACGTTAGAAGAAGTTAACACCTTTAAATATCTCGGGTCCACTATATGTAGTGATGGAAGATCAAGTAAAGAAATCAAGACAAGACTTGAGATGGCCTCAGCTGCCATGACAAGGTTGAATGTGATCTGGAAAAGTAACATCAGTTTTCCTGTGAAGATCAAATTATACAAAACACTTGTATTATCTATTCTCTTGTATGGGTGTGAGGGCTGGACACTCACTGCAGATATGGAGCGAAGGATTCAGGCTTTCGAGCATAAATGTTATAGAAGAATTTTGCGCATTTGCTATAAAGAGCACAAAACAAATGTCTATGTTAGAGAGAAGATAAACACCTATGCAGGCCACCAAGAACCACTTTTGTCAATAGTGAAACGTCGAAAGCTTGCCTGGTTTGGGCATGTAACTCGTCATGACTCCCTTTCGAAAACGATCCTCCAGGGAACAGTCGAAGGTAAACGGAGAAGAGGAAGGCAAAGAAAATCCTGGGCTGATAACATCAAAGAATGGGCAGGACACGGTTTTTCCACACTTGTACGCATTGCTGAGAATAGAGAGCAGTGGAGGACCATGTCTGCTGATGCTTCCACCATGGCACCCCTACGACCCATGACGGGTTATGGGTTGAGATGAGATGATGATATTACTTCATGTTTAGCCCTTGATGCTTACCCCTTCTGTCCAGTAGTTCATGTCTACCTGAAATCACCCGTAACCACTGAAACATTACAGTTTTTCATATCAAAATAACAATTTAAAATTTTACTTTACTTCATAGGTAATTTATATATATATATATTTCTATTATAAACATGAAAAAATATTACTTTAAAAAAGTGAGCAAATGAAGAGGACTAAGAAAGGGCATATAATAATACAAAACTGTGGGTTATGCTATAACTTACCACTTCATTGTAACATTCATTGTAATACTGATGTCATTCATTATGTCTAAGCCAACATGTTTTATGTTCATCAATTATTTGTGTTTTCCTGTCTTTGCTACGGGGCACATTGAACATCATCATTTTGAAACAAAGCCAGGTAAATGTTTCTTTTTCTAAAGAAATTTTGCTTTTGCTTATGTTTGTCTTGATATATAATAGTAATGTCTAACCATAGAAAGGATAACTGCAGGGAAACTATAGTTTTAATTTTTCTTGAAAATTCTGCTTGTATAGAGAGGCATGCAACAACACTTGTCTTGTCATGGGATGGTTAAGTGCAGCTGCAGGGAAACTAATTTTTTACTTTTCTTAATAAGTTTCTTATCTCCAGTCTGAAGTAGCATTCTGCTTGAGTAGAGTGACATGTAGCAACTCTTGTCTTGTCATGGGATAGATAAGGGTAAGTGCAGAGAAACTGTAATTTTCACTTTTCAAAATAAATTCTGCTCATCACGAGTGGCGTGTAACGTCACTGTGTTGTCATTGAAAGAATATTTTGAAAAGTCTGCCTAAGTTTTACTTCTTAATAAATTCTTGTTATCAAGATTGGCATGTAATGTCACTGTCTTGTCATCGGAAGGTTAATAGTAACTGCATGAGAATTTATAAGCTTCACTTCTATTAAATTCTGCACATCTAGAGCTTGATGTTTTTGTCACATTCCCGATTAGGTTCAAGTATGCCACTCTAGATCAACACAGTGATCCATATTTTGCAGATAACATTGCCTATCTTCAACTAATGAATGTTTGGCATGGGGCCAGCTACCAGTCCTGTAAAAACTTGGAGCCAGAAAACTATGACCACAACATGAACAAGTCATCCAAAGCAAGCATTTCAGATAATTCAACTCAGTCATCCAAGAAGGATGAAGGTCCAGAGAAAGCTGAAAGGAATCTGGCCTGCTGGATCACCTTTCTTCTTCTAGGAAAATCTCCAGATTGGACACCTGGAATGTTTAAACAGGATACGGACAGGCAAAAACTGCACAGGGAGCATCATAAATGAGAAACTAGAAAACTGATATATAACAAGGTGGAATGCAATAGGAGAGAAGTAACTGAACGTAGCAAAAATGATGCTGTCTTCAGGACATGAGGAAGGAAATGCACACCATAGTGAAAGTGTAGCTCTAATGCTGTCAAGATATGAGCAGAAGCAACACAGAGAATGGGAAACTGTAGGAACCAGGACAATACGGACAACATTTAACACTGGCAAAAGGTAAATAAAGATGAACATATACAGTGTCACCAAGTAATGACAAAGAAAAATCTTTGAAAGAAGAATTTTACACAGGTCTTAAAAATGTTATTGATAAAAAGAAGTAAATATACAGTCTTGATGGGTGATATAAATGTAAAGATAGGAACAGAGGAGAGCATAGGAAAGTATGAATTTTGAAATAAATTAATGAAAGTGGAGTAATATTCATAACTTCTGTGCTTCAGGTCTATTAGCTACAGGGGAAAGCATATTGTTGCATAGAAGAATACATAAAGCAACATTGATATCACCGGACCACATGACATAAAATCAGTTTGATCATGTAAGAAAGCAGACTTAAACAGAAGCAAAACTGGGAGTTTTAGAGCCAAGGCTCAGGGTTTAGTTTTTTTAAGGATCGCCTTTATTGCACACTGACAACACCATCAGTGCTCCGATCTCATGAACTATGCATAGCTGTATACAATGCTTCCTAGCAAGAGTGGCATATAATAACACTAGACAGGCAACGCAAGAAAACTGAAATTGTTTTCCCTTTCTTAATAAATGCTTCTTAGCAAGCGTGTCATGTGACAGTACAATCTTATCATGGGAAAGTTAAAGGTAACTGCAAGAAAACTGTCATTGTCACTGCATTCAGTCAACTTTGCTCATATAGAGTGGAATACAACTGCAGTCTTATCATGGGAAGGATAAACGTAAATGCAGGAAAACAAATCTTCATTTTCTCTGAATAGATTCTGCTTATCTAGATTGGCAATTTTTGTTATGTTCGTGTTTGGAAACCTCCATTTCTAGACAAGCCTGATAATCTAGAGTATGCTTTTATGTACATTTTTTCCAAAAAGGGTCCATAGACTTCATTGGAAAATCAAAAGGGTCCATAGCCTTCACTGGACAGTCAAGAGGGTCTATGTATCAAAAAAGGTTAAGAAATCCTGCTCTAGATGATGTTCCCCTTTATTTAATAACTTGGATACCTTCACCTATTGGCATAGACGGAAATGAAAAGGCAGATAAAGAAGCCAAAAAGACAGTAAATCTAATAAAAACCAAATAAATGTATGGATGAATATAAAACCAACATCAAAAGCTTAATTAAAAGAATAGTAACTGATGAGTGGACAGGGAGATGTAAGTTTGAAAGGCAGACATGCATATAAGTTGTTCACAGCACCAACATGAGCGAGTCAGATATCTAGAGAACTAAAAATTATCAGCGATAAGAAACTTCTAACACTACAACTGGGATGGGATAGTTTAGAATAGAGGAACCTTATTGTGCAGAATGACTACAAGAAAATAATATAGAGCTTTTCCTACTAAAATATAGGAAGTATGAACGACAGAGAATACCAATATTAGATTACAGGTATTTACATGTATGAAGTATGCAATTCACCCATAACTAGAACAGATGTTGAGAATCGACAGACCTAGAAAACTGCACAAAACAGTATAACAAGAACAAAAATTAATATATAAGAATTAGTGAGGGTATTGGTGGAAAAGTAAAGATCTGATGAGGTTCTAGTAATGCATATTGATGATGACAGATGAACAGTGAATTTGGTGTCATCTTAGACACCCTGGGCTTTCCCACCCTCCTCCCCCTTGTTAACAACATGACAGGTGTAAGAGACTGCCGTTTTAGGACAAGGGAGGACACACGCACATTGACACTTTTGATTTACCCCAATTAGACTGATTGAAGGGATAAAATAATACCATGCTCAGATAAAGGAAATCAGAATTATTATCCTGAATTAGCGACACTATATATCCTTATTAAAACTCATCAGAGGTTGAACAAAATATGTTTTCTTAATATAAAGACAAATAAATCAAGAGCTGTCTTGAACTTGCTATCATACAGCCAAGATGTACATTTTTCTCTTCCTGTATACAATAGTCATTACCATCAAGGTTAGGCAGAACAACAATGAAGATATATATCAAAATTCAACCTACAATGATATTCAACATGAAATTATAATAAAATGTAAACTGAGAAGAATGCCAGATATTTACAGCTGAAGGCTACATAACTTTTTGGTTTGTTTTTTTAAATATTGTTTTGAAATGTTTTATTTACCTTTATCAAAACTTTACTGGGAGTGAATACTAAAGCACAGTTGTGAGCAAATATTAAAGCACAGGTTTGTGAGTTTTGAGCTTGAATGATTATCACAGAGCCTGGCGATATCAAATAACCTGATCTCCCTGCATAAATTTGAATTTAAGACAAATTTATTCTATGATAATTTTTTTAAACTTAATGATATTTCAGTCTCCTGAAATTATTCTGTAGTGAACATGAATTAATCAGTCATGTCTTTGAGAAACTTTGTATTGTAACTAACATTTCTGAATGAGTATATACAGAAGTGGAACTTCCATGTAACCTATTACATGATTAAAAGTACGCATCTTAAACTGCCATACTGACGTCTACTGCTTATATTGTTGTGAAGTTACATTTTGAACTTCTTGATTGAAAATGTCTGATGGTAAGTGATTTTGTTGTTGTTGTAACGTTTTGATCAGAACAATATACCTCACTGTCAGCCTCTGCAAACAATAATGAAATATTGAGTCACTAATCCCACACACATGGTAATTTCTTACTGTACGACGCACGTAACAACTGCATATAAACCCTATACCAGGGGTGTCCAGCCTTTTAAAGTTGAAGACAACATTGCCAGTTTTGGCAGGTCAGTATACACACTACGGTTCCAAAGGTTGTTATAGCCGGGAGTTGTAGTGAGGATAAGCTCTCCCTGCAGACAAATGCTTCTATGGCATGCGCCTCAAATAGCCTCTGACAACCAAGCTCAGCTCCCAGCCTTCATGTGTGGCTTAATTTGAGCCTGGCGGAACTGTTTCCGCTGACGGGAGAAGGGGCGAAGGCGAGTCACTGGCAACTTAAAACCAGTAGCTTCGGGCAGTTAGGGCTCATGTTCCTTGGTTGGTAGCCTATCTAAGAGAAGGTAAAACTCTGAATTCAAACCACCGCTGCCTAGCAGGAATATCCATTTATGGGAAAGGCTTCGGGAATAAACCCTGAGGAAAATCCGGAGTCGGAGTCCCTAAGGCAGTCTAATGTTTATTTGACATTATTCTGGCAACTCCTGTGATGTGACTGGTACCAAACTGTATCGGCTACTGCCGTTCCTTTGGATCTACCAGCTGCGTGGAGAGGGGGAACATGCTCGTGGGCAACAGCTTGATCTCCATACAACTGTGCCCAAGCTCGCGCCCTGGAGAGGACACTTCAGCTTCACACTATAGGTGTCAGCAAAACACGGGAAGTAGCAGTTACCGGTTATAAGCATTTTGCCCAATTGGCATATGGCATGGTGCCAGGGGCTACGTCCGACAATGCGAGAGGTTCTAGGATATCACTGGACAGCTACCGCCCGCCTCAAGCTGGGCAGTGCCCAGTCAATTAGGTGTTGTCCCACCACTGTCTGCTTTCCCCATTGGGTGCATGGGAATTAGAGTCAAACCTGAACTGTGGACAGAAAATTTTGCACCAAGCAATTATAAAAAAAACAAGAAGTAATAGAAATAAACAACCTATCAGATTGGGATGCTGGAACGTCCGGACTATGTTGACTGGACTATCCGAAAACCTACAGGACATAAATGATGTCAGGAAGACAGCCGTAATCAATGACGAACTCAAACGACTTCAGGTGGATATAGCTGCACTTCAGGAAACGCGCCTGGCAGGCTCAGGAATGGTGAGCGAGAAGGACTACACATTTTATTGGCAAGGGAAAGATCTTAATAAAACTAGAGAACAAGGAGTAGGTTTTGCGGTAAAAAATATCTGTTACTAAAATGGTTGAACCAGACAAGAATGGATCCGAACGCCTGTTAACGCTCTGCCTTCAGACTATCGCAGGTCCCATCACCCTTGTCAGTGTGTATTCTCCTACTCTGCACTCTGCTTCAGAAGCTAAAGACAAGTTTTATGAGAATCTAGCAGCAGTCATCAAAAGTTTGCTGCAAAATCAGAGCACAACCAAGAAAACTCCATCGTGTCAGACATGAAAGGAAACCACGCGTCGATACCAGCAAGATGTCAGACCCTGTCATGATCGTTCAATTTGCAGCGACCTTCAAAAAAGTGCTCAGTAGCCCACAGCATGGTGATACAGTTACAGAGAACTGGGAGCACCTGCGGAACACTATTCAAAGTACTGCACTTGCCACCTTTGGTAAGAAAACAACGAAGTCAAATGACTGGTTTGATGCTTCATCAGATGTGATGACACCTGTCATTGAAGCTAAGCGCAGTGCTGCGATTGCATACAAACGTTCACCGAGTGCTAGAACTCGACAGATCCTGAAGGCTACGAGAAGCAAAGTTCAACAAACTGCTCGACGTTGTGCAAAAGACTATTGGCTCCAGCTCAGTGGGAGCATCCAGACCGCAGCTCAAACATGCAACACTAGACAAATGTATGACGGTATAAAGAAAGCCCTTGGTCCCCAAAAAAGTAAGATGGCACCGCTAAAAACCATCAGCGGAGAGAAGCTAACCGATAAGGGTAAGCAGATGGAGAGGTGGGTCGAACACTACTCTGAGCATTACACTACAGAAAAAACCGTCACGCCTGCAGCCCTTGATGCTGTCAAATGTCTGCCAACTATGGAGGAGCTGGATGCTGAACCAACATTAGAAGAACTCAGCAAGGCCATTGATAGCTTGTCCTCTGGCAAAGCACCAGGCAGTGATGGGATTCCTCCCGATATAATCAAATGCAGTAAGAGCATGCAATTAAATCCCCTGCATAGGGTGCTGCGCCAGTGCTGCGAAGAGACAACTGTTCCTCAAGACATGCGAGTTGCCAAGATTGTAACACTGTATAAAAATAAAGGAGACAGAAGTGACTGCAATAGCTACAGAGGCATCTCTCTTCTTAGTATTGTTGGTAAGATTTTTGCCAGAGTCATCTTAATGCGACTACACAAGTTAGCTGAGCGCATATATCCAGAGTCACAATGTGGATTCCGAGCTGGTAGATCAACAACAGACATGATCTTTTCTCTCCGCCAGCTTCAGGAAAAATCAAGAGAGCAGAAAAGGCCTTTATATATCGCTTTTGTAGACCTCACAAAGGCGTTTTACCTGGTTAGTAGAGATGGATTCTTCAAAATCTTCCTGAAAATAGGCTGCCCTGCTAAGTTGCTAGAAATGATAAAGTCATTCCATGACATAAAGGGAACAGTCCAGTATGCTGGAAGCACATCACAGCCCTTTGACATACGAAGTGGCGTTAAACAAGGCTGCGTTCTGGCTCCAACCCTCTTCGGGATCTTCTTTGCATTACTCTTGAAACATGCTTCCAGAGATGCAACTGAAGGAATATGCCTTCACACTAGGTCAGATGGCCGTCAGTTTAATCTCGCAAGGCTGAAGGCAAAAACAAAAATCAGAAGGGTCACTATCACTGTATCAGATTATTCGCTGATGACGCTGCAGTCGTCACTCAAAGCTAACAGGAGCTTCAGAGCTTGATGAATCGCTTCACCCAAGCATGCAAGGACTTTGGCCTCACTATAAGTCTAAAGAAAACAAATGAGTCATGATGTGGGTGCTGTACCAGTTATCACTATCGATAACTGAATTAGCAGTGGTGCACAACTTCACATACCTGGGGTCTACCATCAATGACAAACTCTCTCTGGACACAGAAATTGACAGCCACATTGGCAAAGCTGCAACTACCTTTGCCTGCCTCACATCACGTGTTTGGGGTAAACTCCAAACTCACAATGAAGACCAAAGCTGCGGTATATAACACCTGCGTCACCAGCACACTTCTGTATGGCAGCGAAACATGGACAACCTATGCTAAGCAAGAAAGAAGGCTCAATACCTTCCATCTACGGTGTCAACGCCACATCTTCGGCATTTCATGGAAAGATAAAGTGACAAATGTCGAGGTGTTGTCACGTGCTGGCCTTCAAAGCATGTATACACTGCTTAGACAGCGCAGACTACGCTGGCTTGGCCATGTCCGCCACATGGAAGATGGTCGCATCCCAAAAGATATCTTCTACGGACAACTGGCGGATGGCAAAAGAACAGTTGGGCAACCGCAACTAAGATTCAAAGATGTGTGCAAGGCAAGAGAGACATGAGGGCACTGGACATAAATCCAGCAACCTGGGAGGATGAAGCACCAAGTGGCGATGCTATCTGTGGCGCCACCTCAGTTTGAGCGAAAAGAAGCTCACACAACAAGCAGAAGAGAGGAGAAAACGTCGAAAGGAACACCAGGAAAATAAGCAGCCGAGGGCTGTCACCTAAGGGGAGCATTCCCATAGTCAGTTATGACTGAAGGGGCTATTATTATTATTATCATTATCCACACATTTAACTATATAAGACTAAGATATGGTTGCTACACATTTGAAGTCAGAACTAAAGGAGCAGTTATTTTATTTAGACATTAATAAGTAAATAAATAATGAAGGAAGCCCGAGTCCTGTTAGAAATAAATAAATAAAGGTAATTAACAGGTACTCAAGTCTAGGTTCTTCTTCTTCGTTCGTCCTTAAAAGGACGGTGGTTGCGTTGTGTCCGTTTACAGCGAAGCTGTGATATTTGCGCCTTTCGGCCGACATATCCGACTTCAGCACGGCATTTTTGGGACTGGGTTAGCCTTCCCTCTTCGATCCCTACCCACTCAGCCAGACTGCAGTGATGCAGCCTGTTTCCAGGACCACCACTTGGAGGTGGAGTAGGGTCTTGGTCAGCTCTGGTTCGCTGACGCAAGCAGTCTAGCTATGGGTCGCTAACTGCATTCCTCACTGTTGACGTGTCTTAGGTCCCAAAAGTCTAGGTTAAAGGCGCGTGCCTCGCCACAAGAAGGCAAAACCCGCAACAACAAAAATTTTTAAAAATCCATTTTCTCCAGTGTGTAGCTCTTTCGTGCATAGCTCGTGTTGCACTCACCACGATGTAGTCGTGTAAGATTCTATGCCATGTGCTGAAGACGTGGATAGTCAGCTTAAAGGAAGTTCTCAAAGTATCTACATTGTTCCTGTAATCGCATCTTTTTTTATTTTAAAGAGTGCAACTTCTCTCCAGCATTCATCATAGACCTTAACTATATCTAGATATACTCCACTGTCTTTTTTGTGTTTTGAAATCCTAATTTAATTTCATGTTCCATTTTGATTATCTGTCCCTTCTAAATCCTGATTGAGTCTGGCTGTATATTTTATTCTTTTCCAAATAAAACTGTAATCTGTTATTTACTAAGGTTTCTAATATTTTACCTAGATGGGATGTTAATGAAATTGGTCTTATGAACTAGCATCATGATCATCTTTTTCTGGTTTTAGTATTGGAATAAGTTCTGCCACTTTCCATGTCTTGGGAATTTTCCCCACATTCCAAATTTTGTTAAACAGAGATGTTACAATTCCTGAGGTACTCCTTGGTAAATGTTTCAGTATTTCCTAGCTCAAGATATCATGTCCTGGTGCTGTATTTGTTTTTCCCTTTATTACATTTTCCACTTCCTCCATTGTAACATCTGCATTTAAATATTATAACTCTTCTGTATTCTCAGTTACTTTTTCACTGAGTTTTGTAATGAGTTTTTCTTCTTCTATTGCTTTCATTCTGACCTAGCTTTTTCATGAAGCTAACATTGTGGTAATATCTGGCCAGTACATTTGCTTTTTGATTGTCAGTATCTGCTCTTTCTGATTTTTGTTTATTTGTAGTAGGTATTATTATTTGTCTAGTTCTGCCTTTTATAGCCTTTAATTTATTCCACACATCTGTAAAAGAGTGCGTTTTGGGATTTAGGGCATGACAAAATTTTGTTCTAGTGATTCCTCTTTTGCATTGAGTGTTATTTTGTTTGATTCATTTTTTTTTTAACATTCTTCTAGATTATCTTCTATTCTATGCTTTTTATATCTTTGAAGAGCTTGTTTTCTTGTTTTTGTATTTCTGTACATATAATTGTCCACCATGGTACTTGGTTTTTATTCCACTGTGCATTCACTTTTTTAGTCCGAATATGTTGTGGATTTATGTGTTGTGGCATATTAAAGTTTGGTATATGTTTAACAGCTATTTTTAATATTTCTCTCGCGAGTGTCACGGGTTGCCTCCCCTTAGCTCTGCAGTAGTGGTCCAACAGTGGCCAAAACTCAAGAGTAACTAATGTGGGTCTTCAAAGGTGTCTACCTTCGCACAAGATTACTCTTGGCAGAGTTGTAGATAGAAGGATAATGATGCTTCTACTTCCAGGGAGTGTTCACAAGGTATTCAGAAAAATGAGAACAATGCTGCATTAGCTGAGCACGTTAACTCTAGTATCTGCCGTCAACTTTTATGAAGGATTATGTAATATAATTTTAGCTTGTACAAGCACCAAGCTGAGTTAATTCAGCGAATTTCCTCTTATTATTATATAGCTCTGCTTACGTGTATTTAAGAAATTGTCTGAGACATACGGATGTAGTATATTCAAAATGATTAAATCAACTTTAGATTTATCTTTATACAAGTAACACATTTAATAATCAATTGTTTAAACAGTTTTTAAAAAAATGAATAATTACACTGGCTAACAAAAAAAAAAAATTTTTTTTTTCTTTCTCTAACATTTCTATGTTTTTCTGGTCAATTTTAATGCGCAGTTTTTAAATCTGCAAACCGTTTTTCTCTATCAGGTCGGGATCTCTAGAAATACGCAATTGACGTTTTTTAACAACGCATACAGTATTACAACATCATTCGTACAAGAAGTATAACAGTTATGTAGGCTTGAATTTCTTTGAAGTCGACTTTCGTCGGTGAATGGCATGTGGCACATCGTGATGAAGCATCCAACAATAATCGGCAAGCATGGTCACACTCCACCGTCCTTGATAACGTGACTCCATTACGGCGATATCTTGATGGAATCGTTCTCCATGTTAATCGCTGACTTCGCCAAGGTTGTCAGGGAAAAAGTCAAGATGCGAATCGAGCAAATGGATTTTGAGGGACATGTTACAGCCCATAATTCTGTATGCATCTATGCACTGCTTAACAATATGCAAATAGTCGACCGATTTGTGATTTCCCAGAAAGTTATAGACGATCGATTCGAATGCCATCCATGCGCGAAGTTCACTACCATGTAACAAGTTCTTGAATTGTTTGTCTGCAATAACTTTCCTAATCTGAGGTCCTACAAAGATACCTTCCTTTATCTTTGCATCGCTAACTTGCGGAAACTTTTCTCGAAGATAAGTGAAAGCTTTGCTCGTTTTATCTAACGCTTTTACGAAATTCTTCATGAGCCCCAACTTTATATGTAACGGTGGTAAAATGATGCTGTCTTTGTTAACTAATGGCTCGTGTATTACATTTTTATGCCCGAGCTGCATATGATCCCTGATAGGCCACACCTTTCTTGCATAATGTTCCTGTCTGTTGCGGCTGTCCCATTCACACAGGAAGCAACAAAATTTAGTATACCCAGTCTGCATGCCCGTGAGAATTGCAATGACCTTTAGGTCTCCACAAATCCGCCATTGGTAGTCATTGTACTTTATTTTTGCCAAAAGTATAGCCATATTGTCATAAGTTTCTTTCATATGAACAGAGCAGGCGACTGGAATTGATGAAAATAAATTTCCGTTATGCAATAACACGGCTTTTAGACTAGTCTTGGAAGAATCGATGAAAAGTCGCCATTCGTTGACTATGTGCTCATGACCGAGGTGCACCATTAGACCGTTTACATCTTTGCAATAGCAAATGTCATCATCCATCTCAAAGTATTGAACAAGTTCTCTGTGTCTATGACGAAATTTAGATATCGGAGTATTGGGCGCTAAAAGATTCCATTCTTTGAGTTGCGACCCGAGTAATTCCGCTTGTCCTTTGGTAACAGCGAGATCACGTATTAGATCTGAAAGTTCTGAATGGTTAATTAAGTGAACACCATCATTCACCGGTATATAATCCGAGTCAGAATTAGTTTCTAAAGCTGGTAAACTATCACTTTCTGATGGTTCATTCACGTCCAACGGATATTGTTCTGGTGGAACTGGAATCGGACAAGTGATTGGATCATGAGGCACTGGTTTCGAAACCGATTCAATATTTGGATAAACCACAGACTTTCTAGTTTTAAAAGTGAAACCATGGATATTTGTCAAGCAGAAGTAACAATCGGTAGCGTGATTTGTCGGTTCACGCCATATTACTGGCACTCCAAAAGGCATCGACTTATGCTTCGGCGATTTTCGTAACCAACCTGCCAATGTATTTGCACAAGTCGAACAAACTGCATTTGGCTTCCAAGATTTATTTGCATCATCAACTTTCGAATCGAAATAAAGTTCATATGCTTTCTTTAGTAATGATGTAAAGTTTTTCTGGTGAACACGATCGGTAAAATATCCGCACACGTAACAGAACAGATCAGCCGAATTTCTACAACTTCTAGAAGCCATATTTCGCTCAGAATTATTTCAAAATACAGTAACTATTTGAAAAATAGTGTAACATATGTCATGCATCTTTTAGCAGTATAAAAAGTAGAATTATTTTGCATTTTTATTAATTTTTAATAAGTTATATAGTAAAAATGAAACGGAGCAAATAACGGTTTCCCAAAAATATAATTATTCACAAATATCTTAAGAACCCGATGTGATAGAGATAAACGGATTTCAAATTTGAAATCAGCGCAAGAAACTGACCTAAGAACACTTATTCTTATATAAGAAAGAAAAATGTTGTTTGTCAGTGTTATTTAACAAAAGTGCTCATCGTCAATGATGTTATGGAGGGTTAGGTAAGAGTTGACTTGGCAGCTTTTATGTTTCTACTTAGCTGGCAATTAGTTTTTCTGTACTGCTCCAGCTGATGTTTGGGCCTTTGCAGATGGAGGACTGGATCACTCACGTCCCTGATCAATGTTGTAGGGTGCAGCACGTTCCCAGAAGCGTCAGGGAGGGTCTATGAAGTTGGTCCAGCGTCTCTAAGACCCATCTGATGATGGTTTCTAGCGTCGATTTCAGGCCAGTTATACCCTCACTTGTTCCAGAGATAGTACCACCAACTAGTGTCACAAATGAAGAGAAACAAATACCCTCTGAGTATTGAGTTTCCCGACACATACTTATGTGCCTTTCTTTCATCATTCATTCTCTGCTCCCTATGGAACTTGGGACTACCTCTGCTTTTGGTTCTCTGTAAGAAACTCGCAATAAAGCAGTCACCAGCCTTGGCAGTGGTAGTTCATGAAATCATCATTCTATATGCTGATGTTGCCAGCCTCAAATGACTTGGACATCCACTAGCAATTTTCGCATATTAATATTCACATGTCACTATATACATATTAGTTCACATGTTAATGCAAAATATATAATTTAAAATGTACAAGTTACGCCAATCTTGATGCACACAGACTGCGGGCCCAGAGAAATAGTTTAAGGCAGCTTGACGATGCCTCATACACGTGGTCTGGGGTGTTGTTATTTTAGCAATAAGTTCCCACTTTTGACTTTGTGTTACAGTTTCATCAGATTCCGGTTTTCCAGAAGCTTAAAGCAAACATGACGAATTATCACTGAAGGGTGTGTGAAATTGATAAGACATATAGCTAATACCTGCTTGATAGCAGAGAAAGAACTAGTGCCGGCCACTGAAATTGCACGTAATCAGTACACACAACCAATGTAACTGAATACGGCCGGAGAGGACAAGAGATCGACCCAAAAATTATGTGACAGTGAGATTATCTGCAAATACATCAACAGTTTCATTTTCTATATTATTAATTGATATTTATTCCATTACATTTTGGAAAGCTATCCAATTTCACAGTACAAATTAACAATGACAGGTCAGAACTGTATGAACAACAGAATGGCATTCCCCAGGGATCAGTTTTATCCCCTTAAATTTTTACAATAAAGGTAAATGATACTTAATGAAGAAGTTAAAGATATCAACAATAATGTGACACAGATTGCAGAGGATGTTGCTATATGGAGATCTGGGGAAAATCTAACAAAATTATATAATCTTTAAAAAAACAACAACAAATAAATAGAGTATATAAATGGATGAATAAATGGGGATTTCACTTAAATGCGAATAAGACAGTAGGAACGATATATATGTTACACGCGTCTTGGGTGTCGTTAATTTTAACTCCAATTCCCTCTGACTCCATGTCTTTCTTCAGTTTCATAGTCCCGGTGTTCCTTATTAAAATGTAGAGATTTCATGTGCTTTGTAAGTCTTATTTGGTTCTCCAATAAATGGTCCGGTTAAAAAAAAAAGGAATTATGAATCTAATCTTCACTCTGGCGAGGCCTGATGTTGTCTTGGCGAGCGTGAAATTCACAGTGAAATAAAACTGCGAAATGGTCAGACTATATTCCTATCTTCCCACGCATTATTGTTATGAATCTAATCAGAAAGATCCAATCATTTCAAATCATGCAGACAGGGTGTGATATTTTCAAAATAGCCCCACGTGAAATAAGGTGCGTGCCTGCAAAGGTCACGTATTACCATATATGGACATCTGATGCCTTGCATACACTCTCACAGGCAGATCGGTAGACACACAATGACAACATGGGTAAGCTGTAATACTTATTAATAATAATAATAAATTCTTTAAGCATCAAACACGGCGCATAAGGCAGAAACCAGTGCTCTCCAGGTTGTTCGTTGTGACGCCACTCCTCTTAGCTCTTGCACATTATTTAGGCCCAACGTTCTTCCTTCTCTTATTATTGTTCTTCTGAGTGTTTCTTTTGGTCTTCCTTTTTTCCTCTTACCCTCAGGAACCCAAGTGAGCGCCTGTAGTGGTATTCTGTTGTTCTGCATTCGTAGGACATGACCGATATATGACCATCGTCTTTTCCTTATATAGTCGGAGACATATTTCTGCCTAGAGTCTTTCTCTTATTTGTCGATTAGTCTTGAATTCTTTCCAACTGATGTTCATGAGTTTTCTAAGACATTTGTTCTCGAATGTATTCAGCTTGTTCTCCAATGATTTTGTTATTTTCCAACTCTCACAGCCGTATGTTAACACTGAGATAACATTTGAATTAAACAGACGAAGCTTGGTATGTATATTCAATGATCGTAATTTCCAAATGTTAGATAATCTATTGAAGGCGCTAGCTGCCAAAGCAATTCTAGTATGGATTTCTCTTGTTGTGTCACCATCCTGAGTCATTTTACTGCCTAAATAATTGAAACTTTCAACTTCCTGTAGTTTTTCCCCGTTCAGGATGATATTAAAGGTCTCGTTAGAAAAGTTCATAACTTTAGTTTTAGAGGCATTTATTTGGAGACCTATTTTATCCGAAAGATGACACAAATTATTTACTGCTTCTTGGGATTGTCTGGGTGTTGAACTTAAGAATGCTAAATCATCTGCGAAATCCAGGTCCCCCAGGAATTTTCCATTTGTCCATTTTATACCTAATTGTTCATTGTGGGTACGGTATAGTTTCTCATAACCCAATCAATAGCTATTCCAAAAAGTAGTGGTGACATAATACAGCCTTGTTTCACCCCTGTTTCTACTGTAAACCATTCTGTATTCCCTTTATTTGTTCTAACACGACATCTTGCATTGTCATATAGCGCTTTGATTATATTCACATATTTTGTTGGAAAACCATAGATTGTAAGTATCTTCCACAATGATGGGCGGTGTAGACTATCAAAGGCTTTTTGAAAATCGACGAAGGTGATAATTGTAATGTTATGATGTATGTATATAATCATTACCTCGTCATCTACACAAGCACACACGTTTCAGAAGGGACTCAGTAAAAGCATGTTCAATTCGTAGCCATGTTTATTTACAGAATATCGTACATGTCAAGATTCGCATTATATTACAATGTGTGGTTCGTACTTTAATGTATTCATATTACATCCCCCCTTTTTTGAAAAAAAAATGTGTGTAAACATTTCCAACGAAATGTTTCATGTGAGAAAGGATAAGTATGTGTAATGCTCAGTGTGAGTATATATATGTCACTGTCTGTATCGGCTGGGAGGTGTCACTGTACGGCCAGAACGAGTGGTGTAAAGTGCTGGTGGTTCTGCGGAAGTCCCTGGTTTAGCTTGAGTTGGTTGTGATTTCGGCCTTGGCGCTTGTTGGTTTTGTGGGGCACCAAAGTCTGGAGTTACTGCATTGTCTGTTGAAAGCATGGGAATTCTCTGTTCTGTTGTATTCTGTGGGATTTCTCTTATGTCCACTCTGTTTCGCCTCAGGAGGTTGCTGCTGCTGTCTGGTCTTAAAGTATAGCTCCTGGGTTCAGGGTTTCTGGAAATGATTGTTGCTTTTGACCATGTGTCATTGTTGTGGTTGTAGGTAGTCACATGCTGACCAGGATATAATGGTGGTAAGTCTTTAGCACATTTGTCATAGTTGGATTTCTGAACTTGCTGACGATGCTGAAATTGATCATATGTGCTGTCTCTATGTTGTGGACGGAAGTGGACCTTAGATGGTAGGAGGTCTTTAATTCTTCTATCAAACATAAGTTCTGCTGGACTGTCGATCTTACTGTCTACCGGTGTTGTTCTCCATCTCAAGAGTGCTAGGTGTACATCCTCTGTTCTGAGAAAATATCAGTTCCTATAATGCTCCAAGGGCTCAATGGTATGTCTGATGGTATGAGAGGTTCTCTGCACTGCCTATTTGCATGTTCTTGGCAAATTGAACAGTTTTTACATAGTGTTTCTATGTCCTTGTTTATCTGTGGCCAGTAAACATCTTTCTTTGCTCTCAGTTGTGTCTTCACAATACCAAGGTGACTATTATGGAGCTGTTTAAGGATGATATCGCGTTGTGTTTCTGGTACAACAATGCGATCTCCTTTAAGGATCAGACCATCTTCGATGCTTAATTCGTACCTCATCGAGTAGTATGGACGGATGTGTGTTGGAACTTCCCTGATAGAGCTTGGCCATCCATGGTATATCAGTTCTTTGAGAGAGTTAAGGATAGGATCTCTCATTGTGTCTTCTCTGATGTGTTCAAGCCGATTATCGCTAAACTTGACAAAATCAACTTTGATGTTTGGGGTAAGATCTGCTGTCTTGTTGGGGTTTGGTAGTCTGCTGAGAGCATCTGCAAGACGTATATCCTCTTTAATGTTGTTAATAGTTACCACACTCAGCTTCTCGCACATTGGTAAACCCAAAATTGCAGGTCCTTCAACATCTACCAAGTAAAATGTTGACGATGTCCATTCAGAGTCTCTGTATAAACATTCAAGTGTTACTGCTCCGAAACAGTCTATACTTGTTCCATTGTAAGCTCTTAGCTTTGTCCTGCCACTCCTACTTTTTACATCCCTTGTGGGAAATCCTTGCTCATCCACCTTGTCAGGCATGATCTGTCTGAATATTCTTAAGGGTAGAGTGTTACCTTGGGCACCTGTGTCTATCTTGAACCGAATATATCTTTCTTTGTGCCTTTTAGATCCTGGTATTCGGAATTGTACCTTGCAGAAAGCCTGCGTTCTCTTTGGTTCATTACTGAAAGTTAGTATCTTCACAGTATCAAAAGTGGAAGGATCACTTTCTTCACTGGAGTCAAGGTCCTCAGTCATCATAGAGTGTGTTTGTTTTGACGACTTTCTGCTGTGAAGTTTGTGTTGAGCACTGTCTTGTTTCCTCTTGAAACATAATTTTATCCAGTGGCCCCTCTTTCTGCAGTAATGACATGTAGAGTCTTTAGCTGGACAGTGGTTTTGTATGTGGTTTAGGCCACAACATTTACACATAGCACCTCTGCTTGTGTTGTGTTTTTCTTGTTGTTTCGAACCAGTTGCTTTGTTGTGTCTAGGTTTATAGCTTTTCACTGCATCCACCTGGGCTGCTAATGTACCTTGCTGAATTTGTTTAATGTTTAGTGCTTGTGCCTCGTGTTTCCTGCCTTCATCCAGAAGTTGTTGTAAAGTTAGCGTATCACTCTGGCTCAGTAGCCATTTCTGGAATTCTGGCATTGGTGTGCTAAGAAGAATCTGTTCAATAATTCGCTCTTTTTCTTCTTCGTTGCTAAATTTACATACTCTTGTTTTCTCCTTAATGCGAGTGAAGAAATCATCTAGGCTTTCACCACGTTTCTGTCGCAGGTGGTGAAGCTCTAATCTTGCCGCTCTAAAGTTTGTGTGCTTTATGATCAGACGCTTTTCAAATTCGTCCAATATGGCTACGGGGTCGGTTGCCGACTCAACCGGCATGGCGGTAGCAAAACTGTTGTAGATTTTCAAACCTTCATCGTCCAATGCTTCTAGGATATATGGAGTTAGGGTTTGTCCTTCCAGACCAGTGGTCTTGGAATATAGATCTATGCGTTGGCGCCATAACAAGAAAGCTTCACTCTTATCGTCTTGACCGGCGAATCTCATTTGCGGTGCGTTGCGATATTGTTTCGCCGCCATGGCTGACTTCGATGACGAAAATTAGCCGAATACTGTACTCACGTGTTATCGTGTAGCTGTTTTGCGTCAGTCCGGTATCGACCGCTGCCACCATGTAATGTTATGATGTATGTATATAATCATTACCTCGTCATCTACACAAGCACACACGTTTCAGAAGGGACTCAGTAAAAGCATGTTCAATTCGTAGCCATGTTTATTTACAGAATATCGTACATGTCGAGATTCGCATTATATTACAATGTGTGGTTCGTACTTTAATGTATTCATATTACAATAATAAGTGGCGATTGCATTTCCACTGATTCTTCTATAATTGTTCTTAGTGTGAATATTTGATCAATACATGATCGTTTCGGCCTGAAACCCGCTTGTTCTTCTCTGATCTTTTCGTCAGCATGCAATTTAAGTCTTTCTAACATCATGCAACATAATAATTTTCCAGGTACTGATAATAGAGATATACCACGCCAGTTATTACAGTCTGATAGATCACCTTTCTTCGGTAACTTTACAATAATACTGTCTTTCCAGTGTTGTGGTGGCTGTTCTTCTCTCCATACTTCATTTATAATATCTAAAATTCTCAAGAGGTTGTTGTCATTAACTGCTTTAATCATTTCGCCTGAAATTTCGTCAACTCCAGCAGCTTTAAAATTTTTAAATCTTTTAACGGCTTGTTTGATCTCGTCCAGCGTGAATTCATCGCAAGTTATTGGCAAGGTGGTTGTGGGTGTTTCATTATTAAAATCAGGTGTTACTGTTGGTGGTGGTCTGTTTAGCACCTCTATGAAGTGCTCAGCCCATCTCTTCATTTGTTCTTTTTCTGTTGGTATTGGATTCCCTAATTTATCTTTAACAGGTGTTTCCATATCAGTAGGCTGGTGACATAGTTGTTTTGTAATTTGATAAAGGCACCTACTATTACCAGTTCTTTCAGCATTTTCAGCTTCTACGGCCAGTTCATTGATGAAATGTCTTTTATCTCTTCGAGTTTTTGTCTTCACTTCTTTATTTAACAAGTTATAAGTTAGTTTGCAAGATTCAACTGCATTATGTGTACTTGCCGCTAGTAGTTTAAGTTTTGCTGTTTTCCTTTCTTGTATTTTATCCCAAGTATCTTCTCTCATCCATTTTTTCTTTTTATGTACTAGGTATCCGGTGGTCGCTACAGCTGCTTCTGTCATTGCTGTTCTCAGTTGTTCCCATTTAGTATCGATTGTCTTGGTGGTGACATCGTTGTCAATTTTGCCTAAAGCATCGAAATAGTTGTTCATTTTGACATTATATTCCTCTTTTACATCGTTTGATTGCAGTCTGTGTACATCTATTCTTCTATTTTTATTCGGTTGGTATAACTTCTTCAGTTTAATTCTCAGTTTAGCTATGCAGAGGTTATGATCGCTTCCGATCTCTGCACCTCTGTATGCTCTGACGTCTTGAACTGATGAGCGAAATTTTGCGCTTATGCAGAAGTGATCTATCTGGTTCTTAGTTCTGCCATCAGGTGAATTCCATGTTATCTTGTGGATATTCTTATGTGGAAAGATGGTGTCCGCCACAACGAGGTTTGATATTTCACAAAGTTCTAGAAGTCTTTCACCATTTTGATTCATACAGCCTATGCCATGAGTACCGAGATATCTTTGTACTCCATCGTTGTTGTCACCTACTTTGGCGTTAAAATCGCCCATGACTACTATTATGTCATGCTTGGGTATTGTGTTGATGGTACTTAGAAGTGCTTCATAGAAGTCATCTTTTGTGGTATCAAGAGCGTCGTTAGTTGGTGCATAGCATTGTACAGTTGAGAGCTTGAAAAATCTTGTCTGAAATCTAGCTAATATTAGCCTCTCATTAATAGGTACCCAGCTGATGAGCGATGCTGCTGCTTTCTGTGTCATTAATACTTATTACTTTATTAGAAAGTATTGTATTCATAACAAGTCGGCCCAGAAGCAATTATGTCACACTTGTCTGCCCACATGTGTCAAACATACAATAATCTCATTATCTGTCGTATGAGTACGCAAAAACTCCGTGTCTGCCCATCTGGGTTACCAAATGAGTCGTCTTATCAGCGGTTCAATCAAAACACGCCGGCGACTATTGCTCTTGCATAGGTGTGCTTTTGATGACTGCTGCTAGATTCTCGTAGAGCTCGTCTTTAGCTTCTGAGGCAGAGTACAGAGTAGGAGTTTACACACTGACAAGGGTGATGGGGCCTGCATTAGTTTGCAAAGCGGAGCGTTAACAGGCGTTCTGATCCATTCTCACCTGGTTCAACCATTTTAGTTAGCGATTTTTTGACCGCAACACCTATTCCTTATTCTCTAGTTTTATTAAGGTCTTTCCTTTGGCAATAAAATGTGTAGTTCTTCTCGCTCACCATTTCAGAGCCTGCCAGGCGCGTTTCTTGAAGTGCAGCTACATCCACCTGAAGTCGTTTAAGTTCGTCATTGGTTATGGCTGTCTTCCTGACATCGTTTATGTCCTGTAGGTTTTCAGATAGTCCAGCCAACATAGTCCCGACGTTCCAGCATCTCAATCTGAAAGTTTGTTTACTACTATTACTTCTTGTTATGTGATTATTGCTTGGTGCGAAATTTACTCTCCACTGTTCGGATTTGACCATAATCCCCATGCACCTAATGGGGAAAGCAGACTGTGGCGGGAAAACACCTAATTGACAAGGGGCTGCTCAGCTTGAAGCGGGCGGTAGCTGTCCAGTGAGATCCTAGAATTTGTAGGAAATAGCCCCTGACGCAATGCCATACGCCAATTGGGCAAGATGCTTATAACTGGTAACTGCTACTTTCCGTGTTGTGCATTCACCTATAGGGTGAAGCTGGAGTGTCCTGTCCAGGGCGCGAGCGTGGACACAGTTACATAGAGATCAAGCTGTTGCCCATGTAGCATGTTCCCCCTGTCCCCGCAGTCGGTAGATCCAAAGGAACGGCAGTAGCCGATACAGTTTGGTACCAGTCACGTCGCAGGAGTTGTCATAATAATGTCGAATCAACATTAGACTGCCTTAGGGATTCAGACTGCGTTTATCCTCAGGGTTTACTCCCGAAGCTTTCCCCGTAATTTGAACTCCGCCTAGGCTGGTCCCAAGCCCGACTGAAAAAGGAGGAGGGCGGCCTGCATGGAGGCCGTAAGGAGGCAGCCCCTCCACCATGCAAAGGCACAACAGGCCAATCACCTGTTTGCTTTAAAAACACGATTACGCGAACTACAAGAGAGAAAACCGGACTGATTCTAAAGATGACGAACTGGAACGGACTACGACTTATGGAACACAAGAAGTATAAATGGGAAAGAAGAGGAGCTGATGGAAGAGATGAGGAAAGCAAAATTAGAAATCCTGGCTATAACGGAAACAATGAAAAAGGGACAAGGAGTCGTGGATCTCGATGGCAACACGCTGCTCTACAGTGGTGTACCCACGTCTAAAAGAGCTAAAGGGGGCGTGGGTTGCATTGTGGCCAAAAACCAGAAAGATAGTATCAAGGGATGGAACTTTGTCTCAGAGCGCATTATGGTTGTAAAACTAAAAGAAGGAGAAACCTTAGTCAACCTGGTCATAGTGTATGGGCCAAATGAGGATGAGAGAGCAAAGGTCAAGGAGGAATTTTCCGAGCTGCTTCAAAGGACAGTAGATGACTGCCTAGATGAAATTATCATGCTCGGAGATTTCAATGCCAGAGTTGGAAATGACCATGCTAGATGGGGTGGAGTTATCGAAAGATATGGAGAAGATTCTCTCAATGACAATGAAAAGCGACTCCTTAGATTCTGCAGTGAGCAGAATCTGATCATTACAAACACAAAGTTCCCCCAATAAGCGCATACATGCATACACTAGATGTGAACCAACAAAGAATGTTGTCAGTGATCGACTATGCCATTGTTAGGAGGAGCTCATTCAAATATGTCCGGGATGCTAGAGTCTGGAGGGGGCCAGAGATTGGAAGTGATCACTACCTTCTTACAATCAAAAGAACAACTGAAAGAGCTGCTCAGCCTAGGAACTGCCCAACATCACGCAAGAAACCAAGTAAACAAACGGGAGAAATGAGCATTAAGACCTACAAGCTGAGAGAGCCAGAAATTAAGACCAGATATCAGGGGCTTATTGCTACAGCGGTGAGCAACACAGAAGAACCACCTGATGACTTGGAAACCCTCTGGATTAAATTCAAGGACATCATAAAGACAGCTGCTGCAGAAGCATGTGGTGAAGTCCGACTTGGGAACAAGAGAAAGAGGACACCTTGGTGGACAGAGGGAGTCAAAGAGAAAATAAGAGAGAAGAAAATGGCATGGAAACAATACTTAGGAGCTAAAAACACAGCAGGACAAATAGAGAAATATAGAGAATATGTGATACTTAAAACAGAAGCAAAGAACAAGGTGCTAGCAGCAAAACAGAAGTCCTGGGAAGAATTTGGAGAAAAGCTAGAAAAAGATGCGCAAGAAAACCAGAAATTGTTCTATAAGACCCTAAAGAACATGAGGAAGGAAAAACAATGCCCTATAAAATTTATAAAGGACAAGCAAGGCAAATTGCTTACTGCCCCGAAGGAAGTACTGGAAAGATGGAAAGAATATTTCTCAGAACTCCTTGATGGTGAGCAAGGCTAAGCATCAGAAATGATAACCACTAGCACAGAAGAGGAAACCAATGATGATGAAGATGACATAAAGATGGAAGAACTGAAGGCAGCACTGGAGAAAATCAAGATGGGCAAAGCAGCAGGGCATGATGGTATAACACCAGAAATGGTTAAGTACATGGGAGCATCAGGCGACCTATTCCTATTACTCTTAAGAGTCCTACAGGCAGCGTGGTGCAACAAGACCATACCAAAGGATTGGGAGATTGCCATCATAACACCAATTTTCAAAAAGGGTGACAATCGACAATGTGGAAACCATAGAAGCATATCACTTCTCAGTGTCCCTGGTAAAATCTACTCTAGAATCCTAGAGCAGAGACTCCGACGCCTAACTAAGCCACAATTGGATGAGGTCCAGTGTGGATTCCGAGCAAACCGAAGTACTCAAGACCTAATCTTCATACTCAGACAGCGGAGTGAAAAGGCTCTCGAGTATAAGAGTGAGATCCATCTTTGTTTCATAGATCTGGAAAAGGCGTTTGACAGGGTCCCCTGGAGCAAACTTTGGGACTGTTTGGCAAGGAAGAACATTCCAGTACCTCTGATTCATGCTATACAGTGCTTCTACAAGTCTTGCAAAAATTATATGAGGACAGCAAACCATAAGTCAGAAGAGTTCAGGACCACCACTGGTGTAAGACAAGGTGATATCCTTGTTATGAGTAAAATCAAAACAGGCTTTATCGCACTCGACATGGTTTGTATACACACTTCCTTGTTGATATTGCGTTGCCCGGACTACTCCGGAAGTACGTCACATAGTCTGCTAATATTGAGCAGACGATTTTTTGCCGGTTTTACGTGGCAAATTTAAGCTAGGAGTCGTTCTCTTTCGATGTGTATTCACTGTGTGTGAAAGACGTGTTTTAGACGAGCTCCAGAAAGTGTACTCTTGTGATAGAGACTTTGTGAAATTATATCAGCTAGGTCGTCCTACAGATGGAGTCTATGCTTGATAATATTGTATTGGACAAGCGAATGCTGAGATGAATGAAGTGAGTGTGGAACTATTATATTAAAAGATTACAGCAATATTTCGCAGACATCTTGTCCTTAGTCTACGTGACGATAGACGTATTTCATGGACTGGCTAGTGATTGCCATTGAATATTATATGGATGCAATTATATAAGGAGCTTCGTTCTGTAATAAAATATGAATATTGTTCTTCACGTCAAACTGGCATTATGAAGTTTTATGACTGTTGAAGACTACTTGCACGTTTTCTAAGGCTGTTAAAAAGTTGGACTGATAGGCCAGATATAAAATTATACCCTAGACAAACTGGAAGCAAAGATCCTGCGAACTGATGACTTTAAATGAACTCGGAGGAGGGAGAAGTTGGACCAGACTAACCAACCAAATATTCCCACCCCAACAATTATGGGTGCAGCAAGCCGTTGATCGCCTGATCAAAAGACTTTTCGTCATCATATTTGCTGCGCAGTCGTGCTTCGTTCCAGTTTTTCAAAATGGTGCACGTGTCGTCTGCTAGAGTCTGAGAAGGCCGGAGGACAAGTTCACTTTACAGTCCTTTACATATTCAAGTTTTGAAAGAGCAGTTGTGCCAGAAGTTTATACCTGATGCATCCTGATGCATGAAAGCATCAAATTTTCTTCCGAAGATGGCGTATTTTCAGGACAACGGCGAATCAAGTGGATTCTGAAACGTGTCATCTGTTGCAGCGTTGCTAGACCTAGTGAGCGGTCTTTGGTGTCAATTCGCATCTGTGCTGGGAGAAACGGACAGTGGAACTAGGGGGATTTGAGGCCTGGCATTAAGATAAGTCACGTTTATTGTTTCATACAGCGTGTGACTAAATTATCTTTGTTTGCCTGCGCTATTTTTTCATTTATGTCGAATGTTTTAATGTCGTGTTGTATTTAATCTGTGGGTGGTAGGTGGGACTTGTATATCTATCAATATCGTTTCGACTGGTCGATAGATGCATGAGCGTTTCTATAGGGTTTGGAGTGTGATTGTTTCAAATAGTGGGGCCGGCATATAAAAAGCTGAGTGTTACTGCTGCCATTGAAATAATCATGACCTGTGATTGTTAGTTGTAAAGTACTGTTCAGTGTTAAATTTGTGGTTGTAGTCTAGTTCTATATAATTTTTTCTTCAGTTTTCTACATTATTGTTCGTGAAATTGTACATCTTATCTGGCTATCATTCATTTATAGATGTAATATATGTTTTATAAAAATCGTACTGTATTGTCATAAGTGTGAATAGAGCTATAATTTTTTTATTGTTCTATTTCATATATTTCTGCCTAAGTTTTCCATTTGCATTTGCTTCTTTTGGGCTCTGATCACTGTATTCTGTCTTCTTGTTTGTACTTTTCTTTTATGCTCCGTCAGTAACATCTTTATATTTTGCTATTATTGCATCAAGTTGGTTGAAGTGAAGTGGTGATTTAATTATTGAAAATATTATTCAAATTGATAATATTATAAAAGTTACTTTATTTGTTGCTATTGAAAAGCACAATAATAGTAAAGCATGGTAACCTTGAAAGATTTAGTAAAGGTAAGAAAAGATTTTGGTTTGGAGGGGGAAGCCTTGCAAACCTATGTAGACAAGGAAATCAAAAGACAAGAGGAAGAAAAAAGAAGACAAGAAGAATTGTCAGAAAAAAGAAGACAAGAAGAATTGTCAGAATGCAAAAGACAGGAGGAAGAAAAAAGGAGACAAGAAACTTTGTCTGAAAAAAGAAGAGCAGAAGAGTTAGCTCTTGAAAAGAAAAAATTAGCCTTTGCTCAGGCTAAGTTAAAACATGCTCAAGAAATCAGATTAGCTGAGATTGAACTTGAGTAATTGAGATTGCAACAACCTCAAGTGAATGTCATGAATGTTGATGCTGATAGAAGAGATCATAACAAATATGTCAAGGTAAATTTGCCTAAATTTAACTCTTCCACAGACGATATCTCATGCTTCCTAAATAGATATGAGACTTATTGTCATGAGTTTAATATCGATAAAGCTACATGGCTTAGTAGGTGCATGAACTTATTGGTCGGAGATGCATTTACGGCTGTGTGTACAATGGATGACCAGTCTAGAAATGACTATGATCCTTTTAAAGTATTGTTACTTAAGAGATTTCAATTGGATGAGGATGGCTATAGGCTAAAATTTAAATCACTAGTACCAGATCCTGCTAAAGATTTTACAGAATTTATTGCCTCAATCAAAATGTACTTTGCTAGATGGATTGATCTTGCTAAAATTGAAAAGACATTTGAAGGTTTATCTGACTTAATCCTAAGAGATAAAGTTTTGTCCTCCATTAGTGGAGATTTTTTATCCTTTTTGCAGGAGAGAAAACCAGATAAGTTGTCTGTTTGTGAAACATTGGGGAGACAATATCAAGTCGCACACCCAAACAGGAATTGTCACCGTTGACTTTGCTAGGAGCATTATAAATGCTCAAGCAGGAATTATAAGCGGTGATTTGGTTTTGGTTAAGGGGGAAAGTATAAAAAAATGGTTTAAGAAATAAGAATGGATTGGAATAAAGACTATTTGTCTTGCTAAAAGGGAGATAAAATGAGTGAAATAATACTTTGATCAAAGGGAGGAGACTCTGAATATTAAGGTCAGGGGAGGAAAGTGCTTAATTACACTTAAGTAGATTTGGTGAGTTGGTAATTATGGTTTAGAAAATGTACATATAAGAATTGTATAGCAAGCTTTAGAGAAGACAATATAAGGTTAAGTCAAATTATGCAAAGGGAGACAACGGTTAATTACCTCCCTTATATGATTAAGTGAGTTGAGAGAAAAAAATATGCACGTGAAAAGTTTACCAGGACAACGGATGACACTTCACTGAGTTGTTTACACAGCGGATAAGCGTGAACATATTCCAGCAGAGTGGAGAATAGGAGGAACCAATGAATTTACAGTAAACAAGGACAGATCAGCTGATAATGATTTTATAGAGGAGAACACACTTGGACACGCTGGTGAGCGGTCGCATTTTTCGGAGGAGCAGTCCTGGTTAAGGATGTAGAGTGGCAGGAATGTGTTTTCTGCCAGGCTCAAGTTCAGTTTCTGTGGGAAACAGAATGAATACTTCTGAAGAATCCTATAGACCTAGTTAGAGTAGTGGAATCTATTCACATATGAAAGACAAAGCTGTGTTTAAAGTATAGGCTTAGTGATAAGAGGTGATAGTAAGAAATATGAGTGTTGTGAGGATTCTGTGAAACTAAAGTAAGTAGGTCCTTTGACTCATAACTTTTGATAGACATTGAATAGAATGATTTCAGAAGCTGAAATAAAGTATTACAAGGTTAACGACGCTTACAACTAAGTGAGCACAGGATAATGAGAAATGAAGCTGAAGCTACAAAATTGACTATGAGGTGGTTAAAATGAGACTAAGTAAGCATCTGAGAAGATTTACAGAAGAATATGGATTTAATAGCCGTGCTGGGCTATTGTGTAATGAACTTTGCAATATTGACTGTTACAAGTAAGATAAGTAAGAAATTGAAGGGTGATTGTATTTACAGGATGAAACATGCGCTCTCTAGCAGGTATAAGTATGAGGATACTGCAACAGGTGTACACAATGTGCTAATTGGCATATATGAATTTTAAGATGATAGTATTTTGATTAATATGAGTCAAATCTGACAGGATTAGTAGAGGAGAGAAAACAACTCAGGAAAGAGTTGATGAAAGGCTTGGGAGAAGCCAGAATAAATAGAATAGCCTTAAGGGAAGAAAATAGGTATAAACCATATCTGATAATGTTCTCAGGTAGAGAGCTATATATATATGCATAGGTACATGAATGTGCCCAGGAGGAATGGGACATACAAGAGACAGTTAGGAAATGTTTGTACCTGGAATTTGTACCACATGCCTCTGTTATGATGAACTTCTGAGATGTAAATAAAATGTTTGTTTTGATGGAACGTTTCTCAAGTTGGGTTAAGTCACTAAAAGGTTGTTGAGTGCTAGAGTAATCAAGATACTGGATATAAAGAAAATCACCACTATACGAAGTTGTCACTAAGTAACATCACAAGGAGGGATGGAACGAGTTAGGTTGGAAGCTTGAGATATATCATCCAGGAATAGTCAGCTCTGGCGGTGATGGCCAGTATTAAGATATACTCTTACTTGGAAGATTGTCAATAGACTAAACTGACAAAATAGAAAATCCGACGACTAGGTCTGCCCCAGTCACCTAGTTCGTTGATTAACAATTAGTGCCAATATTCATATACAGGGCACACAGTCACATAAGATTACTACATGGCACTGTGACATATTACTAATTGGTGCCGCAACCAGTCCTAGGAGTTCACCACCACGGTGACATATTACTAATTGGTGCCGTGACCAACCCTTCTTAAAGTGACATGGCTACATCACAAGGAGAGATGGAATACCAACAACAACAGCAACAACAACAACATTCCATATTTGTTCCACCACCTGTGGAGCAAGAACCAACAATGGCCGCTCTTAAGAGTATTACTGAAACGCTATATAATGTTGACTTATATGCAAAATATAATCAGATTAGATCAGTGATAAACCCATTTACAGGAGACTCGAAAGAATTTAGAAAATGGATGAAGGATGCAGACAGATTTGCCACTATGATAAATGCAAGCACAGATATGGAACGGAAGAAGATACTATATTTCTCGTCTGACGCTCTTGTTACGGATTTCTTAAGGAGACGTGATAATACATATCCAAGTGAGACATATGAGTAATTGAAGAAAGAGCTAACGAAACGCTATAGTGACATTACAAATGCGGAACATGCATGGTCATTGCTTCGCCGCATCAAACAACAACGTAACGAGCCTATACAATCCTATGCAGAGAAATTATTAAATTTGGCGGAGGAGGCATTCCTGAATGGATTGACAGCATCACCGGACCTTGAGAAACATCTGGTAGGAATTTTTATTGACGGACTGTTGGGCAGTAGTACAAAACTCCATATGATTCGTAAGGATCCCAATACAATAAATGAGGCGATCCAGATAGCGATTACAGAAGAAAATTTCCAAACGAGGTTTAATCAATGTATCGAACAAGAACCAACAGTCGAGGCACAGACAGAACATGAGCCGATGGAGATTGGACATTCCCGTTCTCGTTGGCGTCGCCCAAGCCGGACGGAAAACCAGAGACAGGTGAACACAAGCTATCCTCGACATTTTCATAGGCAGCAGAGTAT
This sequence comes from Oreohelix idahoensis, assembly GCA_024509875.1. Taxonomy (NCBI): domain Eukaryota; kingdom Metazoa; phylum Mollusca; class Gastropoda; order Stylommatophora; family Oreohelicidae; genus Oreohelix; species Oreohelix idahoensis. The sequence continues at coordinate 658,315 of JAMPIV010001085.1, forward strand.
ACAGCAGGTGCATATTCCCACTTGTTTTAGTTGTGGTTGTAGAGGACACATAGCCCCTGAGTGCCGACAACAACATCCTCGCTGGCACCAGCAGTATTATAATGTTCCACAACAGAGTAGTTATGATAGTACGCGAGGACATAACCAAAACTTTAGAGGAGCGTATACACCATCCAACTTCAGAGCCAGATAAGCACGAAAGTATAACCAGGAAAATGGAATGGTCAAATCACTAAGTAGGACCGTTAGTGATGACCGTAAAGTAAATGAAGACAGCTTCCTTCATCGAAGGTCCAAAAACATAAATAATAACAACATGGTGTCACATCAAAAACCTTTTCAGCAAGAGACACAGCAGCAACAAATTCATTCCATAAATATTACTCCAGATCCTAGCTCATGCCTGATCAAGATCCATGACAAAAATTATCGCGCACTTGTGGACACTGGCGCTTCAATAAGTTTGATTAGAGAGCAGCTGTACAAGCAGATCAAACACTTGGTAACTTTCATACCTTCAAAAACGTTTATGGCATCAGTGACGGGACAATCTCTGAAGTCTTGTGGTACAGCATACATCAAATTCACCCGTGTGATACCGGGGCCCGAAAGGGGAGCAAAGAATAGTAACACTGTCCCCTACCAAGCATGTCGTAAAAAGCGACTAAGGAGGGTTGGGCATGGGGCCGGTTACACCATCCTGTAAAAAAATTTTAAACCACAAAAAACTTCAACAAATATGGACAAGTCAAATAAAGAAAATAAAACACAGCCATCCAAGACAGGGGAAGGTCCTCTCGCGGGGAGGCGTATGATGCAACACAGAGAAAGCCGAAAGGAGTCTGTGTTGCTGACTAACCTTCTTTCTTCTAGGAGAACTTCCAGATTTGGCACCTGGAATGTTCGGACATTAAACGAACAAGGGAAAGTGGCGCAAGTAGCAGCAGAAATGAGGGAATACAAAATCGAGGTTCTGGGAATGTGTGAAACAAAGTGGAAGGGGGTAGACAGGAAGAAACTCATCACAGGTGAATTGGTGCTGTCCTCAGGACATGAAGACGAAAGTTCACACCACAGTGAAGGGGTAGCTCTTATGTTATCTAAAGAAGCACAGAAAGCACTAATTGAATGGGAAGCTGTTGGACCCAGAATAATAACAGCTTCTTTCAAAACAGCTAAAAAGAAAATTCATGTAAATGTCATCCAATGTTATGCACCAACTAATGACAAAGAAGAGTCTGTGAAAGAAGCATTTTATACTAAACTACAGGAAATTATGGATAAAGTAAAAAGAAGAGACATCACAATTTTGATGGGTGACATGAATGCAAAGATAGGTACAGTCAACACTGGATTTGAAGAAGTCATGGGAAAACATGGGCTAGGAGTAATGAATGAAAATGGAGAGCTATTCGCAAACTTCTGTGCTTCATATCAACTGGCTATAGGAGGAAGCATGTTTCCACATAAGAGAATACACAAGGCAACATGGATATCACCAGACCATAGAACAGAAAATCAGATTGATCATATATGCATAAACAAGAAGTTTAGATCATCATTGCAGGATGTAAAGGTATATAGAGGAGCAGATGTGGCATCAGATCACCATCTTCTGATAGCCAAAGTAAAAATGAAACTCAAGAGATATGCAACAATGCAAAATTATAGACAACAGTTTAATGTAATGTGACAGCGCCATCTTGAGGTCTGTCGTTCTCGGCGCTGGCCCCATCTGGTCAGTCATATTGTCTATGTGGTTTAGTGCCTTTTGATCACGTTATCTTCAAGCAGATTTATTACAAGGCCATAATAAGCCTACATATTGTTGTGTTTTTGCTCTAGTAGTATAAATCTGTGTTTTCATGCATTCTGGAGCAATTATCGCGTGTGTTATCTGTATGGTAAGTGTTATTATCCATGCTATTGATGTTCACTTAGACGTTGTTTTATTTATTATTTTTCAGACAGTCTATGAACACTGACTGGGTGTTCGTTTGATTGTTTGTTGGATTGTTTGTTTGGTGTTCGGTTCTGTTCGGTAGAATTAAATGTTGATCTGCATAAGGCTTTTGGTTGCTTGAATTGTTAAGTCTGCTGCTGAGAGGGTTGCAAGCAACCAATAATTGCAACCCCTGTCAAACGATCCTTTATAAATTTTCTTGGTGCACGGGTCTGGGGTGTGAGGTACCACCTAGCGCCTGTCACAAGTGGCGTCGTCGGCAGGATTGACAGACAGCACGCAGTGAAGCAACTCTTCAGCAATCAGAGCAGCAACAGCCGAAACAGTAGAACACCCAGTTCAGTGCAAGGCAAGGGACGGGATCATCCAGTTTGTCAAGATTTCTAGTCAACTCTACTAGCAACAAGATGGCGGCACGCAACACACGTGCTGCTGGTAGAACTGATAACGAAGATGTGGCTGAGGTGGATGACCCTGTAGTAGGGCTAAATCGTCAACCAGAACGAGTACAGTACATCGTGGTACCTACTCACAAGAGAGTGCGGTGCTTTGGGGAGCGCACGGGTCCTACGGCTGAGGAATATGTCAGAGAGGTGAGAGCTGCCTGGAGAGTAGGGATGATGAGTAAAGAGGACCAGGCAGATGTTATTCTTGACAGTGTGACCCCAAGTGTCCGTAGGGAGCTGAGGATTCAGGCTGATGATGATGACCCAGAATCGATGCTACATTCCATTCTTAGGGTGTATGGGGAGCGTCGGAGCATCCCAGAAGTAATGGCCGCGTTCTACTCTACCCGGCAAGGTGCAAGGGAGTCTCTTTGGGAATTCTCCCATCGCATTCACGAGGTGTTTGAAAGTGTTGTAAGGGCACAAAAGCAGAACAACGTCACTCCCTTGGCGCCATCCTTTCTTCGTGACCAGTTTGCTGCTTGTCTGAGAGATGACCTACTAAGAAAGCTTGCAAAGGAAATGATCATCAAGGAGCCTACAGCATCGTTCACGTCGGTGAGGGACTATGCCCTACGGTTTTTGGAGACTGAGCCCACTTCTGGGGCTGGTGTTGCCAGTGTCGAAGCAGCTTCGGGGGCTGGTGTTGCCAGTGTTGAAGTGGCAAGAACAGAGACTGTGTCAGATACGCATGCATTAAACGCAGAAGTAGAGCGGCTGAGAGCACAGGTGGCTCAATTAGAGGCTAAAATTGATGCGATGTCTCAGGAGCAGGGGAGACGTACCAGGACAGTTCGTTGTTTTAGATGCAGAGAACTAGGCCACGTACAGAATCGATGTCCACAGGCGTTTAACTAGACCCCTCTGCGGCTGGGAGTCAGGTTACAGAAGGGGAGCAGAATGGCTCAAAGATAAAGATGGTTGGTGGTCGACCGGAGTGTGAGGCGCTTATTGCAGGGAAGAAAGTCAAAGGCGGCCAGGGATGTAAGGGTAGCAGGAGGCGACCCAGGGCACCAAGGAAGCCTAGGAAAATAAGATGCTTCAACTGTGGAGACCTTTCGAACCACATGGCAGCCAAGTGTCCCCAGGGCCCGCTTCCTAAGCGATGTTTCCATTGTAGGTCCCCGGACCATTTGATATCGGTTTGCCCATCAAAGAGCGCCCTCTCTAAGCGTACCAACACATCTACATCGCCGTCACAGTGCAAGCCAAGAGATGGCCGTGGCAACTGTCACCATAAGGGCGCCGGGAAAAGTGGTCGGCATTTAGAGGAGGAGACTCATCTAAAACTCGTTGAAGGACACGTTTCCAGGCTACGAGGGGCGCACGTAAGAGCAGAGCCACCGTTGCAGAGTTTTGCAGCAGTCCGGAAAGAGAGATGTGACAAGCTGTCGTGTTCTACTCCACTACAGGTCGGAGAATTGGTGAAGAAGAGAATGCACGACGCTGAGAGATCCGAGATTCGTGATATGTGGTCAGAAGACGAGTACGTTGTAGTTCGTGCTCCCACAATGGCAGGGGGTCCATATATCATCCAACGAATGGACAGAGCGAGTCCGAGCATTAGAGTAACCAGCAATGACCTGAGACGAAGTGAAGGAAAAGGTGATCCTCCAGATTTGGAGAATACGACTGAAGCGCCTGATTTAGTGCAGTTGTCGGGACGACAACAAAATCAGGCGGGGAATATGTAACAGCGCCATCTTGAGGTCTGTCGTTCTCGGCGCTGGCCCCATCTGGTCAGTCATATTGTCTATGTGGTTTAGTGCCTTTTGATCACGTTATCTTCAAGCAGATTTATTACAAGGCCATAATAAGCCTACATATTAGTTGTGTTTTTGCTCTAGTAATGTAAATCTGTGTTTTCATGCATTCTGGAGCAATTATCGCGTGTGTTATCTGTATGGTAAGTGTTATTATCCATGCTATTGATGTTCACTTAGACGTTGTTTTATTTATTATTTTTCAGACAGTCTATGAACACTGACTGGGTGTTCGTTTGATTGTTTGTTGGATTGTTTGTTTGGTGTTCGGTTCTGTTCGGTAGAATTAAATGTTGATCTGCATAAGGCTTTTGGTTGCTTGAATTGTTAAGTCTGCTGCTGAGAGGGTTGCAAGCAACCAATAATTGCAACCCCTGTCAAACGATCCTTTATAAATTTTCTTGGTGCACGGGTCTGGGGTGTGAGGTACCACCTAGCGCCTGTCACAGTAAGACAGCTAAGAAATCAAGAAACAAGAGACAAATTTGCGGTCACAGTATCCAACAAATTCCAAGTGCTCCAACAGCTGGAAGATGTAGAGAATACAGAAGACTATTGGCAGCAGGTCAAAACAGTATGGAAGGAGACATGTGAAGAAATACTGGGGAAAAGGGAAAGACAACAAAAAGCATGGATAACAACAGAAACCATCAATAAGATAAAAGACAGAAAAAACAAGAAAGCAGAGTTAAACACAAGCAAAACTAGAAGCTCCAAAGCCAAGGCTCAAGAAGTGTACACAGAAGCAAACAAAGAAGTAAAAAGAAGTATCAAAAGAGACAAGAGGAAGTATATTGAGGAGTTGGCAAGAGAGGCAGAAGATGCTGCAGCCAAAGGAAATATGAGAGAACTGTATAGCAGCACAAAGAAGCTAACAGGGAAATACAAGCAAACAAGTTGCCTCATAAAAGACAAGAATGGGAAACTGCTCAGCAATATACAAGAGCAAATGAAGAGGTGGACAGAATATTTTGGGGACCTTCTCAATAGACCAGCTCCACAAAACCCGCCGGACATCCAGCCAGCAGAAGAAGAGCTACAAATTAACGGTGAAAGACCAACGAAGGAAGAAATAAAGAAAGCCATAAAGCTTCTAAGAGAGGGAAAAGCGTCTGGACCTGATGGCATTCCAGCAGAGGCCATCAAAGCAGATATCGACACGGCTACAGAGATGTTATATAAATTACTTGGTAAAGTCTGGGAAAAGGAAGAGATACCAGCAGAATGGAAGGAAGGATATCTGGTTAAGTTGCCTAAGAAGGGAAATTTACAAGAGTGCACAAATTATAGAGGAATAATGTTACTATCAGTGCCAGGAAAAGTATTAAACAGGATTATCCTTGAGAGATTAAAAGAGTCCATAGACAAGAAACTGAGAGATGAACAAGTAGGTTTTCGAAAACAAAGATCATGTACAGACCAAATAGCCATTTTGACATTGAGAATAATAGTTGAACAAAGTCTGGAATGGAATTCACCACTATACATCGGATTTGTGGACTACGAAAAGGCATTTGACAGTGTAGACAGAGAATCACTTTGGAAATTGATGAGGCATTATGGAGTTCCCCTGAAGATCATTAATTTAATAAAGAAAACATATGAAGTCATGACATGCAGAGTTCTTCACGAAGGACAGCTTACAGAACCGTTTGGGATAAGAACAGGAGTGCGACAGGGATGCCTCTTGTCTCCATTTCTTTTCTTGCTGGCAATAGATTGGGTTATGAGATCATCGACAACACACAACAGAAATGGAATCCAGTGGACTCTGACTAAGCAGTTGGATGATCTGGATTTTGCTGATGACTTGGCTCTTCTGTCCCATAACCGTAATCAGATGCAGGACAAATTGAAAACACTCGATGAGAGGTCACAGCAATTGGGTCTGAAAATACACAGGGAAAAGAAAAAAATAATGAGAATAAATGCAGGTAATGATAACAGGGTTGAACTTGAAGAAACACCAATTCAAGATGTAGAATCATACACATATCTTGGCAGTAATATAGACAAATTTGGAGGGACAGACAGCGATATCAAAATAAGAATACAAAAGGCAAGAGGAGCTTTCATTGCATTGGGAAATATATGGAGATCAAGAGAAATCGGATACAACACGAAAATGGGAGTCTTCAATTCAAGTGTGAGGTCGGTCCTATTGTATGGCTCGGAGACATGGAGAACAACAAAGACAACAACCGGGGAGCTACAGACTTTCATGGGTGGGTGCTTGCGTGGAATAGAGGGATTGAAATGGTGTGACAGGGTTGCCGACGTGGAACTGATGACAAGAGCTGGACGGATGCCGGTGGGGCAAGAGATGAGAAGAAGACGATGGCGATGGATGGGACACGCACTGAGGAAGCCTGTTGATGGCATTGCAGGGCGGTCCTTGTTCTGGAGCCCCCGGGGCAGGGGAGGCAGAGGGGGACCAAGAGGTGCGTGGAGAGGAGAGTTGGAGACGGGGGTGAAGGTGATGAGGAGAGCGTGGAGGGAACTTGAGATGATGGCACGGGACAGGAGGACTTGGCATGTGTTTGTTGAAGGCCTATGCTCCTTTGGGAGTGGAGGGTTATGAATGAATACATCAAATTCCACATAGGACAACAACTGATCACACATCCTTTCATAATTACACGTGGGATGTCCAGAAATTTTATTCTAGGCAGAGATTTTCTTACTGCTCACAATGCTAGGATATATTTTGACCTCAACAAGATTAATATTAATGGGGAGTACATACAACTACAAGACGATATACACATAGCATCTTTGGTGCGGTTGACGACTCCAGTCACAGTACAGCCTAACACACTTGTGATAGCTAGAGGACGAGTCAAGAGCTCTAGTTATATCAAGAAAGGACAGTCAATACAAATTGAACCTTTGGAAAATGAGGATATAAATGATGAACCCCTCATGTTTGTTACTGAAGGTATAGCACAAGTTTCAGCCTCACGTGACTTCCCTGTCATGATTATAAACACGTCAGGACAGGCCACAACGATACACAGAGGTACTATAGTCGCCAAAGTACAAAGATCGTCTTTGAATACCACCAAGAATGGGAAAACACCTGAAGTTAGTTGCAATCAAAACCAGCACACCCTTATGTCACGCACATGGCAAAATAATACCTTAGGTTACCCTTCCGACCCTAACAGAAACTTTTGTCGGCAGAGCACAGAGGTCACCCAACTCAATAACAGATATGGAGGCAGGAGAGATACACGAACAATAAGGGAGAAGAGTCAATTAAATAGAGTGGATAGATATGGAATTGGAGACCAGTAGAAGAATGAAAAACAGAGAGATCAACAAACACTACATAGAGATAAGATGAATGGCACATTGTATAAAAAACCTAGCAGAGAAGAACCTGAACACATACATGCAAGTGCGAAGGAAGACGAATATTATAGTTATCTACGAAAAGTGAATCAAGTGATACAAAGAAAAACACAGGATGGTATATACAGAAGAACAGATGGTAGCACAGGTCAAGCTACTTATGTTAATCTTGTTACTCACCATGCACTACCAACCTCAACAAAACCTTTTAAAAATACTCGTGGTCAACGACAAAATAACAATCATATTGGTAATACAGAGGAAGAGCATACTCCAAGGCGGAAACCCTATATGAGATACTCGAATAAACCACTGTATCAGAGGTACCAGTTTAGATGTGCAAGTCCCTTTGAATATAGTCGTAGTAAACGACAGAATGGAGGCAATGTATATAATGAGGAGAAAGAGCATACTCCATGGCAGAGACCCAATGGGAAATATATAAGTCAATCAATGTCGCAGAGAACAAAGTCCAGATGTTTCAGACCTTTTAATTGTCCTAAAACAGAACAAGAAAGAACAAATTTCCACAGAGATAAAGAACATAGTACATATGTTAAAATACCTTGGACAGATAATGAGTCCCATAGACAGAATGATCCACCAGATCGGTTGGCACAGCTTTTAGCCATTTGTACGTTGAAAGTAGATGATCAACACAAGTCCAAACTCACTACGTTTGTTACTAAACACCAGGACGTGTTTGCATTAACAGATATGGAGTTAGGTAGAACTAATACAGTATATATGGACATTCAAACTACAACAGAAGAACCCATTAGTTTGAAACCATACCACACTCCATTAAAAAACAGGCAAATAGTAGAGAAAGCTATAAATGACATGTTGAATGCAGGAGTTATAGAGAGATCGAGATCAGCATGGTCGTCACCAATAGTGATTGTCTCCAAGAAAGACGGAACGAGTAGATTCTGCTGTGATTATCGAGCGTTAAACAGAATTACAAAAACGATTTCGTATCCATTGCCACGGATAGATGATATTTTGGCAACACTTGGATACTCCACACATTTCACTACATTGGATGCACGCTCAGGATTTTGGTGCATTCCTATGACACCAGCAGCGAAAGAAAAGTCAACGTTTTGTACACACATGGGTAGTTACAAATGGAACGTTATGCCTTTTGGGTTGAAAGGAAGTCCCGCGACATATATGGAGTTGATGGATGAAGTCCTACAAGGAATGCATTCTTTCGCATTAGCTTATATTGATGATGTATTGATTCACACATCAGGTACTGTGGATGACCACCTATACAAGGTTGAACAAGTTTTTGATCGCCTACGACACCACCAGGTTAAACTCAAACTAAGTAAATGCGAGTTCCTAAAGACGGAAACTAAATACTTAGGGTTTATAGTGAATAAAGAAGGTATTCGCCCTGATACAGATAAAGTGGAAGCAATAAGGAACATGCCCGCTCCCACAACAGTGAAGCAGGTACGAGCGTATATTGGTTGTTGCGGATACTACAGACGTCACGTCGTTAATTTCTCCAAGGCTGCTGAACCACTCATTGCACTTACCAAGAAATATTCAAGATTTAGGTGGACAAAAGAATGCCAAGAATCCTTTGATTATCTTAAGGAAGCACTTACAAAGATACCACTGCTTGCACATCTGGATATATCTCGTCCAATGATCTTAAATACAGATGCTTCAGATACAGCAATAGGCGCTTGCTTAGTCCAACTCAGGGAAGAGAATGAGACACCCATTATACCAGAAATCCCTAGTGAAATGCCTATAGCATTCGTGTCACACGCTCTCTCTAAAACTCAGAAACGATGGTCGACAACGGAGAAGGAAGCGTTTGCTATACATTACGCGATACAAAACTTGATTTTTATATCAGAGGTACTAAACTCACTATCAGAACAGACCATCAACCATTAGTGAATTGGCTTACTAAGACGCAGGAGCAGCCAAAAAAGTTACAAACATGGTCTATGAACCTACAATCATATGATACAAAAATTGAATACATTCCCGGTATTCAAAATACGTGTGCAGACCTGCTTTCGCGAACGCCACAACCTAGTACTATACTGGAACATGATCTAATTGCGTCTACAGATATCAACGACAACGCAAAGGAAATTAACATTATAAATTCTAACAGAGTAGATGATGGGAATACCACTACCATAACAGATAACGGCACGCAGCAAACAACAGATGTAGATACACTTGATGTACATACTGAGCAGAGAAAAGATCCCGAAATTCTTAAGATCATAAAACAGGTGCAAACGAAACCTACGTCGCTTAAACGGTTTATAATCTTGCCCAATGATCAACTACTATATCATATTGATGAGAAACAAGCGGGGAGATTACAGAAAGTAATTCCACAATCAATAATACCCCAACTACTAGAGCAGTTTCATGATAATAATGGACATGTAGGGAGAGATAAAACCATTGATATAATCAAGAAAAGATACTATTGGAAGTCTATGTACAAAGATATAGTTGAATATGTTGGTACTTGTAGGTTATGCAGAATCAGAAATATGAGACCAACTAAAGTTCCTTTACAGGAAATGAAATCATCTCATTTTCCTATGGAAGTTATAAGTATGGACATTTCTGGTCCATATCCTGTTACGCAATCTGGAAATGCATACCTTTTACATATTGTTGATCAATATTCAGTATGGCCTGAAACTTATCCTCTTAAGAATATAACGTCAGCGACAGTGACAGAGTTTTTCCTACAAGAATTTGTACCAAGACATGGTTGTCCTAAAAGAATCATCACGGACAATGGAAAGCAATTTGTAGGCAACCCTTTTAAGAAGACACTTCGGACTTTGAATATTCATCATACGACTAGCACTTTTTATAGACCGCAGACAAACGGACGAAATGAGAGAATGCATGCTACATTGCATGATATCCTTGCTAAATATATACAAGGCAATGGGTGAAACAAGGCTGTATTATGTCACCACTACTTTTTGGAATAGCTATTTATTGGGTTATGAGAAACTATACCCACAATGAACAATTGGGTATAAAATGGACAAATGGAAAATTCCTGGGGGACTTGGATTTCGCAGATGATGTAGCATTCTTAAGTTCAACACCAAGACAATCCCAAGAAGCAATAAATAATTTGTGTCATCTCTCGATTAAAATAGGTCTCCAAATAAATGCCTCTAAAACTAAAGCTATGAACTTTTCTAACGAGACCTTTGATATCATCTTGAACGGGGAAAAACTACAGAAAGTTGAAAGTTTCAATTATTTAGGCAGTAAAATGACTCAGCATGGTGACACAACAAGAGAAATCCATACTAGAATTGCTTTGGCAGCTAGCGCCTTCAATAGATTATCTAACATTTGGAAATTACGATCATTGAATATACATACCAAGCTTCGTCTGTTTAATTCAAATGTTATCTCAGTGTTAACATACGGATGTGAGAGTTGGAAAATAACAAAATCATTGGAGAACAAGCTGAATACATTCGAGAACAAATGTCTTAGAAAACTCATGAACATCAGTTGGAAAGAATTCAAGACTAATCGACAAATAAGAGAAGACTCTAGGCAGAAATATGTCTCCGACTATATAAGGAAAAGACGATGGTCATATATCGGTCATGTCCTACGAATGCAAAACAACAGAATACCACTACAGGCGCTCACTTGGGTTCCTGAGGGTAAGAGGAAAAAAGGAAGACCAAAAGAAACACTCAGAAGAACAATAATAAGAGAAGGAAGAACGTTGGGCCTAAATAATGTGCAAGAGCTAAGAGGAGTGGCGTCACAACGAACAACCTGGAGAGCACTGGTTTCTGCCTTATGCTCCGTGTTTGGTGCTTAAAGAATTTATTATTATTATTATTAATGCTCAATATTGGGACGCATATATCAATCAAGCTCTTGAAGCGATAAGAGTAAACATAAACGAGACGACAGGACTATCTCCGTTCTACATGCTATATGGACGTGAGCCTATGTTCCCATTAGATAATCTTTTGCAACCCCAAAAGAAATATCAAGGTGAAGATCCTATAGAAGTTATACTACAAGAAAAGCACAGAGCACATCAGATAGCAAACAGTAATGCACAGAAAGCCTTCAAGAAATGGCAGAAGCAGCATGACAAAAGAGCGAAGTTAGAGCAATTCAAAGTCGGAGATAAAGTATATTACAAGAAGAACGTTAGAGATAATAAGTTGGATGCACGATGGCTGGATGGATATAAAATAGTAGAACAGACAGCACGCGTTAATTACAGACTATGGCATGAGGAGAAGAACATAACCGTCAAAGCACACGCATCACAGATGAAAAAAGATGATCATCGCCCTACAGCTCCGCCAGCCTTATACAGTAGCAGACCAATACGAAAGGTCACGTTGAGTTATTATGATTCCACAGACATTAAGTACTTCACGTGAAGAAAACGACATGAATGTTGAGCACAACATTAGCCTACAACAACGTAACACTTCAGGTCAACTCCAAGATGCTGTACATCGTTTAGTTCGCTGCAGAGAAGACTCAGAAGATGAAGATGACATTCCACCAGCAGAATTGAGAGAAAGATTAATATACAGAGACAATCGCCTACACGGGAGAGATAGTAATACGTCACTATCGACACAAGACGAAGAACCTCATGCGTCCATAACAAGTCAAACATATTATGGTAGTCAAGGACTACAACCGTCAACCTCCAGTAAACACCAGTCTACACATTCTACTTGGGATAGTGAAGATGACAGACCTTTGAAATCAACAACGAGAAACACGGTTCCCCACGGTAGCAACTTTACAGAAGAACATGCGAGTCAAGGACTACAACCGTCAACCTCCAGTCAACACCAGTCTACACATTCTACTTGGGATAGTGAAGATGACAGACCTTTGAAATCAACAACGAGAAACATGGTCCCCCACGGTAGCAACTTTACAGAAGAACATGCGAGTCAAGGACTACAACCGTCAACCTCCGGTCAACACCAGGCTACACATTCTACTTGGGATAGTGAAGATGACAGACCTTTGAAATCAGCAACGAGAAACATGCCCCCCCCCCCCCACAGTACGAACTGTACAGAAGAGCATACGACTCAGAGGTCACCACTGTTAACTTCCAGTCAACACCAGCCTACATACTCTAGCTCAGATAGCGATGACGAACAGTCTTTACAAGTGACGAAAAGTAACATTACTCACCATACCCAGAGCACTACAGCGGAGCATATAAATAACAACAAGAATGTCATTGATACGCCTTCAGCACAGGTGGAATCTGAACTTGACGTAACAGAACGAGAAGACAGCGACATAGAGTGTATGGATGATACAACCAGCACCGAAATACGCATAGCTACCAAACGCCCTTACCAACCGTCGTCACTAGATTCACCACCAAGAGCGAAATTGCTACGATTACCGCAAGAACATCTACGAACAAGATTCAAAAGAAATCATCGCCAAGTACATAAACCTTCACTAGGTTTCCAACAAAATATAAATATTCGTTCGCCCCCTACCTCCTGCAGAGCGACTATAAACACGACATCGCAATGCATATCAACTTCGTCACAGTATGACAGTCGCCTCTCCAGTAGAGAAATTACACTGTTGGAACTCGCAAAACAAATCTCCAACTTAGTGTAGTCGTCGTAAAGTACTTACCCAGCAATAGTACTAATTCGCAGCACTAACCCAGCTATAGTGTTTAATTCGGTACTCTAACCAACATAGTACCTAAAGTTAAGTTAATTAATTAAGTCACACTGTGTTTAGCTTAAGTTGATATTCATATACTGGAGCACGCTTAGACACTTACAGTACTCACTAACTTCTTTAAAGAGAGTCGAGTTGACAAACTAGATTACACATAGTCTTAAGAGTGTGATAGAGCAGATTGAACACATAGTTTTAAAGAGTGTGACAAACTAGAGTGAATACACAGAAACTCATCATTGTGACACAGTAGAGTAGACACATATAGTCTTAGGAGTGTGACAAACTAGAATAACTACATATAGTTTTAGGAAACTTAACAGTGTTCTTCCCAAGGTACAAGATGCAGCATACCAGATGATCAAGACTGACATTGGTTAAAATATGTATAGTACATTAAATGCATGTTAATCATTATAATGTACCTATTTCAGGCATAAAGGTATTCAGGACTAGAGGGAAAAAAAGAGAAAAGAAAAGAAGAAAGGAAGTGATCCAGACGCAGTCAGGTGGAGTTTCACTCATGGACATAGGCAAATGTTGCACTGAGGATGAACGTCCCCACTTGTTACTGCACTGGTTATACAGAGATACAAGGGATAAAACTTGGTTGCAGTATTGGTATTATGGGTACTGCTTACTTACGAGATGATGGTAATGACAGTTATAGGGTCATGACTATATTACTTCTACATCCTAAGGTTAGATATTTTGTTAACCCTGACGTACTACTGTATGTATATATAGGTTTAGACAGAGTTAAGGATTTGACTGATGCATCCAAGGCTAGAATCAGTCGGGCACATCAACTCTGACATAGTGACATGTATCTTTCACTATCGCCCCAAGACATATAAAGGTACTGGTGCATGTATATATAGGTTTAGACAGAGTTAAGGATTTGACTGATGCATCCAAGGCTAGAATCAGTCGGGCACATCAACTCTGACATAGTGACATATCTTTCACTATCACATTAGGATATTTACTTATGCACCACTAATTAGTTATTTCTGCTTATCTGTCTCGTATAATGGATAAATTACATTAACAGCAGATATTTCAAGACATATAAAGGTACTGACAAACCTCTGTGTCCAGAGGCAGTGACCATGTCGAAAATAGGAACATGTATATATATATATATATATATATATATATATATATATATATATATATATATATATATATATATATATATATATATATATATATATATATATATATATATATATATATATATATATATATATATATAATAAGTGCAGAGCCATGATTTTTTTTTGTTTGAGTATTGATGGTATGCCTCAAGCTAAGGTTCAGCAATGAGGTAGCGTTACAATTCGCTTCAAAATTTTTTTTTTGAATATTTATTAACATGTAAACTTTGAATATGTATACAGGCGCGGTGATGATGGTATGTTAAGTATAGGATGGGATTGCTAGATGATGGAACACAAATGTCTCCCTATGGGATACATTTGTATGGCCCCGGGTTGTATGTCACCGTTGACTTTGCTAGGAGCATTATAAATGCTCAAGCAGGAATTATAAGCGGTGATTTGGTTTTGGTTAAGGGGGAAAGTATAAAAAAATGGTTTAAGAAATAAGAATGGATTTGAATAAAGACTATTTGTCTTGCTAAAAGGGAGATAAAATGAGTGAAATAATACTTTGATCAAAGGGAGGAGACTCTGAATATTAAGGTCAGGGGAGGAAAGTGCTTAATTACACTTAAGTAGATTTGGTGAGTTGGTAATTATGGTTTAGAAAATGTACATATAAGAATTGTATAGCAAGCTTTAGAGAAGACAATATAAGGTTAAGTCAAATTATGCAAAGGGAGACAACGGTTAATTACCTCCCTTATATGATTAAGTGAGTTGAGAGAAAAAAAATATGCACGTGAAAAGTTTACCAGGACAACGGATGACACTTCACTGAGTTGTTTACACAGCGGATAAGCGTGAACATATTCCAGCTGAGTGGAGAATAGGAGGAACCAATGAATTTACAGTAAACAAGGACAGATCAGCTGATAATGATTTTATAGAGGAGAACACACTTGGACACGCTGGTGAGCGGTCGCATTTTTCGGAGGAGCAGTCCTGGTTAAGGACGTAGAGTGGCAGGAATGTGTTTTCTGCCAGGCTCAAGTTCAATTTCTGTGGGAAACAGAATGAATACTTCTGAAGAATCCTATAGACCTAGTTAGAGTATTGGAATCTATTCACATATGAAAGACAAAGCTGTGTTTAAAGTATAGGCTTAGTGATAAGAGGTGATAGTAAGAAATATGAGTGTTGTGAGGATTCTGTGAAACTAAAGTAAGTAGGTCCTTTGACTCATAACTTTTGATAGACATTGAATAGAATGATTTCAGAAGCTGAAATAAAGTATTACAAGGTTAACGACGCTTACAACTAAGTGAGCACAGGATAATGAGAAATGAAGCTGAAGCTACAAAATTGACTATGAGGTGTTTAAAATGAGACTAAGTAAGCATCTGAGAAGATTTACAGAAGAATATGGATTTAATAGCCGTGCTGGGCTATTGTGTAATGAACTTTGTAATATTGACTGTTACAAGTAAGATAAGTAAGAAATTGAAGGGTGATTGTATTTACAGGATGAAACATGCGCTCTCTAGCAGGTATAAGTATGAGGATACTGCAACAGGTGTACCCAATGTGCTAATTGGCATATATGAATTTTAAGATGATAGTATTTTGATTAATATGAGTCAAATCTGACAGGATTAGTAGAGGAGAGAAAACAACTCAGGAAAGAGTTGATGAAAGGCTTGGGAGAAGCCAGAATAAATAGAATAGCCTTAAGGGAAGAAAATAGGTATAAACCATATCTGATAATGTTCTCAGGTAGAGAGCTATATATATATGCATAGGTACATGAATGTGCCCAGGAGGAATGGGACATACAAGAGACAGTTAGGAAATGTTTGTACCTGGAATTTGTACCACATGCCTCTGTTATGATGAACTTCTGAGATGTAAATAAAATGTTTGTTTTGATGGAACGTTTCTCAAGTTGGGTTAAGTCGCTAAAAGGTTGTTGAGTGCTAGAGTAAACAAGATACTGGATATAAAGAAAATCACCACTATACGAAGTTGTCACTAAGTAACATCACAAGGAGGGATGGAACGAGTTAGGTTGGAAGCTTGAGATATATCATCCAGGAATAGTCAGCTCTGGCGGTGATGGCCAGTATTAAGATATACTCTTACTTGGAAGATTGTCAATAGACTAAACTGACAAAATAGAAAATCCGACGACTAGGTCTGCCCCAGTCACCTAGTTCGTTGATTAACAATTAGTGCCAATATTCATATACAGGGCACACAGTCACATAAGATTACTACATGGCACTGTGACATATTACTAATTGGTGCCGCAACCAGTCCTAGGAGTTCACCACCACGGTGACATATTTTAAGTAAAGATAATATTAGGGATTCTCTTCCAGCAGCTTCAGCTAGAGTAATGAATTATAACAGTGCTAGGCAAAGGTACAATTGCATTGACAGGAATTATAGAATCAATCAAAACAGTCAATATGGCAACAATAGAGGCAAATTTAACTTTAATAAGAAATCTCAACAGCCTCAGAGATATGATAATTACAATAATAACAATGATTATTATGGACCTCAATCATCAAACAGATATAATGATTACCAAAATAGAGGAGGTTATAATGCCAAATCAAACAGAGGTAATAGGTCATTCCACAGGAATAATGACAATTACTCAAACAATAGAGGTTCTTTTCAGAACAATAATTATCGATAGGCAAGAAACCCAGAACGTGTTAATGTTGTCGTAGAGGTCAGTAACAATAATGCAAACCAAAACAATGTGCCTAATGCTCATGCAAATGCTTGCAGTGTTGATTTAGCTAATAGTACTAACTGTACTCAATGCAGTTCTTTTTTTCAGCCACAGAGAGTACCGAGACTTTTGTGTGGACACCCTTTGCCTGTTATGTCATCTGTTGAAAACACAGGTTCCTTGGTACTGGATAAGGGTTTTGTAAAGAATAAATTGGTTTCACTGTTGCGTGATACAGGTGCAACAACTATTGGAATACAAAGATCGATGGTGGACCCATCAGATTACACAGGAAAGGAAGTTAAGTGTATTACTTTTGGTGTAACGGTGGAATACTATCCTACAGCGGAAGTATTCCTGGATGCACCGTATTTTACTGGTAGAGTGCTCGCATATTTATTAAATAAACATATCGCTGGGATTATACTTGGAAACATCCCAGGGATCCGTGAATGTTCCAGACAAGATGTTGATAAGTGGGAGAAAAAGCACTTAATAATGGCTGTTAAGATAGGAATATATGTACTTTTTATTCTGTGGTCAAAGGGAAACCATTAATTGTATAATTTTTAGTTCAGGATGAGATTTAGCGGTTATTTCCCTTGTCTGGACAATGTCCATTATTCCGTATGTCTATATTAGGATATCGTTCATACAGATGGCCTTATAAGGAGCGGTCTTGCTCTGAAGTCACGGAAAGGTCTAGATTGTTCCGTGGCTAGCTCTACCAGGGCTTACACATGCGCAGTGAACTTGCGCAGGGAATTGAAGACTGGCTTTCCGGGCAGTCGAGAAAAAGTCTCCGAGCTGACAAGAGGTCAGCGCTCGTCTCTGTCTATAATTCTGGGGAATGGAGCCTTTGTTAGGTGTTAAATGATATTGAATTTTCCCCTGTGATTATTCTGGCTGATGATTGTATAGCCATGGATGTGAAGAAATGTGTTGTGTATTATTTCTAAATGGCAGACAGGTAAAGAGATTTTTTGAATCTTATATTATTGCCAAGAACAGTATTAAGATGGGAGATATACTGAGTAAAGGAGACTGATGTTAGCCATTTCTTTGAAGGAACCTTGCCGCTTATACGGCTTATTCCTTGTAGGTTAGACCTACATGACCTGTCTGGTCAAGAGGAGTCAAGTACTTCGTTAAGGTGGGTTTCTCCTGATGCGGAGATATTAAATAAATAGGAGAGACTGATATTGGCCATTTTGAAAATCACGCAGTTTGTACGGCTCAGGTGGAGCCCAGAACTTTATTGCTGAAAATCATGCTGCTTGTACGGCTCATGTGGAGCCCAGAACTTTATTGCTAAGGTGGCTTACTCCGGGTGAGAAGTTATATATTGTACAGAAGAGACTGAGCTAGATATTTTGAAGCAGTCCGCCATTCGTGCGGCTGATGTGGTAGCCTAGATCTACCTGACCTGCTTGGTCATGAGGAACCAAGAACAGTAGTCATATGAAGCGCGCCAGTAGCGCGGCTTATTTGTTGCAGCCAAGGTTTACATGCAAAGTCTCAATGATGTCAAATATTATGAGTTGTTGCTATCTACATGATTATATGTGCTTACATGACAGTGAATCGTTTGATGTCAGCGTATGTTACTGTTGTTCGTAATAAATGTCTGAAACGTCAACAGTCGTTTTCAATGCTTCATGACTTCTGAGTGTGGTATGAACGGCATGGTATCATCAAGCAACCACCTACACTTCTGCAGTATAACCAGGCCTATTGTACACACTTGCAACCGTTAACCACATTCGCAACAGTGACATTCGCAACAGTGGTGGCTTCAAGTCATTGAAACGATACCTACGATATTCTTTTTTTTTTCAAGATCCACGCAACTGTTCGTTACGTCCTTGATGATGTTGATCTATGTTCCATTGACGCTATCGGGTGATGTCCATGTCACTGTGAAAGGCAATAGCGTTACCAAAGCACCATGTCTTCCTATGACGTTCCTGTGTTAATTCGTCATTGACATTATCGTCTTCCTGGCATCTTTGCAATTTTTTGTCATTGTTGCAAATACCCGGCGTTGTCCAGAAGGTTTCTACACCAGATCATTACTTCACAAGAATTCATTGTTCCAGCCAACGTCGGATGTCCGTACTTGCACCTGTGTTGACAGTTCCTGTTTTCATCGTTGCTGGTAGTTTGAAGGACAGTTCCTGTTTTCGTCATTGCTGTATTCCTTCACCGTTGGATCTTCTCTTCGCTGAACGGTGTTTGCTGAGGACTTCATCGTTGTTATTCTCGAGGCCAGGATTTTTTTTTCGCCAGTTAAGATAAGTGGCTTTATGTTGTTTGTAAGCTGTGCCTCTATATTGTGATCTAATTGAGCTTTCCTCAGAACACTATATTTTGTTTCATGGTACATGGTTTTGTATTTATATGTTATATTTATATTGATATTTTGCGGGTTCGGTTGGGCGGTGACTCCAGTAGGGTACATCCCACTTAACCGAGGGCCTACTGTGAGCGTTCTTTATTGACTGTGTGACTAAGTCTATTTTCGTAAAAGATCCCTTGTGATAATCACGGGCATACTCTGTTTACGCCAGATTTAGTCATTATTATTTTTGTTTAGTTCTGATGAGATGTGTTAGTGTTGTTTTCGTCTATTTTTCTCCGTTTTTAGTTTTGAGTTGTTTTGTTTGTATTAGTCTTCCTTCTCTTTCCTATCATTTATTTCTATACACCTTTTTGTTTATACATTGTGTTATCATTGTTTCATCGTATTATTCGCAGTTGTCATTACATTTTTTGTAACATTCTCTTTTAGTAATGCTTTATTGTTCTTTTGATTTCTGCGAACGTTGTCATTTGTGATTTATATCTTGTCCCTGTTATGTTTGTATGTTTTCGGGAAAACCCAGTCTGGTGAAAACTAAAAATAGCGCATCCGCTATATCGTCACTGGAAATTTTTTTCAATGGAATAGCCTCGGACCAACGAGTACACATATCAATACACGTTAATACAAATCTATGACCCCTAGCTGAAGTGACTTTGATAGGACCGATAAGGTCAATAGACATCTTTGCGAAAGGACGCAAGGATATGTCGGCTGCTTGAATGGGTGCGTTATGACCAGGCCTTTTAGTTGCAACACTCTGGCAAACTAAACAAGTGCGACAAAAGACCGTCACATCTTTGATCACACCTGGCCCAAAAAAAATGAGACAAAACTCTCTGTTTAGTCCTTGCGATACCCAAATGACCCGCAGCATTTATATCATGTGCATGTCGTAGCACCACTGGTCTAAAAAAAACAGGTACCATTATTTGTTTCTTAACAGAATCAACATCTTGAAAAGTCCTCACCAAAATATCATTATTCAAGGTATACCAATGTTTTGCCTTATCATCAGTAAATACCTTACTTAATGTAACCAACTTAAAAAATTTTCTTAAAGAGTCATCTTCTCTTTGTCTTTGAATGAAAGATTCTTTCTCAATCAATTCAATTAGTAAATAATCATCTTCATCAACAAGAGTAGTATTATCATATTCATTACCCTCATTATTATCAATGTCATCATTATCATCACTCGTGACATCATTTGTGCGCTCATCATCATTGACAACTTCCTCCAACATAATATCACCACCATTATGATTTAACCTTTCCTCACGAGCTTGTGCTCTGGTAGTAACAGGATTAGCCATTGTTGCGAATGTCACTGTTGCGAATGTGGTTAACGGTTGCAAGTGTGTACAATAGGCCTGGTTATACTGCAGAAGTGTAGGTGGTTGCTTGATGATACCATGCCGTTCATACCACACTCAGAAGTCATGAAGCATTGAAAACGACTGTTGACGTTTAAGACATTTATTACGAACAACAGTAACATACGCTGACATCAAACGATTCGATGTCATGTAAGCACATATAATCATGTAGATAGCAACAACTCATAATATTCGACATCATGGAGACTTTGCATGTAAACCTTGGCTGCAACAAATAAGCCGCGCTACTGGCGCGCTTCATATGACTACTGTTCTTGGTTCCTCATGACCAAGCAGGTCAGGTAGATCTAGGCTACCACATCAGCCGCACGAATGGCGGACTGCTTCAAAATATCTAGCTCAGTCTCTTCTGTATAATATATAACTTCTCACCCGGAGTAAGCCACCTTAGCAATAAAGTTCTGGGCTCCACATGAGCCGCACAAGCAGCATGATTGTCAGCAATAAAGTTCTGGGCTCCACCTGAGCCGTACAAGCTGCGTGATTTTCAAAATGGCCAATATCAGTCTCTCCTATTTAATATCTCCGCATTAGGAGAAACCCAACCTTAATGAAGTACTTGACTCCTCTTGACCAGACAGGTCATGTAGGTCTAACCTACAAGGAATAAGCCGTATAAACGGCAAGGTTCCTTCAAAGAAATGGCTAACATCAGTCTCCTTTACTCAGTATATCTCTGCATTAGGAGAAAGCCATCTTAATACTGTTCTTGGCAATAATATAAGTTTCAAAAAATCTCTTTACCTGTCTGCCATTTAGAAATAATACACAACACATTTCTTCACATCCATGGCTATACAATCATCAGCCAGAATAATCACAGGGGAAAATTCAATATCATTTAACACCTAACAAAGGCTCCATTCCCCAGAATTATAGACAGAAACGAGCGCTGACCTCTTGTCAGCTCGGAGACTTTTTCTCGACTGCCCGGAAAGCCAGTCTTCAATTCCCTGCGCAAGTTCACTGCGCATGTGTAAGCCCTGGTAGAGCTAGCCACGGAACAATCTAGACCTTTCCGTGACTTCAGAGCAAGACTGCTCCTTATAAGGCCATCTGTATGAACGATATCCTAATATAGACATACAGAGTAATGGACATTGTCCAGACAAGGGAGATAACCGCTAAATCTCATCCTGAACTAAAAATTATACAATTAATGGTTTCCCTTTGACCACAAAATAAAAAGTACATATATTCCTATCTTAACAGTTTACCGCACCCCCCTGGGAAAAAAATGATAACATCATTTTTTTTCAAAATTACAAAGACTGGAAACAAGTATACTCTAAATATAAAGTCATAAACACAGAGGTATAAATAGTAGCGAGACAAAAGCAGAGAAGGACGATGAGTAAACAAAGGCAAGATGAGATATGTAAAGAAGGAGGAAAGGAAAAAACTAGGATTAAGACACGGTAATCAGAAACAATAAACAATGCATGACATCAATGCATATCATAATAATATATAACCGTGTACATGATAAACCCTACAAAACATAAAGACCAAAACAAAAAAATAAAAAATAGCGAGCATGATACTCTAGCCAACCATTCTACCACGTATAAATGATGCGCAGCTAGACAGCATCAACACATTCATCGTCAAAACATAAGGCCAAAATGACGCACAATGGAGCGTCATGTTCTCACAATCGCACTATGAAGTGCTGGGAAAGTTACATACATATGACTTTCATATATCCCAAAAAAATAAAGGTGTCATTAGGATATTATCCTTTTAACATTAATATACAACAATATAGAGACACCTGTATATATCCTCGAAAGGTTATGATTACATAGTAACATATATTTAACATAATATCATATGGCAATGTCCAACAATGTTAATTAACAAGTAGGAATCCTCGATGTAGTCAGGAGTTCCAAAGCATAGTGTACTGTAATGAGAGCCATTGACATCAATAGAAGCATCCAACGCTAAATGAAAAGCAAGGACGTCACATCTAAACACAGCTGGCAAGCTGTTGACGCTTTCCATATCACAGCTTGATTTGCTATGAGAAAATACAAATTATACACTCTGATAACCGTAGGATTTTATAATATATAACATTCAATCCTACATTTTTATTTATAAAATGTGGCTATGTAAACTTTTGGCCCATGTATGGATATAATCAAACCTTCCTCTGTTACAGAGAAAGTTGAACAGACTATTCTAGAGTCTTAACTTAACAGGATCATAGACATATACCACTCGAGTGCTAATCCGTAACCATGGCTATCTAAATAACTCTGAAATCTATGACGAGGTTTTGGAAATGGGAGTTACGTAGAAGCATGTGGGCAACGGGACAGTATATCTCCCATTACCTTATCCGAACTACGGATAGCTCGAACTGAGAAGTGAAAAGCTGTAACGTAATAGCATACCGAGTAGAGAATAGTCGTGAGTATACCCATGATACCTACGCCAACAGGCAAATCTAGAAGATGGTAATGATGACCATGAGCGTCATGGTGGCTACCAATCTGAGATTTTGCGCAAGACAAAGAAAATGCATTTAACAAATGCGAATTTCTCACAGGCTGAAGTGAAGTCATAGCCTGTGTACCGAGCAAAGAAACAAGTAAGAAACATAGAATAAAGATATAAAAGCAACAAGTAGTAAACTTGGACCTTCGTCGAAGTTTAAAAGAAAAGCAGTGAGTGCGACAAAAAGTTGCAAAGGACGAAGATACTGAGCTAATCGGCCCAATAAGAAAGTTAAAGAAAGTCATGAAGTATAGATATGTACTAACAACTAAGTTCGTACATGTAGCAACGGAAACGCTAGGCATAGCAACAACGAAGTTGCAATCTACGTGATTGGATATAGATTCAGCCGTAGCGATAGAGTTAGTGGCAGTGTCAGACAAAATCGAAGGATCTTCTTCTACAATAGTAGATAAAGGAGAGGCAAAGTTAAAGTTGCGACGTACTGAAGTATGTCGAACTGGACCAAAAGAAGCACCAACATTAGCATGATGAACATTCGTATCATCAATACTTGAAAACTGCACCACATTAGTAGAATGTATCACGTGCGAAGATTTAGAAATAGCCATTAAGGTTGCATCAACCGAATGCACCTTGTTATAAGGTAGTGGCATAACCCCTAAGGTGGAAGCAGTAAGGTTATGTTGCCGCTCCCAAGCAGCAATTTGTACTGGCGTACAAACTTTTACCCCATGTATCTGTCCGACAATAAGGTCGGTGATAGTGCTCTGAGCAAACATGCGTGTATATAACCAGTAAAAAACGGTGTGGCAATGTGGACTATGGCAGTCGGAAAAGTCTCGACTGTCCCAGCGAATGTCACACATTTCACCATATTACCAGTTGCGCAAGATGTCTAATTCCAACAGTTGCGCATCCAGAATCAAAAAGAACTGAGACTGTATTATTATTCACAAATCCCATATGTAAAGTAAGAGACCCTCTTCCGTCATGCACCGATAAGGCAGGAAGAGGAGGTAGAGGATGACCGCAACTCAAGGTAGTTATAGTAGTAGGTTGGAACAAAGTTGTGCACTCCGGGCACTGAGATGCTCTCTCGAAATCGAAAGCAGAGCAACCCATAGCATTAGAGACATTATTGTTATTGTTACCTTGATCATTAACAACCTGAGGCTCTTGTTGAGCAGAGTTAGCTTGGCGATGCGATCTATTTATTTGATCTACCGTCATATCTGTCGCGGCTATTATCTCTATTGGAAGCATTGTTATTTTCTCTATTGAAATTATTGTTCTGATTTGAACTCCAGTTAGCATAGTTGCAATTGTCATTTCCCCTTTGAAAAAAATCTCTATTAGATGGGTTTTGTTGTCTCCGAGAAAGATTATTATCAGATTGATAACCTCTATTGTAGCTACCCTTCCCAAAATTTTCATAATTGTTGGGACTAAAATTTTGAGGACCTTTAGATTGTCTCCAATTTCTTGAAGAAGGAGAATCACTATGTGGTGAACCCCATTGATTCTGTCTAAAATTTCGATTATCTCTCCTATCAAAATTTTGATCAACACTATGAGATCTACGTCGCCAATTAGAATCATATGGTGCTGCTGAAGCTACTGGTAAACCTTCTTTGACTTTAGAATTACTAACAGTATTGTCTGGGTGCGCAGTGACATACTGGCAACATTTATTGTTCCATATCTTTTATGTTCGTAGGCTTACGTTCATGTAAGAATGCAAGAAAGACTCATTAACCGATGACATGACTTTGTCACGAAGCAATAAGTCCATAAGGGCTTCATATGTGTGTTCAGTCTTCGAAAGTTCAACCCAACGTGTGAATGTAAAACGTATCTTTGAGATAAATTCTGAAAACTCTACCCCAGTTTCTGGTAGCATAGTCTTAAAGCGAAGACGATAACCGTCTTCATTGAGCTGATATTTCTTTAACAAGGCCGCTCTGGCAACTTCATAGTTAAATTTGTCAGGCCCTTCCACGATACTTATAGTATTTAATGCATCACCTTGAAGTATTTCACTCAGTTGTGCAACATATTGCGATTTGTCTACCTTATGCGTTTCACATGAAAGTTCAAATCTATTCAGGTAGAACGTTATATCATCACAGGTAGAGTTGAAAGCAGGTAATTTAACCTTATAAGTACCAACATTCATCTTACTAGAAGATGTTTGGTTATTTGAATCATTTTGTGAATTACCCATATTCACCAACTTTATCTTTTCCAACTCCAAAGCTAACATTTTTTCCTCGTGTTCCATTCTCTGTTTGTCAGCTTCTCTTTCTGATTTCTTTTGTTCAGCTTCAGCCTCTCTTTCTAATCTCTTTTGTTCAGCTTCTCTGTCTAATTTCTTTTGTTCAGCTTCTCTGTCTAATTTCTTTTGTTCAGCTTCACTGTCTAATTTCTTTTGTTCAGCTTTAGCCTCTCTTTCTAATCTCTTTTGTTCAGCTTCTCTGTCTAATTTCTTTTGTTCAGCTTCTCTGTCTAATTTCTTTTGTTCAGCTTCTCTGTCTAATTTCTTTTGTTCAGCTTCCATTTTGAATTTTCTCTACTCGGCTTCCATCTTTTGTCTTTCAAATTCTATTTTCTGTCTCTTCTCTTCAGCCTTCTGCGCCTTGCCATATTCAGCAAATGCAAATTCTTCTAACTTTTCTCCAGTCTTGCCAAAAGCTTTCCCTTGCTCAATGAAATAGTCCAGGGTAGACTTTATGTCTAATAATATGATATAACACCTTGTATAAATATTTATCAACTGAATAACTCACTTTGTATCAGTCACTCTGTCCCAACTTAGTGGGTGACAAGTCTTTATACCAGAACTTGTATAATTACCTTACTTGTCACTAATATAATTACTTAATTGTATACATAATGTGCATAATAATTTTGACAGTGTGTTGCGCACATATTTTTTGGCGCACGGATTACGCATACCATGTAAAATGCTTTAATTGTCTGATGAAGATATATTCATCTTTGAATGCATGTTCTGGTCTTGAGGGACGAAACTCAGATTGGGCAATAAGTAGTCATTCTGTGAGTTATCGCTCTTTGTAGCGTTCTTAAAAATAGAACTCGGCGGAGGAATTTAGACTTACTTGAATCTATTCTGTGTTTGGTTAGGAATAGATTGTTCTTGCTTCAGAATGTCTATGGTCCGAATCTAAGTGTAGTGCTTGTCTATGTAGGACGAGTATGTCTTATATCTTGATATCTTAGTATGTTTAAGTGGAACTATTTGTTCTTGTACTGTACTGAAGGGGGTCAGGTGTTTTCGGCGGATGAAGAGAGGTGAGGGGGTTCTTCGGTTGTCTAGGCCTAGAGCGGGAAGTCATGTCGGAGAGATGCCCAAGAGTTTGTGATCTCTTTAAGTTATTCTGGGGACGAAGATAGTTTCTTCCAGGATCGTTTAGTCCATGAGTTCCCCAGTTGTGATTCTATAACGCCGGGAGAGCGTTTTTGTGCTTGCTAGTGTATTTCTTATGTCCAGGTAAAAAAACGTACTTTTGCTGACTTCTTTCATTTCTAGGCTTAAGATGGGCAGACGTTTACATGAACTTACCTATGAATATGTCGGGACGACATATTCTCTAGCAGCACTAAATATGTTTATATGCAGCAACTATGAGGACAGAATATGCTGATCCTTGTAGAATCATTTATTGTTGATGAACAAAGCTTCGATTGAAGATTTGGCTATACACCCGTATAGTGAGTGATGCTCAACCGGGAACCAGCAGCCATTGTGGAATTCGATTGATTTTGGGATTCTACTTATTGTAAATCATTAGCAGAGAACGGGAAAACTTCCTTATTATCAGGTGATGATTGAGAGATCACTATTATAAAGAAATTAACATTATCTTCACAGAGATTTGCTGTAATGCACCCAAAGGAATCTTCGCTAGAAAGAGATCCTGTTTAGGAGTCAAGTTTGAACAGTATTGCTTAATTGACATGCTCGGTCAGTAAGGTCTACTGACTGTATTTATAAACTATGGAAATCTTGGTGTTTACAGATGTTCCATTACCAGATTATTCTTCATGAATGCTAATTTAGGACGGTAGTCCATTGATCAATATTATGCTGTCTATGTCGAATCATGTTCCTGTAACTGTACCCAATCTGTCAAGTGTGTGCGTCCAATTAAACTATTGAAACGACTACAGTGGTCTGCATTGGTGACATAACGTAATGAGTGAATGAGTGCCTTATACGGGTCAACACACGAACAGTCCACAATTCGCTTAACTCAGACTTCACACTCACACTCCATATTTGCATAATCCTGCGTCGGTTGAGTTGACCTTTGCTCCCCCTGGAGCCTCCATCATATTCACCACTGGTTTGCGTGAGGAGAATGAAAGCAGTACTTTACAGCATGCCTGGTATACACAGTTATGATGAAGAAGAAGAGAAAGGAGAGTTATCACAGTGTATAATAGCATATACAGTACATACAAACATAACAGGGACAAGATATAAATCACAAATGACAACGTTCGCAGAAATCAAAAGAACAATAAAGCATTACTAAAAGAGAATGTTACAAAAAATGTAATGACAACTGCGAATAATACGATGAAACAATGATAACACAATGTATAAACAAAAAGGTGTATAGAAATAAATGATAGGAAAGAGAAGGAAGACTAATACAAACAAAACAACTCAAAACTAAAAACGGAGAAAAATAGACGAAAACAACACTAACACATCTCATCAGAACTAAACAAAAATAATAATGACTAAATCTGGCGTAAACAGAGTATGCCCGTGATTATCACAAGGGATCTTTTACGAAAATAGACTTAGTCACACAGTCAATAAAGAACGCTCACAGTAGGCCCTCGGTTAAGTGGGATGTACCCTACTGGAGTCACCGCCCAACCGAACCCGCGAAATATCAATATAAATATAATGTATCACTATACTGCGGTACATTAAGACAATGACACCGCTGGTTTTTTGATGATTTTTTTTCATTGCTAAACATGGAAAAAAGGTACTTGATGTGATATATAAAATTAACTTTTGCTTGCATTGTAACATTGCCAGCACTGTAGTGTACGTTGGTGGCACCTCCCTGGATAGGTGTATGCTTAGAGAAATGCTTTCTCTAATGTTCTGAGATATATTCTCACTTGACGCTCCATGCGTCGAGTTAGCCTCACATTAGACGTCATTTATTTGTGATACTTCTCGTCTGCGCATCGTTCGTGCGTTATGAGCCTGTTGTATTTTGCTCTTGGATGTATTTCCCAAAAAAAATTTTCATTTTTTCCCCTGGGGGGTGCGGTAAACTGTTGCGGACAGTTTCGCTGAGTTTATAGTCTGTTAAATGTACCTGTTTAAGTTTGGAGACATTATTTGTTAAGATTCTTGATCAAAGGGGAGTTACTCATTTTTTACTTGGGTTGAAGTCAACAGTGGTTGTTATCTCACTTGTCTTTTACCTGGCGGTCTAATTTTAGAACCGATGTCTTGTTACCTGACCATATATGGCTTGAATGGTCAGCCTTTCCTTGAATGTTTCAGATCACCCCACCTGAGTCTAACTCAGGGGTCTTGCGTCTCACGACGCATGCGCAAGTTTTTGTGGCACGTTAAGGAAGTCTGTTTGTTAAAGAGACGAGCTGTGGTTTTCAAATGGTCAAGACGTGTTGGCGTCTTTGATCTGGCTTTATGCCTGGGGAAGGAAAGTCCTCTGTGTGTGACAAAGATGTCTAAAGATTGTTTCCCCATGTTGTATTCTATGCGCCTAGGAGGCGAGTGTGTTTTTTGGTGTTTATTCTGAAGAGATGTTAAGGTAAATTATCCTTCAAATCATTTTCCTCTATTGCCAGAATTATGAATAACATTTGTTACCAGCTTAGGGACTTTTCCCTGGGCGGGAAAGAGTCCATTGAGAATACTAGGATCTGAGCTCTCGAATTATGCTGACATCGTATGTGTCGGGTCTGTGAATGCCCGAAGAACTTTATATTATCTTGGACAAGGTCTGACGCACCTTGTTTGCTAAAGGAATACCACAGAGGCCATTGTATTTAGGGGCCCGCCATATTTCGCGGCCTGCTGTATACTAGAAAATGTATCTGACTTGCTGGTGTCAGAAGAGAGTTGGTTTAAACTCATATATTTGAAGACCCACTGGCAATGCGGGGTATTTTGCTGTAGCTGAAGAAAGAGAGATAGTTGGAGGTCAGCATCATATATGCACAGCTTACTGATGAACTGTTGATGCAAACTGTACTGAACTGTTGTCATATTTACGATGTCCTGAGTTTTTGTCAAATGACTGTCTATATCTTGATGTCGGCGTCCCTTGTAATCGTACTGCATTAAAGTGTTGAAAACGTCAGAGGTGTTACCAAGCTCCATGACTTTCTACGTTGTGGTGCAAGAGTGTATTGTCCAGTAGATGACTGTCTTCCACGAACCTTTACACACCCATTCGCACTCTTTGATGTCTACTCACGCACCACTACTGTAACACATCAACGCTTTGAATTCAAGACATGAATGTCATCATTATGGCGGCCAACCAGGGCCTACAATATTTATAATAGCCTAAGTGGCGTTTACTGTTACAATGAATACAGGACGTTACATCTATGGTGGCCACAGAATCGACCTTTACAGCCACCATACAACGATCTCGGTAATACTATCAATAATTTGTTCTTATCAGATTCTGATAATAATAATTCAGACGTCGAAGATGAAAGTTGGACAGTGATTATAATGTGAACACAAATATCAAGGTACAGTATTACTTACCAGTATGAAGTTGGACTCTCTGTTGGTACCAATTTGGTTTTCCCGTTTCAAGGATTTTTCACGTTAAGCAAAACGTATGATTTGCACGAGTCTACAGCATTTACAATGGGCATTGCCATTATGGTGACTTTTTGAAGCAAATTCTTTATGACCTAATTGTTTTTTTTTTTAATATTAAGAAAATTAAAACTAATTTTTACATTTAAAATGATTAAAATAATTTTAAAATTGTGTATTTAATAATTTATTTATTACATTGTAACCTATTATAAACAGCATGAAACTACGGAAGTAATTTTTTAAACAAAGTTACTTAACACCCCTGTCACGGGATTTCTCCTCTTGCTCTGCAGTGATGGTCCAACAGTGGCCAAAATTCAGAGTATTATACTGAGGGTCTTCTAAGGTATCTACCCTTCGCTCAAGATTACTCTTGGCAGAGATTTGAATTGAAGAATGATGCTTCAATTCTGTGGAGCCTCAAAGGAATTTAAGAAATCAAGCCCCACAGCTTATATTATCAAGGCCGTAATGAACTTTAGTATCTTCTCAGACCTTCTTTGAGGAGAAGAGTATTTTGCTCGTTTGATGAGCCCCTAACATATTTAATTCAGTAAAATATTATTTCAATACCTCTGTTTACGTGTATTTAAAATGACTGAGACATATGGGTGCAGTTCACTCAAAAAATGGTTAAATCAACTAATAATTGGTGCATGTGCGGATAAAAAATTTAATAATCAATTATATTTAACAGGGAGAAAAAAAAGGTGCTGATGGAAAAAATTTTAGTTTCAAGGATTCATCACAGATGATGGTCTCGTTAGGCTCTGAAAGGTTTGTTTTAAGAGTTCACTTGGCAGTTTTAAGTGGGTCCTTAGCTGCCAGTAAAGTGTCGGTTGGCTTGTGCTCCAGACGATGTTGGTTTTTTGCAGGCTGTAGACAGGTTCTCTCTCGTCACTGGTCACGTCTGGTGGCGGTAACACGTCCCAAGTAGTATTATGGTGTTATTACGAAGATGGCCCTGCGTCTTCAAGACCCGTCTGATGTTGATGTCTAGCTTTGACTAAAAGTCACTTATACCACGCACTTGTTCCACAGACTAGTATCACAAATTGGTACCACCGACTAGTATCATGAAATGAGAGATAATCTAATATACCTCATGAGTATTGGGTCTCCTGACACGAGAATCAGGTGTCCCTCCCTTTCATTCCACCATCCCATCTGCCTCCGAACTTTACCCTCTCTGAGCATTAATGTCAACTCCAGTGAGCGAAAAACACCCACTGCATTTATATAAAACATGTTTACATATGAAAATGCACAAGTTGAAAAGGTTAATACTATAATTGTGCACATTATTTCTGTCCTCATCCACTCCCTGCTCCATATGGAACTTGGGACTACCTCTGCTCCATATGGAACTTGGGACTACCTCTGCTTTTGGTTCTCTGTGAGAAACCCGCATTAAGCAGTCACCAGCTTTTGCAGTGAAAGTTCATGAACTATATATGCTGAGGTTGCCAGCCTCGTATGAACTTGGGCATCCACCAGCAATTTTCACATTTTAATATTGCAAAATATATAATTATAAAATGTACAATTCGCCCCAAATTCGAAGATACAGAATTCTGGCTCAGGGAAATAGTTTCGGCAACTTGGTTAAGATGCTTCACACATGGTCTGGGATATTAATTAACAATAGAATCCCACTATGACTTCGTATTCAGGTTCCTAGGATTCCGGGCCATCCGTATTAGTAAAGGTAGAGTTTTCTTACTGTCTAAGTCCAGAAGATACTCAAATACGTCCGGTCCTTTAATTTGAATCCTTATTCTATTCTTTTTCCTGGCTTGTCTGAACTGTCTTCTTGACGAGTTGAATTATCATAAAATGTTGATTTTAAGCAACACTCGGCCCACGCATCCACATTGCTACGTGGAGATAAAGTCCAATCAGAGATATTGTATTTTAAAAATTTCAAATGCCAAACTAATAGCAAACAACTTGTGTATTTTAGTAGGGGCTATCCCTCCTACCCTTACTGTATCTTCTTCAAGGCAAAATTAAGCTAATGTTCTCTGCATATCATCTACGAATTCATGTCTGACTTAGAAGACCATGTAAGGTTTTGCCTCTTCCGTTAATTTTGATCATGTTTACACTCACTACTTCTTAGATCTATCACTGATAATATCTTTCAAGATTTCATTTTCTTGTAGTTATTGCTTACAACAAATGTGCATGGAAACGATTACATCATTTTCGTGCTCCAAAATCCCATTCGTTACCTTCAGTTCGTTCTTAATCTGTTACCAGATTGACATTTATCGTATTTTTGGGCACGACATATGCAAACTTAACTTATCAGGCAACAAACCTGGGTTGTGGCAATTATTTGGCTGACCATGTCCCCAACTCGGGGTTTATTATGTATCTTCCCAGATAGAACGTCTGGATTCACAATAACCGTATAAGCAGTAAGACAAACTCAGTGGCATCTCTGCTTTTATGTGCGCTCCAATTCACTGTCCTTACCTTCCTGGTAACACTACACAAAACTGACCATCATGACTTAAGGCCAATATAGCCCCACTGGCATCTAATCTCAAAAAGGTTGTTTAATTAAGCCCAGACATGGCATGAACTTAAGGAAGAAAGTGTAAAAAATGAAGTGAAATTAACAAAATACTGTTAAAAATGGGAAAAATAAAGGAAAGAGCACAGAAGGCATTAGGTATGGCACAGGAAATTGTAACTATTGAGGTTATTTCGTCACAACCCCCATGATGGAAACGATTTAGATCTACTAGGCAAATTAAGACAGCTTTCACAGCCGGTCAGCATTAATTGCATAATCAGATTAATTGGCTTCTCCAGTAGAAGGTCTAATACATCTTGGCTCACCAACATGGTTTTGCTGGAAACTGTGCTACAATGTTAATGGGCATAGAAGATACACATGCTTTATCCAGTACCGGTAGTTTGTTCTTTTGTTTGTGTTTTGTTTTAGTGTTGAAACAATTTTATTTTCAAATGAATTTTCTTTGCACTAAAGGAGTATTAGTTAACACCCTTAAAATATTCTATTAACATTCAATTTCCCTATGATAAGCTAATAAAAGTTATTTCGACATAGTCAAGTTTTATAGTGCTCAGTAGTCCTGGTTGCCGTTCATATTCTCCAGCAAAAATTAGATACAAACGTATTGTTCTACATATTTCAAAAAAATTGACTTGGTTTATATGTGACACATACATAACATTTAATCATAGACAAGTTGATTATAGTCTTTTCATGGGAAGAAGACAAGAAAGAAGAGTGTGGACTTACTTACTTACTTAGCTGTTCCCCTTCTACCGTGAGGTGTAGAGGTTTGGAAGAGAGAGCGCCAGACTATTCTATCGGCTGTCTTCCTCCTGGCCTGGTTCCATTCTAGTCCTCGGTCCTTCAAAGATTGTCTAATGTTGTCCTCCCAGCGGACTCTGTGTCGTCCTCGGGGTCTGGATCCTTGGCTCTTTGTTTCCCATGCTTGTCGTGGTAGCCGATCTTCTCCCGTTCTGCAGACATGGCCAAACCATCTTAGTTGGGACTGTTCTACTTGGGTCTGTAGGGGGTGGCATTTTAGGCCTTGACGTATCGTCTGGTTGCGTACCATGTCTCTTCTTGTTACTTCAACCACCTTCCTCAGATACCTCATTTCTGAGGTTTGGATCTGGCTTTTATGGGTTGTAGTCATTGCCCATGACTAGCATCCATATGTCAAGACTGGGACATAGGTGGAGCGGTATACAGCCATCTTCGTTTTCTTACCAACCTCTCTCTTGCTGAGGAATCCTCGATTTATGGCCTGAAAAAGTCTCCCAGCTGCTGCTTTTCGAGTGGCCAACTCTTCTTTGATGCCTCCCTTTCGGTCTATAATAGCTCCGAGGTATTTAAAGTGGAGAGTGTGGAAAACAGATATAATTTCTAAAAAAATTTTAATCCTCAGGTACGTGAATTTTTATTCAGGTTGGATTTGTCCAATCTAACGATTGTGCTAAAGCACATAAACTGTACCTACATAAATATCGCTGTCTAATCTTGACTTTTTACAACCATAAAGATATCAGTGATTACAAATTTCTTCTTTTTCAAGTGATCATGTATTTCCAGTTTCCTAGTTCAACTTTTGATTCTGCTTGTTTCTGCCATGATGTTTAACTATCCAGCATCTTTTCTTTCACTCCTGTCTCTTTTTCCCATCAATCTATCACAATACATTCTTCTTCTTCTTCTTTGTTCATCCTGAAAAGGATGTAGGTTACGTTGTGTCGCCGTTTACAGCGTAGCTGCGATATTTGCACCTTTCGGCCCGACACATCCGACTTCAGCACAGCATTTTTTGGGACCAGGTTTGCCTTCCCTCTTCGATTCCTACTCTCTCGGCCAGACTGCAGTGATGCAGCCTGTTTCCGGGACCACCACTTGGAGGTAGAGTAGGGTCTTGTTCAGCTCTGGTTTGCTGAGTCAAGCTATGAGTCGCTGACTGCATTCATCTCGTTTGCTGCGTCTTTGGTCCCACAATACATTCGAGCTTTCTTCTCATAACACGCCTAAAGAAAGTAGTGGCCTGCTTCCTTTTAATATGTGCAATAAGCTTCCTTGGTGCACAGGGTACCCTCATTACTCTTGTCAGCTGTCCACAGTATTCTAAATATTCTTCTGTAAAAACCTGATATCTGTGGCCTCTAGCAACCTTCTTGCTTGTTTGCTAATTGTCCATGACTCACTCCCACATGACAGGATCAAGTTTGTTTAACAATGAATGTCTCTCTTATATTTCAACTGGCAATTATGTGTAAGCAGTTCATTTTATGGCATGATGTTCTTGCTTGGGCTATTTTATTCATTATATTTAAGTTGCACCTCCATCTGTTATTAATGTGCCCAGATATTTGAAATACGAGAACGAAAAATGATATGGATGTCAGTTTAACAAATGAACAAAACAATAAAAACACCAAACACTTCAGAATGATGCTTCCACCAGAATCTGAAACAGGAATCAGAGGTGAGGATTATATAATGGCTATAAGTGAATGACAAAGGATACAAGGGATAACACGATTTAAAAGAACATCAAAACTGAAAATATCAACTAAAGAACTGAAATAAAACAACAAATATTAACAGTAGAAACTCATTAATTACTATTTGCCATTTTATTGACTTCTTCAGACATTTCTGATTTTTGTCTTACTTTTCAATGTTTTTTCTTGTTCCACACCACTTTGTT
The DNA here is from genome assembly GCA_024509875.1 of Oreohelix idahoensis. Taxonomy (NCBI): domain Eukaryota; kingdom Metazoa; phylum Mollusca; class Gastropoda; order Stylommatophora; family Oreohelicidae; genus Oreohelix; species Oreohelix idahoensis. The sequence goes on from JAMPIV010001085.1 coordinate 693,741, forward strand.
TTTTATTTATTTTTCTGTTAATTACTCACAGCCTTTATTTACTGCTCGCCTTATGTTTGCTGTTTGTGACTAAGGCTTAAGAAAGTTTATCCTGAAATATCCAGTGTTACAATTCTAATTTTCATTCATAAAATTGACTTCAATACCGTTTTTTATTTTTTATGTATTTATTACTGCAGTCCTTTTTTTCTATCTGATTCTATGAACTCATTTGAAAACTGTCCCAATTACTCTAATGATGCCTTCTGGGGGATTCTGTTTCTTTTAGATGACCATTAATTCCACCACTTTGCTATTTAGGTTAAAGTTATTATTTTCACTTTGCTACTGTCACATCAATCATTTACTGTAGCTCATGTTCACTTTTCTCTATTAAGAATCAATCATTAATGTTTCAAAAGTTGTTTATGTCAAGCAATTGATATTCCCTAAATATCTCTTGTGAATCTCCATACATTTTCACTCCACAGCAAGAACAGATCAGGTGACTCCACGCATCTTTACCTAACACCATTTTACCTGCTCAAACTTTCCTATTTCGTTTGCCAAATTTTATAGCTGCCTGCTGCCAAGGCATTTTCCATTCATGTTTTAGCGTTTTGACATTTGTTGAACATTATAGTACTCGTACAATTTATGAAGAACAAGCAATGGTCAATTTTTACTTCAGAAGTTGTTTCTATTATTCTTTTAATATATATATGAGGTGACGCAGTGGTTAGTGCACTGGCTTCCTAGCTCAGTGGCCCATGGTTTGATCCCCAGTTGAGGCTGAAATTTTTTTAGACTGCAAACGGCTCTGTGGTCGACCCAGCCTCATGAATTGGGTACCAGAGCAACTCTGGGAAGGTTAAGGCGGCCGGCGTGATGCTGACTACATCACCCCTAGTGTGCCGACGGTCAAGAAAATATGGGCTTATAAACCCTCTGTGGATGGGAAGGAGCGAAGCTCCTGACCGGGTTGGAAGGAAGGTCCACTGACCCCCCAGCCTCGCAATGACATGTCATTGGGCCAAAAGGGCTGGAAAGCTCGAGTGCCGCTGGTTAGAGAAAAAAAAAAAAAAACACCATATTTCCAATATGCTTCAATGGGCGTGTAGCGGGATCCTTTTTTACTTTAATATATAAATATAAACCTTAGGGTTTTAACTTAATATATATATATATAAACCTTAGGTTGTTTGTATTCCCTCTGATCTTGCCCTCTCTGAGGGTGAGCTTTCGGTCCTCAGCAAGGGTCTACACTTTGTCCCTCTCCAAACATCCTCCGATCAGTATAATCTCCTCCAAGATGTTCACCGGTTTCATCGCTGCCTGCAACTTCTATTCCATTTCCGTAACAGTGATGGTCCTAAGAGATCGCAGGCCGACTCTGATGATGCCTTTGCACGCTTCGCTCCTCCTAAGAGTAAGAATTTTACACCCTCTCCTGGGGCTTCCCACGCTCTGGATTTTTACATTAAGAATACTCTCCACGACATTCAGCAACTCCATCCTCAACGCCTGCGTTATTCCAACCTTACTTCTGACGAGTCCCATGCCCTCTCTAAGCTCCGCCGCAGAGATGACATTGTTATCAAACCGGCTGATAAAGGAGGTGCCATCGTGGTATGGCGCAAGGACCTGTACCTCCAAGAAGGCAATAAGAAGCTCACCAACAGCTCCTACCAGCGACGTGACAATGATGCGACAGTCCTCAACAATCGCCTGGTCCATGACACCATCAAGTCTTATCGCTAACAAGTCCTTACCTTCTAGCGCCTCTCATCTCCGTATCCATGATAGTTGTCTGGGCAAGCCTGTGTTTTATATGCTTCCCAAAATTCATAAACCCTCCAACCCTGGGAGACCCATCGTTTCGGCTTGTGCCTGCCCTACCGAACATATATCTGACTTTTTAGACAGTGTCTTCCAGCCTATTGTACAGCAGCTTCCTTCCTTCTTAAAGGACACCAACCATGCCCTTACTACTTTTTCCTCTATCCAGCTTTCCCTAGACTGTACCTACCGTTTATTTCTGTTGGATGTCTGCTCGCTTTACACTTCCATTCCTCACTCTGACGGTCTCCGAGCTCTCCGGTTTTTCCTGGACCAGCGCACCCACCCCTCTATCGCTACAGAGACTCCTCCGGCTTGCAGAACTGGTCCTTTGACTCAATTCCTTTGAGTTCAATGGACAGTTCTTTGACCAAGTCAGTGGAGTCGCTATGGGCACCAAGATGGGTCCCAGCTATGCCTGCCTCTTCATGGGCTACCTGGAGTATCAGGTGTGGCAGCAGTATCCTGGACCTTTTCCATATTTGTATCATAGATACATCGATGATGGCATAGGTCTTACTGATATGCCAGAGGCGGACCTATCTAGGTTCATACACTTCATCAACAACTTCCACCCTGCGATCTAATTCACCTCTCACATCTCCACTGTCTCTGTTAATTTCCTTGACATTGTTTTCACTATCGCTCACCCCCACCATAACACTCCGGTGTACTACAAACCCACTGATGCACACAGTTACCTCTTGTACACTTCCTCATGCTTGTCGTGACTCCTTGCCTTTCTCTCAACTTCTCCGCCTCCATCGGTTATGCCATGACGACTTTTCATGCCGAGCCCAGGAAATGTTCGACTTCTTCCGCAGGAGACAGTAACCGGAGGATGTTCTTACCTCTGCCGTAGAGCGTGTTCTCCCTATCTTACGTCTAGAGGCCCTCAGCCCACGCCACAAAACCTCCTTGGATAGAGTCAAGTTATTATTGACCTATCACCCTCACAGCGCTGCTGTTAAAAGGATCCTGTATCGCCACCTACCTCTCCTCCTAGCTGACCCAGTGGCACGGGAAGTGTTTAGTGAGCCACCCTTGTTAGCATATAGACAGGATACAAATTTGAGGGACCTCCTAGTCCACAGCCGTTTGAAAACTGTCGACGATGGCCATTTTGGTACCCAGCCATGTAACCGGACACGATGCAAGACATGCCAGTATGTAATCCAAACACGCAGTGACATTCCATAAGGCCAAGTTCACCATCACCCAGGGCTTCACATGCGAGTCACGTAACGTCATTTATGCTATTACATGCAAACGTTGCAATATTACTTACATTGGCCAAACGGGCACACGACTGGGTGACCGATTCTGCAGACACCTCTACGACATCTCGCAGCTGAAATCCACACCTGTGGCCATCCACTTCAATGGCCCTGGCCACCACAGTGCCACTGACATCCAGGTGACAGCCATCAGATCCTGTTCATTGGACGCCAACAGTTGGTTCCGCCTGGAACAACGCCTCATCCATCTTATGGGTTGCCTCAAACCCAATGGTTTGAACACTCAGCATTATTTTGTCTGAGGCGTCTTTTTCTATCTAGCCCCAGTTCTATTATGACTGCGATCACCCTTTACTTCCCTTTTTTTTTTAAATTCATTAAAAAAAAAAATTTATTTATTTAATTAATTAATTTTTATTTATTCTCTTAATATGTATTACTTTTCCCCCCACTCGGTTTTCCAGTCCTTGTTTTCATTATTTTTTATTTATAGTTTCAATGTACTATTCACTTCCGGTTTGGGGAGCCGCGCTAGCGTAGTGGTTACAACACCGCTCTGGCGACCGGGTGATACAGGATCAAACCCGGGCGACGGCATTTGAGGATTTTTCGTCGACCGGGATTTGGACTGGATTAACTCGAGACCTGGCGAGGACATTTGAAGAAGTGTCGTCGACCAGGGACTGGCGGCTCCTGAGCCGACCCAGCTGCAATGGGTACCTCCGAAATCGGCGAGTATTTGCCTGAATGGCGAGGGACACCTGTCTCTGTACAAGAAATAAAGGGATACTCACGTAAAATCAATGTCAGGTTAGACATAAATAATAACCTGAGATTTCGCCTCGAGTATTAGCGGGCGTATGAAAAAAAAAAAAAAAAAAAAAAAAAAAAAAAAACTTCCGGTTTCCGGTTCAGTAGCGGCCATTTTTGCTCCGACAAATCAGAGAGTATTTGTCTCTTATTCCTATAGTTTCATGTTCTACACTTAATTCTTACTTTCTTTCCCTTCTGTTTTTTGTTTGTCTGTCCCTGACGAAAGCCTTGTGGCCGCAAAGTAGGTTTCCTTGTCCTTTCTCTTAGTAAGACATATTACTTTTTGTGTTGTTGTTTTTTTTTTCTTATATATATATATATATATATATATATATATATATGACATTGTTAGTGCATTTTCCTAAAACAAAGCACTGTTCCTCAATTTCTGGTTTTCTTTGACACATAACTCTTTTCATGATAATTCGTAACAGTATTTTGGTAATGCGACTCATAAAGACTAACTGTGTGGAGGCCTTTGCATTCAATGACTCCTGGTTTTGGCAAAGCTAAGAAGATGGATTTTAGATTAATATCCATTGCAACATACCAGGAAATGAGGAGACAGATAGACTTGCTAAGGAAGGAGGTGCCTTACAACAAAATGATATAGAGACAACTTATGCAACGGCAAAGACCACTATAAAGGCTACATTCAAGTCCAAATGGGAAAGAGAGCACCCGGGACATTTGAAAAATGATGCATATCATCAACTATCCAGAAAAGAACAGGTCATCATTTTTCGGCTACGCACTGGTCACAACAGATTGAGATACCATCTATACCACAAATACAAAATTGGTGCAACAGATCTCTGCACCTGCGGTACCAGCCCAATGACAGTCGAACACCTGCTGCAATACTGCCCAACCTACAGTAATGAACGGAGTAGCATATGGCAACAACCCACTTCTGTCAACGAAAAACTGTTTGGAGATGTTGGGAGCCTTGGGTTGACTACTGCCTTTATTAGAGTCATAAATGTGGAAGTCTGAAGGCGAACGAGGAAGAAGAAGAAGAAGAAGATTAATATCAGGTTACAGACCTACTGTTATAGATGTCATCCAAAAGTTCTCTTATCATTTCTGTTATTCGCCCATAGCCGCAAATTCTTTTTCTGTTACATTATCTGGTCCAGGGGCCTTGCCTTTTTTCATGGGATGTCAAATTCTGCCACATGTTGGCGGTCCTTCAAAATTGTCTTGAATAATTAAATATGATCTTCCATCACCATATAGTTCATACATGTATTCTCTACTATCAAGTCTACATACTGATAACACAATCTGTGAAAAATTGAAATAAGAGCATATCATATCATAACCCTCCACTCCCAAAGGAGCATAGGCCTTCAACAAACACATGCCAAGTCCTCCTGTCACGTGCCATCATCTTAAGTTCTTTCCACGTTATCATTTTCACCTCTGTTTCCAGCTCTCTTCTCCATGTGCTTCTTGGTCTACCTCTGCCTCTATTGCCCTGGGGGTTCCAGAACAAGGACTGCCTTGTAATGCTATCAACAGGTTTCCTCAGTGTGTGTCCTATCAATCACCATCGTCTTCTTCTCATCTCTTGTTCCACTGGCACTTGTCTAGTTCTTGTCATCAGTTTCACGTTGGTAACCTTGTCATACCATTTTAATCCCTCTATTCTTCGCAAGCACCCATTTATGAAAGTCTAGCTTTTTGGTTGTTGTCTTTGTTGTTCTACATGTCTCAGAGCCATACAATAGGACTGACTTCACATTTGAGTTGATTCTTATTTTCGTGTTGAATCCGATTTCTCTTGATCTCCATATATTTCCCAATGCAATGAAAGCTCCTCTTGCCTTTTGTATTCTTATTTTGATATCACTGTCTGTCCCTCCAACTTTGTCTATATTGCTGCCAAGATATGTGTACGATTCTACATCTTGTATTGGTGTTTCTTCAAGTTCAACCCTGTTATCATTACCTGCATTTATTCTCATTACTTTTGTCTTTTCCCTGTGTATTTTCAGACCCAATTGCTGTGACCTCTCATCGAGTGTTTTCAATTTGTCCTGCATCTGATTACGGTTATGGGACAGAAGAGCCAAGTCATCAGCAAAATCCAGATCATCCAACTGCTTAGTCAGAGTCCACTGGATTCCATTTCTGTTGTGTGTTGTCGATGATCTCATAACCCAGTCTATTGCTAGTAAGAAAAGAAATGGAGACAAGAGGCATCTCTGTCGCACTCCTGTTCTTATCCCAAACGGTTCTGTAAGCTGTCCTTCATGAAGAACTCTGCATATCATGTCTTCATATGTTTTCTTTATTAAATTAATGATCTTTAGGGGAACTCCATAATGCCTCATCAATTTCCAAAGTGATTCTCTGTCTACACTGTCAAATGCCTTTTCGTAGTCCACAAATCCAATGTATAGTGGTGAATTCCATTCCAGACTTTGTTCAACTATTATTCTCAAAGTGGCTATCTGGTCTGTACAGGATCTGTTTTGTCGAAAACCTGCTTGTTCATCTCTCAGTTTCTTGTCTATGGACTCTTTTAATCTCTCAAGGATAATCCTGTTTAATACTTTTCCTGGCACTGATAGTAACATTATTCCTCTATAATTTGTGCACTCTTGTAAATTTCCATTCTTGGGCAACTTAACCAGATATCCTTCCTTCCATTCTGCTGGTATCTCTTCCTTTTCCCAGACTTTACCAAGTAATTTATATAACATCTCTGTCTTCTTCTTCTCTGATCCTTAGCCGCCGACCATCAAAGCAGTCAGTGGCCATTACGCCTGGTGGCGTCTTGTAGGGCAGCAACAAATTATTCCACTTTGCTCAGTCGGCGGCCATCCTTCGTACAGTACCCCAACTCTGGTTCATTCTTTGCATCTCAGCCTCCACAGTCCTCCGCCAAGTTGTTTTTGGTCGGCCTCTCTTTCATTTTCCTTCAGGGGTCCATAGCATAGCTGTTCTTGTGATGGCATCGGGGTCTCTTCTGTAGCCGTATCGATATCTGCTTTTATGGCCTCTGTTGGAATGCCATCAGGTCCAGCCGCTTTTCCATCTCTTAGAAGCTTTATGGCTTTCTTTATTTCTTCCTTCGTTGGTCTTTCACCGTTAATTTGTAGCTCTTCTTCTGCTGGCTGGATGTCTGGGGGGTTTTGTGGAGCTGGTCTATTGAGAAGGTCACCAAAATATTCTGTCCACCTCTTCATTTGCTCTTGTATATTGCTGAGCAGTTTCCCATTCTTGTCTTTTATGGGGCAACTTGTTTGCTTGTATTTCCCTGTTAGCTTCTTTGTGCTGCTATACAGTTCTCTCGTATTTCCTTTGGCTGCAGCATCTTCTGCCTCTCTTGCCAACTCCTCAATATACTTCCTCTTGTCTCTTTTGATACTTCTTTGTTTGCTTCTGTGTACACTTCTTGAGCCTTGGCTTTGGAACTTCTGGTTTTGCTTGTGTTTAAATCTGCTTTCTTGTTTTTTCTGTCTTTTATCTTATTGATGGTTTCTGTTGTTATCCATGCTTTTTGTTGTCTTTCCCTTTTCCCCAGTATTTCTTCACGTCTCATTCCATACCGTTTTGACATGCTGCCAATAGTCCTCTGTATTCTCTACTTCTTCCAGCTGTTGGAGCACTTGGAATTTGTTGGATACTGTGACCGCAAATTTGTCTCTTGTTTCTTAGATGTCCTACATTAAATTGTTGTCTATAATTTTACATTGTTGCATATCTCTTGAGTTTCATTTTTACTTTGGCTATCAGAAGATGGTGATCTGATGCCACATCTGCTCCTCTATATACCTTTACATCCTGCAATGATGATCTAAACTTCTTGTTTATGCATATATGATCAATCTGATTTTCTGTTCTATGGTCTGGTGATATCCATGTTGCCTTGTGTATTCTCTTATGTGAAAACATGCTTCCTCCTATAGCCAGTTGATTTGAAGCACAGAAGTTTGAGAATAGTTCCCCATTTTCATTCTTTATTCCTAGCCCATGTTTTCCCATGACTTCTTCAAATCTGGTATTGACTGTACCTATCATGTCACCCATCAAAATTGTGATGTCTCTTCTTTTAACTTTATCCATAATTTCCTGTAGTCTAGTATAAAATGCTTCTTTCACCGACTATTCTTTGTCATTAGTTGGTGCATAACATTGGATGACATTTACATGTATTTTCTTTTTAGCTGTTTTAAAAGTGGCTGTTATTATTCTAGGCCCAACAGCTTCCCATTCAATGAGTGCTTTCTGTGCTTCTTTAGATAACATAAGAGCTACCCCTTCACTGTGGTGTGAACTTTCGTCTTCATGTCCTGAGGACAGCACCAATTCACCTGTGATGAGTTTCTTCCTGTCTACCCCCTTCCACTTTGTTTCACACATTCCCAGAACCTCGATTTTATATTCCCTCATTTCTGCTGCTACTTGTGCCACTTTCCCTTGTTCGTTTAATGTCCGAACATTCCAGGTGCCAAATCTGGAAGTTCTCCTAGAAGAAAGAAGGTTAGTCAGCAACACAGACTCCTTTCGGCTTTCTCTGTGTTGCATCATACGCCTCCCTGGGAGAGGACCTTCCCCTGTCTTGGATGGCTGTGTTTTATTTTCCTTATTTGACTTGTCCATATTTGTTGAAGTTTTTTTTGTGGTTTAAATTGTTTACAGGATGGGGTAACCAGCCCCATGCCCAACCCTCCTTAGTTGCTTTCTACGACATGCATGGAAGGGAACAGTGTTACTATTCTTTGCTCCCCTTTCGGGCCCCGGTAACACACGGGTGAAATAAAAGCATAACTCATAAAAATTAAGAGTCACCATAAGCGTTATTTGCTGTAAACATGTGCAGCACAAATTTTAGGTTTAATATACTCAGGTAAATGTCATTCTCAACTCTGCCCGATGGCTTTTTAAAAAGTTTATTCTGCAGCTATAATTAATCATCATCAATCTCTTTCAGCTCCCTAAGAAGCAAAGATATTCAATTAATTTATGTCATGCCTTTCTGTATTGTGCCATCCCATCAGTCATATCTGTCTCCACTTCCTTTTTCCATGTGTTTTTTTGTTCTCCCCCTCAACCCTGGGGGATTCGAGAGCAAGGACTGCTTCATTACACGCCACCAGGTTTTCTCAATGTGTGTTCCAAGCAACACCAGTGTCTTCTGCCTGCTGGGATATGTGTGTCTGGTTCTTATCATCAGTTCCACACGGGCATTTTGTCATACCATTTTAATCCTTCTAGCCTAGCAAACACACATTTAATTAACATAATTAACTGTAATTAAGCCATAATTAATAGGGAAACTAATTTTTCTCATTTCATAAAAAAAAAAATACAGAGTAATTGTTTTATTTAATAATTTTACATTGTTAGTTACTTCACTGTAACAAAGTTTTTAAATTCTACAAGCTTTTCTAACTCTATTTCATCATTTTATAGTGCATATACCACTTCACTATAATAATTTTCTTTTTTTTTTAAATTCTAAGACTAGCTTTTGTAATTCTATTTCATATTTTTACAGTGTTACCTACTTCACTGTAACACACTTTTTAAATTGTACAACCAGCTTGTGTAATTTTATTTCAGTTTTAGTTACTTCACTGTAACAAATTTCATAATTCTACAACCAGCTACTCTTGAAGATAAACTTTCAATGACCCTTTCACATTTTAAAGTTACAACTGCAAGGTTGTATTCAAATCCACCAATTAAAAGCCAGAATTTAGTGTTTAAATTTAGAAATGTGATTCTTGAATGAGCAAAACAATGAAGTTGTAATTGTTAAAAGAAGTTGTTTTAGGAAATTGCTTTTTGAGAACACAACATAAAATTAACTAACTGTTCGTATTTTTGTTTAATTTAATGTTTTATTCAGGGCCTTTAATTTGTTTTCTCAGGGTCCATGACTTTTCCAGGATTCCATGACCTGCAGAAGCCTTAGTTTTAGTTATTTTGTGTATAAGACAACAAGATACACACAGACCATTTAGATTTTAAATTCTGTAAATATGTAGTTGACTACATCTCATTAAAAATAAAAACAAATAAAAAAATAACCAGGTATTGTGGATCTCCTTTGCTGTTACTTTATTTCATGTATTACAGTATTAGAATACCTGGCTTCACTATCACTTAATAAATTCATTATATTCTTATCTGCCACATCTCCACAACTTTTTGTGAACATTCATATATGCTCAGATCTGCTCAACTTATGCAAGGATAGGAACAGTTGCACATGTAAAGTACTTTTCATTTAAAATGTGGAACCATTTATGCTGTCCATATTTGTAAACCCCAGGGGGAGGGGGGGAGGGGTCTCTGGAGAGACGGGAAGAAAGGATAGAAACACTGACTCTCTCTCTCTCTCAGACAAGTCATAAGACTAAGAGGTGGGTGAGAGGTGGGGTGATTCCACAACAACAAGTTGTGCATGATGTTGACAACCTCATTAAGTAGAACAAATTGTTACAGAAATCACAATTTAAAAAAACCATAAAATGTTTTGATCCAGGCTTCCTACAATAAGGTCAACTCCAGTCATGTCCTCATTCTCCTTAAAGAACATAAAAGGAGAATAAGAAATGATGTCTCAGTACTAACTATAGACGTGAGAACATTACGTCTGACTGCACCTAAAATGTACATCAATGTTCAAGCACACTGACAATAAGTCCTTAACCTTTTATACTTTAAATTAGATGTACACAATTGAAACATTTTTTTTTTTTGGTGCTCCAGATTGAGCACATTGAACCACCACTGCAGCTAGCCTCTTTGTAGAAGCAAGTGTCAACACCCCCCCGTGTCTTGTTTTTAAATTTGAATTTTTAAAGTCAAGTTTACTTGCTACTAAGAAAAAAATATGTTTAATAAAGTGTTTTAGTTTCCTTGATGAATTCATAAAAGTCTCTTATTCAAGAAAAGTTCACCTTAAAACATAGAATTCTCTAGATGCACACCTTTCTGACGTGTGTTGCGCATGCTGATGCTGACTATACGTGTCTGATTTGATGGTGTTAACACTCATATCAAAATGTGAAAGAGAAAAGAAATTAACTAAAAAAGTAGCATATGTAAAGCTTTACATTGTAGATTCCAGGATAAGGAAGTGACAGAGAAAAGAATTGAACTACATAAGTAGCAAATGTATTAGATATGACAATATGACAAGATTAATTTGCTAGAGTTCAGGAAGAATAAACTTGATTTACTACAAAAACTAAATGTAGTATTTAAGATATGCAAATATGTCTTACATGCTGTTGTTTAACTATGGCTGCTGAAGATGTTGCTCTTTCGCAGCCAATGCCAAGTTAGAAAATCATCTGCATTATCTACGTTATAGATCAAATCTTTTTACTCCATTATAAAATGTGTCAAGTTGGAGTCATGAGCTCTAGTTTCCTTCCTGGGTTTTCTATTCTGGACTGGCATAAAAGATTCTCACATCAGGTGTCAAGCTAGAAGGGCCTAGGGGAGTGGCCCAATTGTTCATTCCCTGCCATCGCGGGGGGGGGGGACTCTCCAAAAATGCAAGGTTAAAATGCTGAGCTGTGATGAGGAATTGACACTTCCTGTATAAACCACTTGCAAGCTGCCCTTGCCTGTCATCTTTGAATAGTGAGATCCTCCAGCATGCAGCCAACCAGGTAAAAGCCATAGTTAACTATGGGGCTCAAGTCATTCCTCTAAGCTTTAGTGTGGAATGTTAGGTTCTCAATATGTTTCACCCCAGGGAGAATTGTGATGTTGGGCCACTCCTATCTTATATAATTAAGAGTATTCTGAAAGTGTAAAACACGTACCTCATTAAAACTGTTCAGAGTAACACTAAACTGGACAAGAATTTACCCCGGTAAATTGAAAAAAAAAGGCAATCTATTATCATTTTAGGTTTCTTAGTTGTAATTCTTCTTCTTCGTTCGTCCTGAAAAGGACATTGGTTGCGTTGTGTCCGTTTACAGCGAAGCTGCAATATTTGCGCCTTTCGGCCGACACATCCGACAGTTGTAATTCAATAAAAGGAATACCTGATCAGGTTTGATTCAGGGAACCTATTTTATTCTCACAAAAAATACCATAAGGGATTAAATACATAAACCTGTAACTGTTCAGGGACTGCATCTGGTAATGAATGACTTTCAAAGCTGCGTTGAACATTTTTTTTAAAAAGTGGTACGGCATGTTGTCCAGTGATATCAGCTTGCTTCCAGCTATCCAGCATCCCAAAATACTAACCCAAAATAATTCAGAAGTTACAATGCTGTATACCTGAAAACTGACATGCCTTAAAAATACTTACAATTTCCTGCTGTAAGGACGTAAATGAAGTTACTTTATGTGATGTTTTTAGTGCCATATTCTGTCAATAATATTTACAAAATGTTCATGTGCCTTCTAGACTGGCTTACAAATAGTAAACTGACAGAGGGTACTGCTTCTCTTAGATCTAGGGCTTCAAGGTGTCACTTTGATGTCAGTAATGTCCACATTTATTTAGAGGACAGCGATTCTAATATCATTATGATTACAGTAATGAAAGATGTTACTGATGAAGAGCAGAAAGGTACTGATGATGACTCAAGTAGTAAAGATGAGAAGATGGAACTAAGTGTTAACAGTTACAGACATGCAGCTTCCCAACTAAGTTGGACTTGTGTAAAAAAAATTATACCCAACATTATTTTGAAAAATACCACACCCAGGAAAATTACAATAAGCAAAAATAATACTGGCTCATAAAAAGCTGTCTTTTTGAAAGAAATCAAATCTTTCTAGTAAATAACCTATTTGTTAAAAAAAAAAAAGACAACACTAAAGAAAAAGCCTACTGCGTTTATCTGTAAATAATATTAACTGCCATTGGGTTGGTTGTTCCTGACGTTGACCTGCCTGCCTGTCTGTGTGTTGTTTTATTATGACTCTTTTCATGCTAGATAAATTAGTATTTGTTGCAAATTACACACAGCAGGTATGGAATTGGGTGCGGGTAAAGAAAAATGAGTGCCAAAAAAAGAAGAAAAAAAAACTAGGCCAAATGAAGTTGTAGAAAAATTGGAGCTCTGGGACTCCTGACAAATTTTAATTGGATAATAGGAAAACGTTAAGGGAGACATTAAAATGAGGCAAGGGTATTGTTTTTTATTCAACATTTCCACAAAAATACTGGTGTGACATGTCATGGCTGAAGATAAATTGTGAAAGGAAAACCTGAAATGTGCTGACACCAAAGAACATTGGACATGATGGGAAACAGGACACGTACACAACAGAACAATAATAATGGACATGAAAACAAGTGACAACCTTAAGGTTGCAGTCTGTAATGGAGATGAAGACAGCAATGGCAAATAAAACAAATTTAACAGTGATACAACTTGTAGGATGTGTCTCTATATTAGGGTAACTGGTCGGCAAATGTACGAGATGGCCATGGACCATGAAGCAGTATATTAGTCTGAAAAAGAAAAACAAAGCCAAAAAAACAAGGTTAACACTCCTGCATGCAAACAATTTTGCTTTCATTATCAAGTAAACAAAAACAAAAGAAGAAAAAAATAGATATAATCCTAGCCTACTTTAGACACTTCTGGCTAATAAGAATATTCAGAGCACTATTTTCTTTTAATTTGGAAAAAAAAAAAAAAACCTTATTCTGTGGATGCTGAACACAGGTGTGCTCCAGGTATTAAAGACTAATTTGAAAAAAAAAAAAAAATTAGCTTACGATATGAACTTGGCAAGTGTTGTAGAAATATAATATTATACACATACTTCTTCCTTGTTTGCCTATACACATAATAAACACTTAGCTTTCTTTTTCTTGCTGTGTTGTAGTTTTGTTTTTTTCTTTAGCCTTTCACAGGCTAATTTAATTCATGCAAGCCTTCCTGTCTTGTGCTATCTACTGAAGTTCTATCTATGTCTTGTTTATGTTTGTATTCATTTATCACCTTCTTGTGTCCTTGGATTATCCTCCAATCATTTGACCCCAGGTTGCCTTGTGATGCTATTTTTGTTATTTCCCTGTTTAGCTCCTTATGGAGCATGAAGCCATCCATCACTGTAGCTGGTCCACTACAGGAAGCCTGCACCAAAGAATTCACTGGTTCTTCCATGGCTGGTTTCTGTAGCAAGCTGTTTTACATGATGAGCTTGCTAGCCCCCAACAAACATATACCAAGTCCTCCTGCCCGATGCTAACAGCTCAAGTTATTTCTGTTTTTCTCATCAAGGTTCTAGTCATAAGTTTCATACAGGTGACCTTTGTGTACCACTTTCTCTTACTTTTGTTCAATGATAATAAATTGTTCACTTACTAAATGCGAGACAACTGATGCAGCAGATTTGATGGCAAAATTGCCTCCAGCTTTTCCAAAATGTAACTCAAAGGGAGATAAAGCCAACCCAGCATCTAAGAAAAGAGAGGTATCAAGCTTTTAATTGATTATGAAAGATGCTAACATGTAATCTAAAACAACTGTGATCTTGAATGGCCCAACTTAAATGCAATGTAGAATAGTTACTCACGTAATCACAACTATTGAACTATAATGATTAAGAGCCTCAGAAGTCGCAAGATACTACTGACAATAAAAGGTGACGAGAAAAACGTTACACATTTTTTGAAAGTTAAATTAGAAATATAACTGCCCGGTACACACATCTGTATGACTGTATGAGCACATGTCTGGATCAACATAAAAACACTACATATGACATTTACCAAACAGTATGTAACTTAAAAAAATGTCTACAAAAGATACATAACATATAGTGGCTCCCTCTCTTCTCAGAGTATAAAAACATAAGATTTACAAAGGACATAATATTTATAATATTAACAAGAAATGTAACAATACTAACAGATTATGTAACAATACTAACTGGTTATGTGGACTGAATGTGAGAAAATGGAGAATGAGTAAGACAGAGAGGGGAAGAAAGAATGAAGCGAGTACTTACCGTTCTAACAACAACTCCCATGGGCTCTGGGTACTGGTGTGTGAGGAGGGCGAGAAGAGCAGTGAAGGAACACAGTCCAGCCGTGAACAAGATGAAGAATGGCAGTTCTTTTTTAGGATACACAGACACTTCATGGAAGGCTATTATCAGGGACACATTAGATGGAATTCTTTAGTTTAAAAAAAAAATAATACAAAACAGCTTCAATGCTTGCAGCTATTATTTATGTCTTTCTGACATTTGTTTTATCTGTGTCATAATAGTTCTGCCAAGTTACTTCTAAGGTAACCTAATGCAATACTATTTCAGACAGTGAAGTGGTTTGCTGAAATCAACTAACATGAGTGGCAAAATTACATTGCACGGTGTTCAGACTTAAGGGTCTTTTATGTTTGGATACGCGCCTTAATATAACCGACTAGGTTGAACGGAACGTGCCTCGCCAAAACTTTAAAAAAAAAAAAATGAGTGGCAACTTAGATAGAGGTTTGTCTGTCATTACAATTAAAACCCAAATCACTCAAGTGCAAATAGTTCAGTGGTTTGTGAAATACAGTTCTCATATACTAAATACTGACTGTGCTTGCAGCAAACAGCCTTAACATGTAAGGGGTCAAAGAAGTAGCAGATGACCTTTGAAGGTGTATATTACCAACTCACCAGAGTTGTAGAGTTATGGGAAAAAAAGGCTAACAACACAACTGAAGGTTTCTTTAAAAAAAACTAACCAGCATAAAAACGTTTTCTACATCAAGCATTTAACGGAAATATGATTTTGGACAATACAGAATCATCCAGAAAAAAACTTTAGCAGACCTGTCCATAAATGGTTAAAAAGTGCATTCCTGGGGGCAATAAAGCGTAAACTCAATGGTTGATAGCACTAACACTGCATAATCTTTGTAGTATGACATAAACCTCAGCCCCAAGAACTGTGCTGAACTGCACACAAATCCATGGTTAGTAAAAATTACAATGTGCATGATAGTCTACACACCACTAAAAATATAATAATTTTAGTACTTAAAGTTATGAACTAATATTACTTAGCTTAGAATTATTATTCCGATGTTTTTGATTGATTCATTCATTAACCTCCACTCCCAAAGGAGCATAGCCCTTCAACAAACACATGTCAAGTCCTCCTGTCTCGTGCCATCATCTCAAGTTCTTTCCACATCATTTTCACCTGTTTCCAGCTCTCTTCTCCATGTGCTTCTTGGTCTACCTCTGCCTCTCTTGCCCTGGGGGTTTCAGAACAAGGATTGCCTTGTAATGCTATCAACAGGTTTCCTCAGTGTGTGTCCTATCCATCGCCATCATCTTCTTCTCATCTCTTGTTCCACTGGCACTTGTCTGGTTCTTGTCATCAGTTCCACGTTGGTAAACTTGTCATACCATTTTAATCCTTCTATTCTACGCAAGCACCCAGAAAGATGTTTTTGATACACAACACAAAAACTTTAGACCTGCCACTCCAACATCAGATCACGATGACCCAACATGACTGAACCAGCATATAATGAGCTTACCTCAACCATTTTCTTCAGAATTTTTAATATGCTCAATATCTGAACTATTATCCTGAACCCTACTCCATTTCACTTTATAAGGGAACGAATATTCAGTTTAAATTGAACGTTCAAAACTTGATTTTACAGAAATACATAATTTAGCATCAATTTTATGTCTGAATATTTTGTCAAATGACCCTTTTGCATTTAAACATTTGAAATCCAAGTGTTAGAGCTTAACTGATAGACCAAATTATTAGAATAAACAAATTAGCAATGCTCAGTCAGAATTTTTTTAAAACTATTAATTAATTAATTAGCAATACTACAGCCTACTGTGCAATAAGCAATTATATGACTGTTACGTACATTTATTACCTAAGGGGGTAGTCTTCGGTCCTGCCAAATGTACGCACCAGTTTTATATAGTTATATTATTTGTGCGTTCGATTGATTCACGCACTGACGTGCACAATGCAGTGTGAGTTGCTTTGGACGCACGGGTAACCTAGTTTAGGGATTGTGACGTCATGTTTTGAACGGGGTAGTTCGGACCTTGTTGATGTCCGAGATATATTTCTTGGAAATTGCTGGCAAGTTTGAAGAAGCCATTATGTTATATTGATTCTACTGGTATTCATGATGAAACCTATAGTAGAAGTATCAAGTAAGTGTCGCCCCAGGTCATATCAACTGTTTATTGAATTAAATTAAATTATTAGGCTGCTCCTAGTTTGATCTAGCGGGAATTCGTCATAGCATGTCATTCCTAGAATGGACAGACGGAGTCGTTAGCCCTTTTGAATTACCGTAGAGGGATGATACCTACGAGTGAACGAAGTTAATGGATTCGTATGCTTCACATGTTTTATATGCCGTATTTTGTCAATGCCAAAGTCGTGGCATGGATATAAAGAGAGGTTAGCCAACACAGAATTCTAACCTGGTTGTATTGTTGTGGATGACTTTATTTGGATGTTTACAAATATATGCTACATAAGTATTATATGAAGAAAGTCTGGGAATTTTACGGGTATGATATCAAAGATTGATCCTTGAACATGAATCCGTTTACCACGATAGACGTCCTTGGAAGAAGGTCAACGGACTTCATCGAAAAATGTATATTAGAGGGTAATCGAAGTGATCCTTAGCTCAATTGGATAGAAGAGGACTTGATTATTGAAGAATCTCCAAGAATTTGAGAGTATGATCAGCAACTTTAAAAGTATGACATTTGCACCTGTAATCGGTAACCATGATCGTCTTGTGTGTTCCACTCTATATATGTGTCACGTCAAATAAAATACATGTACCGTTATCAACAGACTTGTGTACTGCCAATAAGTAACAAGTTAAACCCCTACTTGTTGGAGTTCGTTTGAAGAACAGTTTTCTGACATTTTTGTTCCTATTCAACCATTCGCGTTATGAAGATCAATACCATTATAGAAAGAAACGGCCCAACAGTAATTGGTATGCCAGTGTGGTCTGGAAATTAAATAATTTTCAAAGGAACGTACTCAATCAAAGTATCGTTTGAAAAGAAGAGTTGTACTTTCAAGGTGACAACACCTCAAATTTGGAACTTATTGTGAAAATAAATCAGAATCAACTGACGGTTACAAAATGCTCAAGGTCATCAATCAACCTCCACGTCGTCAAGCCTTGGGATCACCTATTCGTCTTTATTTCGTGAGCTGTTGTTGTATGATCCTGACGTACATCCACGGAGACGAGGCACATTGTTTTTTTTCCCGGCACACGCGAGTTGAGTATAACGTGTTTTCGTTGTACCTTTTATTATTATTAGCTGTGCCTTCGATACTCATGTCCATCTGTACATTTTCCGTGTTACATGTTATATGTTGTGCATTCTTCGTGGGAGGTAGGGAGGTTGATCTGACGAACGAGATCCATCTCGAAGCCAATTCGGGCTCTTCGTCAGACGTTCTGTAGGGCTCGTCTTGTAAGTTTCAATTGAGCGATAATTCCGGTACAAGGCTAGAAACCTTGCCGAAGTTCCGATCGCTAATTGTTCCTTATAATAGTATCTGTTTAGCTGTTTCGTCACGTTTACTTGTTGTTTCTCGTAGTTATTTTTACTCGTATTTTAGTTTTATAATGAATTTTGTTTGTATTATGCGTCCTTCTAATCTTCCTGTCTTTCAGTTTTTTACAAAACCTATGTTTTTACACTGTGTTGTCAATTGTCTTGTGCATTATTGGATCGTAGATGTCATCGTAAATTTTTACGACATTCTATTTTAGTTCCACATTTTTATTTTATTTGATTTCTACGACTGTAGTCATTTGTCTTGATTATCGTGTCGTGTCAGTATTGTGCTATTGTCTGTCACGGTATTGCTTTCACACCATTTCATGTTATAAATTACATTATTGATTATTAATATTATTGCCTATTATATAACTTGATTTTACCGTTCTAGGACAGGAACGAAGACCACTAGTTGTAGTAACACTTTTAATTAGTATTATTACATAATAATATTGAATAATGTCTACCTTAGACTATTTTATTAAGCAAGCAAAAGCTCTTCAGATGGCTCCTGATGAAGCAAAAGCATTTGCACTCGCAGAATATAGGAAAGCTCAAGAAATAGAAGCCGAACAGAGAAAGTTAGAAACTTTAAGACTAGAAAAACTTCAATTTGAGGCAGATCAAAAACGGATTGAGGCTGAGGAGGATGAAAAGAAGAGGAAATTTATAGCTGAGGAAGAGGAGAAAAAAATGAGATTAACTGCTGAGGAGGATGAAAAGAAGAGGAAATTTATAGCTGAGGAAGAGGAGAGAAAAATGAGATTAACCGCTGAATTAGAAGAGAAACGATTTCAGAAGGAAATGGAAAATAAACAAAAAGAAATGGAAGAAAGAAGATTAATAGCTGAACAAGCCGCTCAATTAGAAGAGAAACGATTTCAGCGAGAGGCAGAACAGAAGCAAAGGGAGGCTGCAGAAAGACTTAAAATTGAAATGGAAGTTAAACAAAATGAAATGGAAGTTAAACAAAAGGAAATGGCAGAAAGAAGATTAATAGCTGAACAAAACACAAAACGACTTCAGCTTGAGATGGAAGAGAATGATAAAAAACGACAGCATGAACTGAAATTAGCAGAGTCAGAATATGAGAGACTTAGGTTAACTCAGGAAGCTAATTCTCAGAGAACTTTTGAAAGCCAAACTTCATCCAGACATGATCATTTTAAGGAAATTCACCTTAAATTACCAAAATTTAATCCACCGTCGGATGACATAATATTTTTCCTAGATAGATATGAGGCCACTTGTATTTCATATAACGTGGATAAAACACTGTATTGCACATATTTATCCAGGTTACTTACTGGTGATGCTTTAGCAGTTTATCATACTACCAGTATTAATGAGAAAAATGATTATAATGCTCTTAGAGCCGCACTTCTGAAAAAATATCAAATGACAGAAGATGAATTCCGATTAAGATTTCGTACATTACTACCGCAATCAAGCAGAAATTTCAGTGATTTTCTGTCACAAATACGACTAACCCTAGAAAGATGGATAGAATTATCCAAAATTGAAAAGACGTATGAAGGTCTCTTCGATTTACTGATGCGCGATAAGGTACTATCGTCTGTAAATCCTACATTTCTCGCATTTTTACACGAACGGAAACCTTTATCAATGAAAGACTTAGAAGAACATGCAAAAAATTTTTGCACTGCTCACCCAACCATGGATCTAAGTAATGCACATATTAAGAATGAATTGCCTGTTGCTTTCGCAGCACAACAAAACAATTTTTCACGAAATCGTTCTTTTAGTGCTGACAGGTATGTCAATAAGGGAAATAATCACAATTTTAACAATGATAACTTTTACAAAGGGAAGCAATTTCAACAATCTGCTCCATTTAATGTTTCTTGGAACCAAACTCACAGATCGCGAGATTTTGGTAACAAGAATTTTAAAAATAATCAGGGACATTATAATAAACAAAACTGGAGATCAAGATCTCAGGGTCCACAAAACAGACAAGGTTCTTGGAATAAAAATTTTAAAGAACAGCATAACTTTAATTATACAAATTATCGGACTCATCCGAATTTTAACTCTAGTAGAAACGACAATTATGGCAATTTTAATGCAAATAATCAAAATCGATCGCGTCGGAGAGATAGATCGTCAAGTAATACGGGTAGACATTCTAATGTCGCTTTAAGTGATACACAGGCTAACATTGAACAGGGTAAAGTAACTGAAACTCACAATGCTATGTCTTGTTCTCTTGATTGTACCCAGGTGAAAGACTGTCCAGAATGCTCGACTCTTTTCCAGCCTAAGGCGATCACGACGCTGCATTGCGGACATACCTTGCCTAGTCTTTCTGTAGTCTGTACGGCCACTGCTGCGTCAGTACACCAGGGACAGGGCTCTCTTAAGTTTAACAAGGGATTTGTCAACAACATTTCATGCTCTCTTCTATTTGACTCAGGTTGTAGCACTGTGGGCGTCCGGACTTCGCTGATCAACCCAAGTTGTGCCACGGGCAGGGTTGTCAAGTGTGTGACTTTTGGCGGCACCGTTGAAACATTTCCCACTGCTATTATTGACCTTAATACACCATTTTTTTCAGGAAAGATCCAGGCATGTCTCCTTCCGAATCCAATTTGTGATTTAATACTTGGTCGCATACATGGTATTAAAGAGTGTACACCACAGCAAATAGCTGAATGGGAAGAGCGACATATTCAAACTGCAAATGCAGTAGTGACTAGAGCGCAAGCTACTAATATGTCGCATGATACACCTATTGAACCTACAGTTCATACCACTTGTGATGATGATGCTCCTATTTCACGGGAGTTGTTTGCAACATTGCAAAAGAATGATGATTCATTAAAAAAAATTTTTCAGTATGTGAACAAAAAGAATACCAGCAACAAACTTGCAAAATCTAGACATGAATTTATACTTAAAAATGGGATTTTGGTTAGAGTAATAAGTGAAAAGGATTCATCCTTATGTTATCAGATCTTAGTCCCATCCTCTATGAGATCTCGTATATTACGACATGCGCATGACTCTCAATGTGCAGGCCATATGGGTTTTTCGCGTACCAAATCCAGAGTGCTTTCGGCATTCTACTGGCCAGGCGTCCATAGGGACATCACTCTCTATTGTCGGTCCTGTTTGAAATGTCAGGAAGTTAAAGTACGGGGTCCATTTCATGCGGCTCCTATTCAAGCTGCGGACATCCCGATTAGACCATTTGATAAAATGGCTATAGACATTAATGGTCCGATGCTTCCATCTGCTAGAGGGCATACGCATATTCTTACGTGCATTGATATGTGCACTCGTTGGCCTGAGGCCATCCCTCTCAAGAACACTTCATCTGCCAGTGTAGCAGAGGCATTGATGTTAATCTTCTCACGCATTGGTTTTCCACGGAAAATCTTGTCGGATCATGGGGTTCAGTTCATTTCTGAATCCATGTCTCAAGTTATGAAGACATTAGGTATAGACAGATCTCTTAGTTCTATTTATCATCCGATGTCAAATGGGTTAATTGAGCGTCTCAATAGGACACTCAAGCAGTTGTTGGGTAAGATGACCCAAGACCATCCCCAAGACTGGGATCGGGTCATACCCGCTGCTCTGTTCGCGTATCGCGAAGTACAAAATCAAGCCACGGGGTTTTCTCCGTTCCAGCTAGTTTTTGGCATGCAACCACGCGGTCCGATGTCGTTAATCCACGACTTATTGGTTGACGAGAATATTGAAGAGGAAACTCAATCCTCTTATGAGTATGTGATCTCTCTGAGAAAGAGAATCATAGATGCTTGTAGACTAGCTACTGCATCATCCGAACAAGCCAAAGAAAAAGCTCGTCTATTTGCAAACAAGTATAGACGTCTTCGCCAGCTTATTCCTGGTGACGAAGCTTTTGTATTACTCCCTGCGCATAACAATCGTCTTTTAATTACCTGGAGAGGTCCTTTCAGGATCATCTCAAGAATATCCGATGTCGACTACATCGTTGATGTTAATGGTAAACATAAAACCTTCCACATTAACATGTTGAAGGAATATTACTCACGTCCTGATTATCTACAGTCAGTGTTCCAGGCAACTGACGATCCTACACCTCCTATTCAACACTATTCTAGTTTGTCAGTCATCCAAGAAGAAGAATCTTCTTTCGATGATGTACAACTACCAATACCAGTTGTACCACTCCATTCCACTGAGAAATGGAATGATGTTACAATCTCATCTACTCTTTCGGCTGATCAACGTCAGCAAGTCTCTAATATTCTACACTTGTATGAGGATGTCCTCACTGACATCCCAGGTCATACGTCAGTCATCCAACATGACATTATTCTGACTGACGATACGCCTATTCGAGTTCGCCCATATCCTATCCCTTTACACTTTCGTGATAAGGTTGATAAGGAATTGGATGAGATGATTCAATTAAATATAATTGAACCATCTTCATCACCATATTCTTCTTCAATGGTAATCATTAGGAAGAAGGACAACAATATACGTCTTTGCGTAGATTACAGGAAATTAAACAAAGTTACAAAATTCGATGCGGAACCGTTACCTCTTTTAGACGACTTATTGGAGAGATTGTCTCATGCCATATTCTTTTCGAAATTTGACCTTTCAAAGGGCTATTGGCAAGTGCCACTCACTCCTAAAGCAAAGCCATTCACCGCTTTCTCGACGCCACGGGGTCTTTTTCAATGGAATTTTATGCCATTCGGATTAATGAATGCGCCAGCTACCTTTGTACGCATGATGCGCCGCATATTGTCTCATCGTCCCGATGTCATTACTTATATAGATGACATCTGTCTTTTCAGTGACTCTTGGGATGAACATATTCATGGATTAAAAGCTTTACTTTCTACCTTACGGGATTATAACTTAACAGCGAAACCTTCAAAGGCTTTTGTCGGTTTTCATGACATCTCATTTCTGGGTCACCGCATAGGTCATGGTTTCATGTATACAGAAGACAGTAACGTCTCTAAAATTTTAAACATCTCAGCACCTAAGACAAAAAAACAAGTTAGGTCGCTTTTAGGACTAATACAGTTCTATTCAAAATTCATCCCTCATTTGTCTACTATAACTGCACCTTTGTCGTCTCTACTGAAGAAAGGCACATCTAATGTAATAAAGTGGTCGCAGGATCACCAAACGGCGTTAGACTATATAAAACGATTTTTTTCAAATGAACCTTTTTTGAGGTTGCCTAACAAAAATCTCACCTTCATTCTTCGCAGTGATGCTTCTTCCTACGCTATCGCTGCAGTTTTGATGCAGGAATATAACGGCACCTTATTTCCGGTGATGTACGTGTCCAGAAAACTTACGGAGAGCGAACTCAAATACTCCGTTCTCGATAAGGAGCTCCTCGCATTAGTGTGGGCAATCACAAAACTGGAACGTTACCTTCTCGGTTCACACTTTGTGGTGGAATCTGATCAAAAAGCTCTTACCGCACTGAACACTAAGAATGTCAAATCATCAAAGTCAGCGCGTTACGCTATAGCGCTTCAACCATTCAATTTTGAAATACGAGCTATTCCTGGAGTGAAGAATGTTTTCGCAGACTGTTTGTCGAGATGCCCAAGCGAACTTGTCGAAACTAAACCACTTCCAGTTGTTGAAACATCCTCACCGATAACATGAATAACTTTGTACATTATCATTGATAGTACATCTATAAAAACTGGTTATATAACTGAAGTATTCGTATAAGTATAACTTTCATGATATACTTACTTATAGATTATAACATTACTTCTTGTGTGGTAACATTTTGTTAGTGCGGGAATATTGATACTATAGTAACGTTTTATTATAACGGGAACAGTGGTATTTGAGTAACATTTTATTAGAACGGGAACATTGGTACTACAGTAACTTTTTATTAGTATGTAAACATTGTTAAGAGCGACAAATATACATGTGTTATTCCTATGGAACATATTACACTACATATCGTGTTCGAGAATATATTTTATCGTGTATGGAACATTTAGAACATCATCTCGTCGATTACTAACTAGTTGTAACTGAACATTGACAATGAGTGATATTGGAATTACTTAGAATATATTAGTAACTGGTTATTTGTTGGTAATTAAGAAATATATTAATTAGAATAATTCAATTTAATCTATTTAATTGATTATGGATCACACACATACTAACTTTCTTAGTTGTCACGTAATATCTACATTCACGGGTCTTAGTTATGATATCTCACTGTTAGATCACTAGTCAACCGTACTAGTGTTAGAAAACATTAAGTGTGTTGATTCTTAAAGTGTTTAATTTTGCATTGCTTCATTTTTGCACATTGTATTTTCAATTTTTCTGTTTTATTGATTCTCTTGTCATTGATCATCATCAGTGTTGCTGTTCATTTTCATTTTTGAAATCATATGTTTCAAATTTTTTTGAAAACTTAGTTGAATTTTATTATCATCTTTTTTTTTATGGTTTCTTCATTTTTCATTTTCAACTTGTTTTTACTTCGAATATTACCACATCGTTCCAAAGTAGGTCGATGGTGGATGTGTGCTTTAATGCATACTATCATTTAGTTATATTGATTTCGTTTAATATTCTTTTCTTAATATGGTATAACTTTATGCATTTCATATCTTGTTGTAGTTTTGACTCACCTCTCTCGGGTACTAAGTTCAAAAAAATTAATAGAATTAATTTTTTTTAAGGGGAGGTGATAAGGGAGCTGTTACGTACATTTATTACCTAAGGGGGTAGTCTTCGGTCCTGCCAAATGTACGCACCAGTTTTATATAGTTATATTATTTGTGCATTCGATTGATTCACGCACTGACGTGCACAATGCAGTGTGAGTTGCTTTGGACGCACGGGTAACCTAGTTTAGGGATTGTGACGTCATGTTTTGAACGGGGTAGTTCGGACCTTGTTGATGTCCGAGATATATTTCTTGGAAATTGCTGGCAAGTTTGAAGAAGCCATTATGTTATATTGATTCTACTGGTATTCATGATGAAACCTATAGTAGAAGTATCAAGTAAGTGTCGCCCCAGGTCATATCAACTGTTTATTGAATTAAATTAAATTATTAGGCTGCTCCTAGTTTGATCTAGCGGGAATTCGTCATAGCATGTCATTCCTAGAATGAACAGACGGAGTCGTTAGCCCTTTTGAATTACCGTAGAGGGATGATACCTACGAGTGAACGAAGTTAATGGATTCGTATGCTTCACATGTTTTATATGCCGTATTTTGTCAATGCCAAAGTCGTGGCATGGATATAAAGAGAGGTTAGCCAACACAGAATTCTAACCTGGTTGTATTGTTGTGGATGACTTTATTTGGATGTTTACAAATATATGCTACATAAGTATTATATGAAGAAAGTCTGGGAATTTTACGGGTATGATATCAAAGATTGATCCTTGAACATGAATCCGTTTACCACGATAGACGTCCTTGGAAGAAGGTCAACGGACTTCATCGAAAAATGTATATTAGAGGGTAATCGAAGTGATCCTTAGCTCAATTGGATAGAAGAGGACTTGATTATTGAAGAATCTCCAAGAATTTGAGAGTATGATCAGCAACTTTAACCTTTAGCACGCTGCATTCTTTGGCGAAAATTTTCGCCTGCAGCTGCATTCTTTTTCACAGCGTCCCGTTTCTATAGTGGGTGACCCTTAATGTCTATAGTTTTTGTGTTTCTTGGTCAATTGCTATCATTTTTGGAATTTATATAAATAAATGAATGGTGAATCTGATGATATAAAATTTGTTTGTGTACATATTAGATGTAATAGGAAGAGAGGAAAGGAAAGATGAAAAAAAACGAAAAAAAAATTTAAAATAATAAAAAAATATTTTTTTTTAATTTTAAAATTTAAAAAAAAATTTAAAAAAATAACCAGCAAACGAAGGGTCCATATCCCTTGCATCTCAATGAAAGTCATTTGACCAATAGACCAATACAAATCAAATGACGATCTTTTCGTTACACCCATCATCAGTAGCAAAGCAACAAACGCTCTCGTCAGCTGTGACATTCGGCCGAAATTCTAAATCTTTCCGATATTCCTAGTCCTAACCCCTAACATTATACATACTTGAAAGGCCATTTTACTTTCGTTTCCATCTCAGCCATCAAACATATTCTGAGAAACGATATCAGCGCTTATAAAGACAAAAATCTTATCCCCACCGCATGGCGTCAGAATCCAATAAAATTAGAGCAAAATGGCTGCATGTTGATGCCGATTCATTTCGATTTAAAAAATTTACAAAAAATAAATGCGGATACACCCATCGCTTTTTTAAGATCGGAAACGGAAGCTAGCTCTCTTGAAAATAACATTAGAACTTAACATCCGGGGCTGAAATCACGTGTACACAAGTCCTCATGCTAGAAACGATGAAATCCGTAAGGCGACACACGGTGCCTCCAGCTGTCAGAACAATGTTTTTTTTGGCGACACATGTCGCCCGCAGCGTGCTAAAGGTTAAAAGTATGACATTTGCACCTGTAATCGGTAACCATGATCGTCTTGTGTGTTCCACTCTATATATGTGTCACGTCAAATAAAATACATGTACCGTTATCAACAGACTTGTGTACTGCCAATAAGTAACAAGTTAAACCCCTACTTATTGGAGTTCGTTTGAAGAACAGTTTTCTGACATTTTTGTTCCTATTCAACCATTCGCGTTATGAAGATCAATACCATTATAGAAAGAAACGGCCCAACAATGACATTACATAGATATGATGTGATTTCAGGGAGAACCAAATATTCTAGTGCATACCGTACATGTATCACTCATTAGAATGCTAGAATTTTGTGTAAAGCATCAAAAGAAATGGGATAGCAGAATAGCATCAGATTAACTTTATTTGAATCAGCTCATCCACCATCTCAGCAGAGTCTTGGTTTGGTTTTAAAGATCATCTTCACTGCACATGGACAACTCACCAGAGCTACGATTTCCTCCCTTAGATCACACAAGATCTCAGCACAGTGCACAATCTCTGTAGCAAGGGTGAGGATCCCCCAATGTGCATATACCGGAATCACATATTTTATAAATATTTCTGTGGTGGGTAGATTTCTTCATTTTTAAATGTCGCCAGGGCAGTGGCCGTATAGCCTGCATTTACAGTTATTTACATCAATAAATAATAATACAACTAAAAAGACCTCCAAATGGAAAGTGTGGAAACATGATCTCTTTGACCATCTACAACGTGTATTTTTTTACCCATTATATTTGTTACTGTGATCTATCATGCATCATATAATAACAGAGATAAAAGTTGAATACGACCCAATTATATGATTATTTTATTTACATGTCCACCCAAGCAGTGCCTCTGCCTGTTACAAGCTTCACCGAGCTCATGTCATTTTTTTCACAAATAGCACATTATTACACAAACAGCAGACAACACAATATGGGAGCATATGGGAGACAACCCAAATTTAAAGTATGTATTATTACAGTTGTAACATTCACCTGTCAGCAATTCACGATCAGCATTTTCTGTGCATGTGGGGTAGGGATGGAACAGGTGACCCTTCTCAAGTGGGTATGGAATCATGCGGAATGCTGAAATACATAGGTGTACAAGTTAAATGTATATGGAAGTATAGTAAGCGTAACATAATAAGTATACTGAAATGCTGCTGCTCACACTGTCTGTGCTGAAAATTATACACTAAATAAACAAGGTCTTCAGGTCTGAATTTTGTTATAAAACTAGCAATGAACTGACATTTTCAAGTGAAAAATTATCAAATGATTTAGTTCAGAAAACTCTTGCACAGGTCCGTATCCCAGAATCCGAACATCCGAAAACTGAAATATTCAGAAAATCGAAAGTTTTTTTGGCCGATTTTTGGGCGAATTTAAGCGACTTTTGGTCGTTCTCGCCCCCCCTCCCCCCCCCCCCCCCCCCCCCCCCCCCCCCCCCCCCCCCCCCCCCCCCCCCCCCCCCCCCTCCCCCCCCCCCCCCCCCCCCCCCAAAAAAAAAAAAAACCCACACATAACAGATCACGTTTCCAGCCGTGTCGCGCAAGGTGCAATATAGGCTGATGTAAGCGCTACCGCGTGATACAAATTTTTAAAGTGTGGTTACTTCTCTCTTGTCACTGCTTGCAGCCATGTGTTGACTGATATTTTTACAGGTATGCAAGGAACTGACCACATGCTATGTTCAGTTTATCATGTTTCCAGCCCATGATGCGCAGGCTCAGTACAGTATCTGCTGACGTAATCGCTACTGCATGATACGAATGTTCAAACATAGCGTGGTCAGTTTCATTCCGGTACTGCTACCAGCCATGTGTGTGGATATTTCTGAGCTTACTTGTGATTTTAAGTTGGATATTTGTTCACTAATTTTGTGATTTAGAGTTTAATTTCATTGTGAAAATGTCGAACACAGCTGCATATACTCCTGTGGATAACAGTGGGAATAAGAAAAGGAAGCATTTGTCGTTATCGACAGCACAGAAAGTAGAGTTATTGCAGAAGCTTGAGCGTGGTGTCTCAGTACGTCATCTTACAGAAGAATATGGCGTAGGAACTACCACAGTATATGACATAAAGAAACAGAAAGACAAGCTGCTGAAATTTTACAGGGACAGTGATGAACAAAAACTAATGTCAGATCGGAAAACTTTACACAGACGAAAAAATTAAGATCTTGACCGTGTGCTAAGGGAATGGATTTGACAACAGTGAAGTGAACACATGCCGCTGACTAGTTTGTTGGACATGAAACAAGCTAAAATATACCATGAAGAACTGAACATTGAAGGCGAGTGTGAATATTCGGTAGGGTGGCTGCAGAAATTTAAGAAGTGCCATGGCATAAAATATCTAAAAATCTGTGGGGACAAAGGTTCTGCTGACCACGAAGCAGCTGAAAATTATATTGACGAATTTGCAAACATAATATGTCATGAAAATCTTAGTCCTGAAGAAGTATATAATGCAGACGAAACTTCTCTGTACTGGCGCTACGTTCCTAGGAAAACTTTAACAACGGCAGAAGAAATAGCACCAATAGGCATTAAGGATAATAAGGACAGGTTAACTGTTCTTGGTTGTGCCAATGCTGCAGGCACACACCAGTTAAAGTTGACAGTCATTGGGAAAAGTAAACATCCAAGATGTCTTAAGGGTGTAACCAATTTACCTGTCCCTTACTATGCCAATAAGAAATCATGGATGACGAGAGAAGTGTTTTCTGACTGGTTTAATAACCATTTTGTACCAGCAGTACGAGCTCATTGCACACATGCTGGACTAGATGAAAACTGTAAAATTGTTCTGTTCTTGGATAACTGCTCTGCACACCCTCCTGCGGAACTTCATGTCAAAAATAATGTTTTTGGAATGTACTTACCTCCAAATGTAACATTGTTAATACAGCCTTGTGACCAAAGGATTTTACGATCTATGAAGAGCCATTACAAACATGCTTTTTTGAATTGCATGCTGCATGCCGTGAACACTGGTGTAGAAATAGAAACATTTCTCAAGGAATTCACTATTAAAAATGCAATCTATACAACTGCAAGTGCATGGAGTAGTGTTGACAAGTTAACACTAACAAAAGCTTGGCATAGACCTGGCCGGCAACGATATTTAACGATGATGAATTGGAAGATGATGAGTTTGTAGGATTTCCTATCAGTAAAGAGAAGAACATGATATCAGACCTCCTAACCTTTGCCAGAAGCATAACATTGGAAATGTGTAACAAGTTAGAGGAGGCTGACATAGAGGAAGTGCTAAACATTGATAATGATGCACCTGTTGTGCATTCTCTGAGCGATGGGGAAATTGCCCAAATGGTTCTACAAGACAAGCATGATGACAGCAGTGATGATGATGACATTGTGGATGCCGGTGAAAACATTCCCATAGACGAAATGGTTAACATGTGTGATCGGTTAATTAAAGGTCTTGAACAACGTGCATTCATCAGTGAGCAAGAAGTTATGGCAGTTTATGGGATTAAAGAGAGACTGCTTAGACAGAAACCATTGTTAATAAGACAGATGACACTGGACGAAGTCTACAGAAAGGCCATCTGTCATAATGCGTATTCATCAGTTGAAAATCCTGTTCCTGGTCCATCAACAGATGTCTGACCCCAAGCTGATGATGACAATTATAGCTTGAATGTAGGCTACATGTGCAGGTATTTAATGTTTATTTTTAAAGTTTAAAAATAAAAGTGTCTGAAAAATAAATTGTACTACAGCCGTACATAATTTAAGTTGGGGCGATTTTGGAAAACCAAAATAATCGGAAAACCGAAAAACGGCCGCCCCCAAGCATTTCGGATTCTGGGATACGGCCCTTTATTCTGATAAAGAAGGTGAATATCTGGTACAAAATGTAACACAATAATGAAGTAAGTAGATAACAGATAACATAACTGTCTTCACTTCTCCTGAACAAGTTTTCTAGATAACTATATATGATGTCCTAGGTGGAAGGAAGTAGAAAGAAGGAGAAATAATGCTGTCCTCAGGACACGAAGAAGAAAACTCACACCATGGTGAGGGGTGGTTCTAATGCTATCTAGGAAGCACAGAAATAACGAATAGAATGGGAAGCAATTGGACTGAGAATAATAAAAGCAAGATACAAAACAAACAAATAAGAAAATAAAGATAAACATCCTCCAATGTTATGCACCAACCAATGACATAGGAAGAATCCATGAAAAAATAACTTTACACCAGATTACAAAATATCACGGATAGAAAGATAAGAAAAGACATGACAATATTGACAAGTGACCTAAATGCAATAACAGGAATAGACTATAGCAGCTATGAAGAAATCATGGTCAAACACAGACTTGAATAAAACATGGAGAAATATTCACATACTTCTGTGCTTTCAAACAATTGGCTATAGGAGGACACATGTTTCCATATAAAAGAATATATAAAGCAACATGGATATCACCAGACCACAACACAGAAAATCTGACTGATCATATATGCATTAATAAGAAGTTTAGATCATCATTAGAGGATGTAAAAGTGTGAAGTGTAGCAGATGTGGCATCAGATCGCCACCTTCTGGAGGCCAAAATAAAGATGAAACTCAAAATATTTACAAAACCACACTGTTACAGACAATAGCATAATGTAGGATACAAGACAAAATGAAAATACCTGATATGAGGTCATAGTAAATGGGTCTGAAAATACACAGGGAAAAGATAAAGACCATGAGAATAAATGCTGGAAAGAATAACAAGATATCACATGAAATAATAATTGTACAAGATGTAGAATCACAGATATATCTTGCCAACAATATATAGAGTTTGAGGCACAGATACGGATATCAAAATCAAGATACAAAAAGGCAAGAGGAGCTTCCACTGCATTGGGAAATATTAAGAAATCAAGTTCAAGACAAAATGAAGAATCTTCAACTTAAATGTCAAGTCAGTTCTATTGTTGGCTCTGACATAGCCATCAAAAACAATGTTTAGTGCTGGTTCAAATAAAATGAACACTCATTCTATGCAAGTTGTTGTTGTTGTTTAACTAGGGCTGCTGAGCTTCTCGCTCTTTTGCAGTCAATACCAAGTTGAAGACTCCTTGTTATTATCTACACTGTAGATCGTGGCTTTTCTGCCATTCCGAAACGTGTTGAGTTGAAGTCATGAGCTCGTTTCTCCAGCCCGGCTTGCATTTAAAGGATTGTCACATCCGGTCCCAAGCTAGGAGGAAGAAGCGTGTGGCATACTGTGCATTCCCCACCATCCAAGGGCTCTCCAACTATGCAGAGCTAAAATACTGTGCTCTGGTTCTGGGCTCTCCCAAGGAATTGTCACGTCCTGCACAGAGCCACTTCTCAGCTTCCCCTGCCTATCACTGGGTCCACAGTGAGATCCTCCTGCATGCAGTCAACCAGGTCTAAGCCTGGGGTTCAAGTGACTTCTCCAAGCTTAGTGTGCAATGCTGGGTTCTCAACAAGTTTCACCACAGGGGGAATCCCTGGAAGTGTGTGGATGATTTCAAAAGTCAATGAGGGTGTAATTAGCCTCACAGACAGAGGTTCACTTCCACATAAGTATACTGTAGCATTGTGCATAGCTGGTGGTCATATAAAGATGACTCCAGATATGCGGATGCATTCTATGCAAGTAACTGTGTAGGTCGCCTGCTTAAATTATTATTATTACTTAAAAAGATGCATTATTAGCTATAAGCTGTATAACAGTCCAAAATGGGAGCCGCACTGGTGTAATGGCTACAACGTTGTACTGGCGACCAGGTTTTCAAGGTTCAAGCCCGGGCGTCAGCGTATGAAGGAATGTTTACGACCGGGAAATTGACTGAATAACCTGAACGGCTCCTGCACATAAACCCTCTGTGGATGGGAAGGAGCGAAGCTCCTGACCGGGTTGGAAGGAAAGTCCACTGACCTCCCAGCCTCGCAATGACATGTCATTGGGCCAAAAGGGCTGGAAAGCTCGAGTGCCGCTGGTTAGAGAAAAAAAAAAAACAGTCCAAATGAAAGGTAAATTGCTTTATCATTAGCATTTTTTGTATTAGGTGGCAAGAGTAGATACACTGTTTGTGACTGAGGGTAGAGAAGGCAACAGCAATAATTAAAGATTAATCATGTAATAATTAAAGATTAATCATGTGACCAAGTACGTCAGCTTGTGTCACAAAGATGACTTTCTCAACCAAGCACATGAAATGTTACACTTCTTCCGCAGCAGTCTACATCCTGATCATGCTCTCACTCTGCTCTACAATGCATCTCACAAAGTAGAAATTGTCTTTGTCCCAGTAAAGATGCATTATCTATATTAATTTATCCTGCCATTTATCATCATCTTACTACAATCCCCCTCCTTTTCTTATTGCTTGTAGTTAATGATACATGAGATAATAAGGTGGTCACCAAGAGCAGTGACAAAACCAATACATACTTCCTTCCCAAGTACAGTGTAATAAGTTAAGTGCTCCTTCTACTCTCTTCCAGTGGTGAAGGTGACAAAATGAATATGCAATTGCCTCACTGTCCCCTCTTTTCAAGATATGCTCCGGTGGTAAGATAAGACTCTTCATTTCTAATAAATACTGAAAAAAAAAAAAAACATCACTGTTATGTAGGGCAACATGTTAATCTGCACTAATTACAACACTCATCATCATCATGTGACGTATTCTTTCCAGAACGTTGTCTCCATTACAGCTGCTCTGAACGCATCACGATTCTGGGCAAGTCGACCTGCATCAGCCAAAGACAAGTTCAGACTCTCTGTGATGTCCTGGGTCCACCGTCGTCTAGGTCGACCCCTTCCCCTTTTTCCAGGGACCATGCCTTCCATCACTGTTTTTTCCAGACTATTATGTCTTTTTATATGACCGAAAAATTTCAGCTTCCTTATTGCGATGTTATTTAGGAGCCAATGTTCCTGTACATTTAGTGAGTGCAGTACTTCTCTGTTGGTCTTTTTTTCTGTCCAGGGTATTCTCAACATCCTTCTAAAGCATTTCATTTCGAATGATGTAATCTTTTTTGCAACTGTTTTATTGAGTGTCCAAGTCTCGCAGCCGTATGTTGCTACTGGGAATATACATGCTCTGATCAGTTGTAACTTTGTTTCTTTGCTTGTGCCTTGCCATAGGTTTTTCATCTGTATTAGCTTATGTGAAGCAATTGCAAGTCTTCTTTTAATTTCTACTGCACAGTCGTCAGAGCTGTTAATGATTGATCCTAAGTATTCGAATTTATTGACACTTTCCAGTTCTTCGTTATCAATTTCAATTTCTGGTTTGGTCTTTACTTTGTCTGTTGTCAATACTTTGGTCTTCTTGGTGTTTAGGTATAGATTCTGGGCCTCGCTGTGTTTTTTGGTGGACAGAAGTAATTGTTCAAGTCCTTCTGGGTTGGTTGATAGGAGGACTGTGTCGTCAGCATATCTGATTTCCGGGATCTGGTACCCGCCGATGTTAAATGAGTCAAACTCTGTGTGTTCTTGGTCATCTCTTACGTTTCTCATGATATTCTCGGCATAAATGTTAAACAGGTAAGGGGAAAGGGTACAGCCTTGTCTTACTCCTTTCTGTACTTCAAACCATTCTGATGTTTCCCCCTCTATTCTTACGGCTGCCTGAAGAATTTAAATGATGAAATTAAATTAACACTGGGTAACATAATCAAACATATAAGTATACACCTGCAAGTACAACCTGGTCAAGCAGTATATACTGACAAAGTTAAAATATGACTGATAAGGAACTGTGAGGTATTTTATAGGCTGAGAAGTAGAGAACATAATGGAGAAGAGAGTTAGAGACAGAAATACAAATGATGACGAAGACATGGAAAGACCTTGACCTAATAGCACGTGACAGGAAGGACTTGGCATGTGTTTGATGAAGGCTATGCTCCTGGTGGAGATAAGGGTTTTTGATTGATTGACTTATCTAGGCTGAATACTACAAACATCTTGACTGCGTCAGATGTAAAACTTATGAACTGAGAAGTATTTTAATTCTAAACACTATGAACTGATGAGCATTAGATCTAATCACTATAAACTGAAGAGTTCTAGATTAAAACACTGCAAAGCGCATCAGGTTCTGATGTCAATTATGAAACATAAAAGATTGTAACTGGAAGTGAAACTACAAAACATAAAGGTATACAACTGAATGAACAAAGATAGTTAAATGATGAGAAATGAAATGTGTCTCGTTCTGAGGAACCACTAACAAAGTTCAATCAAAAGTGATCTACCATTTCATGTTTGAACTTCCTAATGTTAAGTACTACTTATGTCTATGCAGTCAGCCTCCATAGGCCAAATGACAGTACTAAATTTAGAGTGAAATCTCTTTAAATTCTTTACAATGGACACTAAGCTACTGGTAAATGCCCGAAGTACACCCAGTATTCCATAAGCCAACCCAGGACAACTCACTGAATAGTTACTGTTAATGTTTACATGACATGCTTTATTTAACCACATTATAATATTTTAATTCTGAATGCAGTAATTTAAAAATGTATTTCTGGCATTTAAAGTAATAAATTATAACTTCATTTGTCATGATTTGAAGCCAGTAGCTCGTTGTTTTGAAGTTACTTACTTCTCACCTTAAGAAGATGAATTAGAAAAACCCCCCAAATTTTCTACAACGAAATGCACTTGTGACTTTTGCTAACACAAGATTTAAAATGTTACAGCCAGAAAAAGATGTTGGGAGAACTCTTATGTCTGCTTTTTTTTTTTAAGAATGAAAGATAATATTTCATACGAGTCATGAAAATAATAAAAACATTTTTATTTTGTTTTCCTTACTATCTTATCTTTTTCATTGAGGTTATCTACGGATGTTACTCGCTCTTCTAAAGAAAGCTTATTCTATTTCTGACTGTTTGCAGAAAGAATTATCAATCAGTCTGTCATAGTTATAATTATATCTAACTTTTAGATCTACAAGTAATTTCAATCTGCGACCAAAATAGGATATGTGCCATTTCCAATGTGGCAGACAAGAGTTAAAACTACAAAATTACAAGGAGTTAAAATTAACAGGATTGCGGTGTATAATAAGAGCAAACAGCTCGACCAACCTGCGTCTGAATAAAGTCTTTTGTCTACAGTTCATGAATATACAAGTTATTTATCTTGTGACTCTCTTCCTTCCATCTAATAATTAATTCGATTAAGTCGAAGCTGAGGTTCCAAATAAATAATTTCACTTTTTCTTTATATTTTCCAGAATAATTCTCTTTCATGTTACATATTTTTTCCTGTGATTTTAAAATTTAAGTACATCAGGTGTACTTCTGTTATTCAGTACGTCAAAACTGTTCGCTTTTCACGTCTGTTGTTGCTTCACTATAAAGCATTGTGAGTGAATAATTAAACACAAATTAAAAAAAAAAACCCACAAAATCATGTCAGAAAGAAAACATTAGTCTCAGAAAAATGTCAAGAGGAATTCACCAAGTCTCAAATACTTGTGTCTGAAAACACAAAATATGTTCAAATGACACAAACTGTGATAATTTCAGCACTGAAATGATAAAATAATTTCTTCATACAACGAGAATCTGGCCAAATATAAAGACATGAACAAAGACAATGTTTAACCTTTTATCAGTCATATGTTTAATATTCATAATGGAACAAAATATGAACAGCAAAAGTAGAGAATAAGAAAAAAAAAAGTATAAAATCATTTACACACGTTCTCACTAGCAATCAACAGGTAATTGTACAATCTGAATGAGAGTAGAGATTACAGAGACAAGGAGAGGTTTTGTAAACTACGTAGTAGCCATTAACAGACAGACAGGGACAGGACAAAATATGTACATGCAGAGATCCTAAAAGTCTCACAAATCTTTTACCTCATTAACTTTTTCCACCAAGTAATACATTTTCTATTCACTTTACTTTATTAAAAAAAAAATAAATGAAAATGTAATCATGCTCAATGTGTAATGTAAAGTTAAGTATACATGTGAAGTGGTGTCTACTCTTCCAGAACGAGGAAGGACTTATGTTTATACCTTATTTTAAAATGAAACTTACGTTTTTTTTTTTTTAACAATTAAAATATTGTTTTTATGATGATTTTTCCAAGATGAATTTTTACGTTGTAAATCATTCTTCTTCTTCTTCTTTCGTTCGCTTGAACTATATTGTCTATATCTGCAATGTTGTTTCTTGTATAAACTTCACTGTCTTTTGTAGTTCATACAGAGGTCCATATAGTTTTGCTTCCAGTGTTGTTTCTCTGGGCCAGTGGGTTTGCCTCAATATATCATATTCGGGGCAATCTTGAAGTACATGCTCCGCAGTCTGGGGTGCCTGTCCACATGTACACATGGCTGAATTGCCAATCTTGAATTTTGTATACATGTGGCTGCGGAGGCGGTTGTGTCCTGTTCTGAGGCGCAGAATGACAATTTGTTCTGATCTGTTCATAGCATGTAAATCCTAAAAATTATTCTTTAAATATTTTTTTTTTTAGATTATGTTTTAAGAATTTTTTTGGTGATAATTATTATATTTACAATTATTTATTTATTTACTTTTGATTACTATTTTTCTTCTTTAATATTTTCAAGATCATTTTTAAGATTTTTGTTCCCTAAATTGACTGTAAGATGTGTGTTTTTTTTTAAAAGACTGCCGATGACCTTGCTCTTTTATCTGATATTAACATACGAATTAAACAAAAAAAGGCAGTAGCTGCACTAGAAAAAATATGAAAATAAACAGAAATTAAGTCCAACAAATAAAATATAAACAAATAATAATCTCTAGCTGTAATATCAAGGCAGGTCCGCTGTGTGACTCTGATACACAGAGAACAACAAAACCGACAACCAAAAAATTAAAGACTCCAGATTCAAACTCAAGTAATTAGTGTTTTTCTTGTAAAGGTATGCCTGAACGTGCATGTGCTACCATGGAATTAATAAACTGGTGATTGCGCAGAATAGAAGGATTAAAATGGCATTACAAGATCACCAATGTGGAACTGTTGGAAAGAATCCGATTAAAACCTGTGGAACAGAAGGCTTAAAAAAGAGGCTAGTGTTTGACAGAACACATAAAGAGAAAACCAAGTTAACATTACAAAGCAATCTTTGTTCAGCAATTGCCAAGGTAAGAGAGATAGAGGCAGCAACACATGGAGAAGGGAACTGGAGATAGACTTTAAAAGAAAGACAAGAACTTGAATTAATGGCACAGGACATGAAGGCTTGTGGTGAATATGAGAAAGACCCATGCTTAACGGGATGAGTGATGATCATGAATGAGGATATTCTACTAATCCACAAAGGAAAATAAAGAAAACATCCATGAATTTGAAAAGCGGAACTAAAAATGCTTCTAGAAGTAAGCAAATGAGAAGGCTAGATTTATCTAATTTGCTCAGTTCTGCACTTTTAAAAAACACATTTGGATGTTCTGCAAGTCTGAAATTAGTGTTCTTTGGTAAAGTTTGAACTAAAATGCAAGTAATACTGAAAATGGTAGGTTTATCTTACCTTAGGGACATGTGGATTAAATTCCACTGCTCTATGAATAGCTTCTACTGCTGTCATCTCTGCTGTACTCAAACCCCGTTTAGATGCCATGTCTGGTGAAAACCTAATGAAAGGAACAGACAAAGACAGTTAAGACAATCCTTTAGTTTGTGACATGGTCCCTTTCCATTATATCAACTGAATTAATGCCACAGACTTGCAACAGTAATCTACTTCTGTTCATATTGCACTTGCAACAGTAATCTACTTGTTACTCAACCTTTATGAAAGTAGTGTCCAAGAAAGGTGTCACTAATGTTGAGATACCATTAGAAGAAGCAACCAGTAGAAAACAGATAAGTGCTAGAAATATAATTTACACTGTTGACTTTATAAAACAAATATGCAGAAGAACAGCCATTTTCAATGCCCAATGGATCTGACATTCCATAAAATAGAAATAATTTAAAATCATAAAATATCTGAGAAATCTGACAGTTTTTTTGTTTTTTTTCTGTAAATCAGACATGTTGACAAGTTACTGATTTTACGAGAATTTGTCACATTTGATACAAAAGGTGTGATGCAGGCATGACTGACTACAATTTGGGTGTGATATTGTTGATGATACGACATATTTCACACAAGACAGGTTTTTCCAAATGAATTGTACAGACTTCAACTTTTGTCCTAGGAAAACATTGCACAGTTCCCTACTGGTTGGAATGTAAAAAAAGGTAAAGGATACTGTTACACGCCCATTGAGGCATATTGGGAATATGATGTTAGGCCCATATTTTCTTGACCATCGGCACACTAGGGGTGATGTGGTCAGCATCACGCCAGCCACCTTAACCTTCCCAGAAGTTGCTCTGGTACCCAATTGGGGCTGGGTCAACCCAGGAGCCGTTTGTGGCCTAAAACAATCCCTCATTTGGGGATCGAACCATAGACCACTGAGCAAGGAAGCCAGTGCACTAACCACTTTGCTACCGCGACTCCATGTGGAATGTGGAGAGCAGAAATGACCTTATTAATACTGGCACTGGCATCCTGATCCTCTACTCTTTCTTTATCACTTTACTTCTGTGCACTTATTTAATCATCTGACAATTGACCTTATCTGTTTGCTTATTATTTATTCTGATTTCCTTTGTTCATAAAGATGTCAAGATGTTTTGGTTGCAGTTTCTGTAACAATTTTTGTCTGGGCCAGCCTAACCTGTACAGCTTGCTATGCCCTATCCCCATGACCTGCTCACTAGGTTGAACCTGTCAAAAACACAAGGCTACCATCAAGGTAGCTCATGGAGGCTACAAGTTATGCAAGTCATACATACCACCTCAAGGTGTGGATGTTGCATGTTACATTAAGAGGTCACTTTATTTTCTTTCTTTCTTTTTTTTTTTTTTTTAAACAAAACAAAAAAGTAAAACCAAAACAGATTGAGCCGATGGTCAAGGGGTTTGTAAAGTGTCAGATGCAGTCAACTTCTCCTGATGGCATTTTTTGAAGTTGCAACTGAAAATTCTGCTCAATAGACATAAATATTATGATCACAAGAAAGCATCATAATGTCCATGAGAAATACAAAAAAAGCTTTCTCCCTCAGTGAAGTGTATGTGTACCATATGCTTATTCATACTACTTCAGACATTCTACTTAACTCTTACTATACGTGAGCTAAAACCGCGTTTTTACGCGCTAGTTTTGCTATCGTTACCGTCGCGCGCCAGTTGAACTGGCGAGCCGTAAAATTGGTACTAAACCCACGCCACTTCAAGGGGCTTGCTGGATAGTAAGAGTTAAATCGTATTCCACACTGTGATGAGTCCACCTACAGTGGTGAGAATTCATTATTAGATCAAGAGGCCTTGAAAAGCTTTGTGCTGGCCCGGAGAAATTTCTCATTTGTCAGATGTCAGCCTGGATGAGTACTACAGTCGCCTACCATATCACAGTCATGAGTTTAATACTGGGCGCGGTTAACTCTTAATATCTGACCGGCCTATTAGGTGAGCCGACGTTTACCAGAATTAATTATAAATATTAATAAGTACAATTTGTTTTTCAATTAAAAGTTTTTTCTGCACTCATTACTGTATATGTTGCATGCATGTTTAACACCACTTAACAATTAAGTTAACTCCGCCTAGGCTGAAAAAGGAGGAGGGTGGTTTGCATGGAGGCCGTAAGGAGGCAGCCCCTCCACCATGCAAAGGCACAACAGGCCAATCACCTGTTTGCTTTAAAACACGATTACGCGAACTACAAGAGAGAAAACCGGACTGATTCTAAAGGCGACGAACTGGAACGGACTACGACTTATGGAACATGGAACACAAGAAGTATAAATGGGAAAGAGGAGGAGCTGGTGGAAGATACGAGGAAAGCAAAATTAGAAATCCTGGCTATAACGGAAACAAAGAAAAAGGGACAAGGAGTCATGGATCTCGATGGCAATACGCTGCTCTACAGTGGTGTACCCACGTCTGAAAGAGCTAAAGGGGGCGTGGGTTGCATTGTGGCCAAAAACCAGAAAAATAGTATCAAGGGATGGAACTTTGTCTCGGAGAACATTATGGTTGTAAAACTAAAAGAAGGAGAAACCTTAGTCAACCTGGTCGTAGTGTATGGGCCAAATGAGGATGAGAGAGCAGAGGTCAAGGAGGAATTCTTCGAGCTGCTTCAAAGGACAGTGGATGACTGCCTAGATGAAATTATCATGCTCGGAGATTTCAATGCCAGAGTTGAAAATGACCATGTTAGATGGGGTGGAATTATCGGAAGATATGGAGAAGATATTCTCAATGACAATGGAAAGCGACTCCTCAGATTCTGCAGTGAGCAGAATCTGATCATTACAAACACAAAGTTCCCCCATAAGCGCATACACTAGATGTGAACCAACAAAGAATGAGAAGTCAGTGATCGACTATGCCATAGTTAGGAGGAGCTCATTCAAATATGTCCGGGATGCTAGAGTCTGGAGGGGGCCAGAGATTGGAAGTGATCACTACCTTCTTACAATCAAAAGAACAACTGAAAGAGTTGCTCAGCCTAGGAACTGCACAACATCACGCAAGAAACCATGTAAACAAACGGGAGAAATGAGCATTAAGACCTACAAGATGAGAGAGCCAGAAATTAAGACCAGATATCAGGTGCTTATTGCTACAGCAGTGAGAAACACAGAAGAACAACCTGATGACTTGGAAACCCTCTGGCTTAAATTCAAGGACATCATAAAGACAGCTGCTGCAGAAGCATGTGGTGAAGTCCAACTTGGGAACAAGAGAAAGAGGATACCTTGGTGGACAGAGGAAGTCAAAGAGAAAATAAGAGAGAAGAAAATGGCATGGAGCAGGACAAATAGAGAAATATAGAGAATATGTGATAATCAGAACAGATGCAAAGAACAAGGTGCTAGCAGCAAAACAGAAGTCCTGGGAAGAATTTGGAGAAAAGCTAGAAAAAGATGCGCAAGAAAACCAGAAATTGTTCTATAAGACCCTAAAGAACATGAGGAAGGAAAAACAATGCCCTCTCAAATTTATAAAGACCAAGCAAGGCAAATTGCTTACTGCCCCGAAGGAAGTAATGGAAAGATGGAAAGAATATTTCTCAGAACTCCTTGATGGTGAGCAAGGTCAAGCATCAGAAATGATAACCACTAGCACAGAAGAGGAAACCAATGGTGATGAAGATGACATAAAGATGGAAGAACTGAAGGCAGCACTGGAGAAAATCAAGATGGGCAAAGCAGCAGGGCATGATGGTATAACACCAGAAATGGTTAAGTACATGGGAGCTTCAGGCGACGTATTACTCTTAAGGGTCCTACAGGCAGAGTGGTGCAACAAGACCATACCAAAGGATTGGGAGATTGCCATCATAACACCAATTTTCAAAAAGGGTGACAATCGACAATGTGGAAACCATAGAGGCATATCACTTCTCAGTGTCCCTGGTAAAATCTACTCTAGAATCCTAGAGCAGAGACTCCGACGCCTAGCTGAGCCACAATTGGATGAGGTCCAATATGGATTCCACGCAAACCGAAGTACTCAAGACCTAATCTTCACACTCAGACAGCTGAGTGAAAAGGCTCTCGAGTATAAGAGTGAGATCCAACTTTGTTTCATAGATCTGGAAAAGGCGTTTGACAGGGTCCCCTGGAGCAAACTTTGGGACTGTTTGGCAAGGAAGAACATTCCAGTACCTCTGATTCATGCTATACAGAGCTACAAGTCTTGCAGAAATTATGTGAGGACAGCAAACCATAAGTCAGAAGAGTTCAGGACCACCAC
Source organism: Oreohelix idahoensis (assembly GCA_024509875.1). NCBI lineage: Eukaryota > Metazoa > Mollusca > Gastropoda > Stylommatophora > Oreohelicidae > Oreohelix > Oreohelix idahoensis. Next base: position 736,505 of record JAMPIV010001085.1, read on the forward strand.
TGGTGTAAGACAAGGTGATATCCTGTCACCTTATCTTTTCATACTCCTCATGGACGATGTTATCAAGGCATGTAAGGAGAGAACAAGAAAGTATTCAGTGGGATACTGAAAGATGAGACAGGTATGTATTTCAGAGCTGGCACTTGCTGATGATGTTGCCCTGATTGCTAAATCAGAGGCACATCTCCAATCCAACCTGCAAGTATGGAAGGAAGAGCTGGAAAAGAGACGGATGGTCATAAGCAGCTCTAAGAATAAATCCATGGTGATATCACGAGAAGAAAGAAGACATCAGATTAAGCTGGGAGAACAGGTCCTGGAGCAGGTCGACCACTTTAAATATCTCGGAGCTATTATAGACCGAAAGGGAGGCATCAAAGAAGAGTTGGCCACTCGAAAAGCTGCAGCTGGGGGACTTTTTCAGGCCATAAATCAAGGATTCCTCAGAAGGTGGTTGAAGTAACAAGAAGAGACATGGTCCGCAACCAGACGATACGTCAAGGTCTAAAATCCCACCCCCTGCAGACCCAAGTAGAACAGTCCCAACTAAAATGGTTTGGCCATGTCTGCAGAATAGGAGAAGATCGGCTACCACGACAAGCATGGGAAACAAAGAGCCAGTGATCCAGACCCCCAGGACGACCCAGAGTTCGCTGGGAGGACAACATTAGACAATCTTTGAAGGACCGAGGACTAGAATGGAACCAGGCCAGGAGGAAGACAGCCGATAGGATAGACTGGCGCTCTCTTCCAAACCTCTACACCTCACAGTAGAAGGGGAACGACTAAGTAAGTAAGTAACAATTAAGTTAAGTGCATGTCATAGGGGTTCCATTTCTCCACATTTTGATATATAACACTTTATGTTATCATTATATATAAATTATTTAATGCAAAATCATTAACAGCAGTCATGTCTAAAAATGCACTCTCTGAAATTAGCTCGTAAAAATGCAGTTTTTGAGCACGTTTACTAAAAATGTTATAATTTATAACCTTTTGTTAATGCTATGGCTAATTTTTACTTAAGTAATTAAGTATGTTGAACCCATTATGAACCTGATTTTTAATTTTTTTTTCAGTCTACAAAACATGAGGGGAAAAACTCATATATCTGAAAAGTATTACATGACCATAAGCAATAAATAGGCTTATTCAATTTATAAAATATAACAGATTATGTATCTGATGTGAATACAAATTTATATTACAATAAAAACTAATACAAATATTATCATTTACATAATAATCACAGACAGCATATCCATTACTGAAAGAAACTCATTACATATAATCCAAAACATTTGGTCTGCAGGAATTATTTTTTTTTTAAATTTAAAAACCAAACAGATTATCAATGACATAAGCCATGAACAAGTATTATTAAGGGAAATAAGAAAAGCATTGGTGTATACATGAGTCTGAATGACCGTGGGATTTTAATAATGCAAACTGACTTTATTATCAGTCACATACAACTGTGAGTAGCAACATCTATATTCAATCAAAATCCAGCATAACACAAAATATAATGCTGTGTGCAACGATCTCTTTATGAAGAAAGAAAGTAAACATATTCTAAATGTTATCACACAAACAAGCCCATGAGCACTGAAATTTACTGTTAATTTACTCTTTGGTATTAACACACAACTTACAGAGGCATGACATCCAAGTCCCTGAGCATGTGTTAACAATTTTTGTACTGAAATGCCACTTGTATATGGTCTTCTCAGGTTTAAAATGTGACAAGGAGAGTTCATTTAGATCAGTGTTTTTCAATGGGGATGGTACTGCCCCTTGGGGGGTGTTTTCAAGATGTCTGGGGGCGTTCTGATGGGTCGCAACGATTGGGGGTCGCTACTTCCATTCAGGGGGGGAGGGGGGGGCAGGGGGGGGGGGGGGGTTGTGTACATTTTTACAAACAATTACAAAAGATATTCCCCTTCACAAAGCTTGTAACACGATAGTTTTTATTTGCCCTGTGTCCCATGGAGTGTTTCAAGAATTCCAAACGCAAAATTTTAGTACCTGGGATGTTACCATTGTCAGGAAACAGTAGAGTTTTTGGATTCAATCAAAGAAGAATTCAGCATCGAAAGAGATGTATTGCGAAATGATGTGGCCTATCTTTCAGATATATTTGAAAAGTTAAATGAGGTTCTTCTTAAGCTACAAGGAAATGAGATCAATCTGATTAAAGTGAAAGGAATTATCATGGGGTTCATCAATAAATTGACATTATAAAGAAATAATCTTAGTCGCCGAGAACTTTCTCATTTTCCATGTTTAATGCAGTTAGGTGGGGACAGGCTTAAAGATTCAGATTTAGAAGTTTATTACAGTCATTTGGACGCTATTAAAAATGATTTGAGCATAAGATTTAAAAACTTGCAAGAACTAATAATACCGGATTGGGTGATTAATCTGTTTGAATCAGACGTGGAACAAGTTAGTCAACATTTACAAGAAGAATTAATTGAGCTACAAAATGACTTCGAGGCAAAAGCACGATTCAGTCACACACATTACAAAAAATTTTGGATCCAGCAGAGGCTTGCGTATCCCGGTGTGAAACTAAATTGCTAATTACAGCATTCCTAACATCGTATTTGGTGGAGAAGGGGTTCAGTGCAGTAGTGTTGCTACTACAAAAGCAACGAAACTGACTGCAGATTTGTAACAGAGGATTTTAACAAACTTAGAACCAAATATTACAAAACTGGCTGAGTCACACCAAGTGCAAGGATCTCATTAAGCTTTATTAGTATGTGAATTTTTTTTATAATTATATCATTATTATCAACTAATATTTTTTTCATGTTTAAAGTGGTTACATAAGGAGAGGCTTTAATATTCAGATTTGAAGATATATATGCAGTCATTTAGGCGCTATTAAAATAATAAGATTATGATAGTTACAGAGTTGTAAGAACTAATTTTATATCATTTGCTCTGCCAATTTGTAATTCAAGGATAATGAACTTGTGGTATATATAATTCCGTACTTAAAAACATATTTAATATAACTATGCTTTTATAAATGTGCTTTCTCTTTTTCTTTAAATTATAAGAAAAGATAACTCATTAACTGCATTGCTTTTTTAAAAGTATGGTGGAATATATGGTTATGTGTGCGTGTTTGTGTATACACGATAAAGAGCAAGAGGGTGCTAAAAGGGTGGGGGGCTTTTTAAAATATTAGTTGTCAAAAGGGGGCTTTGCCACTATCAGGGATGAGAAACACTGATTTAGATTAGCCATCATGAGATCATCCAAACTGTCACTTTCTAAAGATGACCTGAACATATTTTTTATCAGGCTCATCTAGCTGAATCCCCATTCACAACTAGCTATGAAAACTTGTAACAAAGAGGTAATTTTCAGGAATTTTGATAAAACAGGCAAAACAATCAGTGGGACACTACTTTGGTCGATAAATCCTTCAAAGACAAGCCTTTAGAACACTTTTAACTCATACCACTCATTTAACACTTTTTTCAATTACGTACATCTCTTTCCTGCTGCTGACTTGCAAAAGGGACTTGCAGCCTTACACAAAAGGGTAACCACTGAAGGGCAATGGTTGATGACCTTCGGATAATGTTCAGCTCAGATCATGATCTCATGCATCATGTTTTCATTTCTAGTGTTTTGTATTGATTCCAGTGGTGATCTACAGTCAGTAAATATTATTATCTTATTTGGTGGCTACTGTTCTGGTCTAGTGAGGATTCTCAAAGCTTGTAGTAGTGCCATAGCTTCTGCCCTGAAATTGGAAGATCTTTCCAGTTGGGAAGGCCTTACAGATGATCATCCCATTTATAATCTGATAAAATGATGCTTCCTCCACCATTCTTTACTGTCCCTCTACGGATCCATCTGTGTATACGTGTGTCCACTCCTTGGGGTTGTACTTTTCTTCAATCATCTCCTGAGCCAGAGTTTTTAGTTGTGGGGGTTCAATCTGGTGGCCTTTCTTTCTTATTTCAAGGACTTCTGTGATATATGTTCATGGCTGTAGTTTGGCTCCTCATAATCAATTAACACTCCATTTCGGCAGGTTGTTTTGGGAGGAGGTCTTCATACACTGTGTAATTTCTATCATTTGTGTTGATAGCACTTCTGCTGTTTCTGCTAACGGCTTTTTTTAGTGGATTTGTTGCAGTATTTGAAAACTGCAATAAAGCAGTGATCACTTTCTAAAAATTGTATGGTTCTCCTTAAAGTGATTTTAAAACATTTAATTGCATTGTGCTACACAAAAGTTGTGAAATGTTCTATACAATCTGTAATTTTTGTTTCGCAGAACTAATAAGACCTCCAATGACAGAAGGTTGCCTTTCAAACAAAAGTTTACCATCTTCAGTTTGTTGTCAATGCTGTCTAGGTGGCCTAAAGCAGTGCTATTTTCCAGTGAGGCCACAGTTAAAAGTGATTTAGTGATACTGCCATCATTTATATACCTTATATAAATTATACGTCTCTCTGTTTTTGACTTTCCAGCTAAACCACTTAACAAAATGGAAATGAATTCTAGCATCGACAACCATACTTTCCTTTACATAACAAGGTCTGTGTATTCTTCTAAAACCTAAACACTGAATTTGTTTGTCAATTTCAACAAGGCTTTTCATGTCAGTGAAAGGCTTGTTTTTGGCTATGTGGTATGACATGTTCAAATATATTTCTAATTGAGCAAACATTTTCTCACCTACCTTTTGAACACATTTGGCAATCACACTATTCTCTGGATGTTCTTGAGTATTTAATGCTTCTATACATCTAACACGTGGACCTGACTATTTGTGGAACTTGAAAGTTTCATGTCTAAAATGTTCTTTGAAGCCAACAACTACATGAGGTGAACTGTCACAAAAAACAGAGAATTCTGGACAAACAAAACACCTAGCCAAACCACTTTCATAATGAATTCTGGAAATGTCTTTCCCCTTTAAAAGAAATTTCTTTTTTTTCACTCTTCACTGCACTGCCCATAACAAACCCTAGAACTGATGAATCATGAGAAATAAAGCGACCATGCATAAAACCATGATTTTCACATGCAATTTCAGTTCTAACACATATAAACACATGATGAAATAGGCTAATACTAGACACTTGTGAAAATGAAAGAAAGAAAAGAGGAGGATACATGACAACAGAAAGGTAAGAAGTAATAGGCACTCCAGAAATATGATGCAGATCCATTTGAAAGACACCATCGCTTTGATGCAAAAATGACTGTATTACAAAAATTAACCAGCTCAGCATCGCAAATAAAAGCACCAATAGAGGGTAGTGGTTTTCACAAAACAACTCCAACTATGAAGTATCAGACTTGAATAATCCAGATGGTGATTGTTATAGTCATGATTACTTCCATAACTTTCCTATCACAAGCATAGGTCGAATAACACACAAGACGACGGCTTAACATTTGTGTCTAGTTGACCATAGAAGAATATGAATAACTGAGAAAAGCATTTATTGTTTTCGCTAACAAATGTGTAGACACAGAAATAAACAAGAAAGAGAAAACCCAATGCCTATCAGTTGTAAGTAGATAATGGAAAAAAAAGGTAAATGGCAGGCACTTGCAAGAAAGAAAACACAAAGATATTAGAAAACAGAAAAGTAAATGAAGTATTAGGCACTTTAAAGATTCAGTCCAGGTCCATTTGAATGACTCATCGAATGCTGAGAAAGTGACTATGTTACAACATATGACCAGCTAAAAACCCTGCATAAAGCATATGACTGGCAGTTGTCATTTTCACAACCAAATTCACAACTATGAATGTTAGACCTGAATGATTCAAACACTTTTAAAGTCACTATTACTGTCAGAAACCTAAGGCCTACAGAAAAATAAAAGAAGTAATAAGCACTCCAGTGATTGGTCCAGGTCCATCTGAATTATGCATTCACAATGGCCATGTGATGACAAATGACCAGCTAAGCACTACAAATAAAGCATTTCATTGGAAGTAGTAGTTTTTGTGATACAACTCATAACTTGGGAACATTAAACCCAAATGATTAGGCTTTAGGAAGTGTGTGTGTGAAGTGAACTGAATAGCTTTAAAGAAGTTACTGACAAAGTTGATAAACCTATATAAAGGTCAGCGCACTGGTAAGACTAATGTATCATAGGATAAGGACATGGATATTGCTCACGCTTAATATTCTCAATAGCCGATGAAGAGCCAATCATAGCATTCTGACTCCACAAATCTGGTCAATAAATTATCTATTAAACACAAAGGAGTTGAGTTTTAGAACCAGTTCCACAAGATGGATGAGAGAAGCTGCAGTTACGAAGAAGCTGTTCACCTTTCAAGAAAGAACTGGAGAGCTCTAAGATCATCAGAGCGACAAATGAGGTGTATAGTGAGCAGACATCTAACAGGAAAAGACAGTAGGTGCTGTCAGGGGATAAGGTATTCAAATCATGACTAGTATCTTATAAAAGGAGGACACGTTCATGACAATGGGTTGGCAGATGCTGTCCAGGAAATCTTAAATGTGATGTGAGGCAAGTACCCAGATCCAGATATCCAGGAAGTGTTTTAGGATACATTCTTGGTGGCTTGAATTCACATTTGCTTGAATGTGACAAAAACTTAAGGGAAAAATCCAGCAACATAATAAGGTGTAATTTCCACGTCAAAGCCACATTTGTTATCGAGAATGGTTTTAAATCTAAGCTGCGCATTATAAGCAGAAAATACAGCAAACTTAAATTGGTGAAAGTGATAAAAAGCCAGGTGACCGATTTTGCCAAAATCTTGATGACATTACTCTGATGGCCTCTACACACGAATCCATCCATTTCAACAGCCCACTGTGCCCTTGACATCCAGGTCACTGTTATGGAATCCTGTTCCTCGGATAACAAAGGTCAGTCTGATCTTTAAAACCGTTTAATCTACTTATGGGATGCCTTCTTCTTCTTCTTCTGCGTTCAGTTTGTAATCATGCTAAATCTGCAGGCCTGTCACCAGGACTAAGTCCAGTCTCTTCCAGGTCAGGGCGGCAGCCCCATAATTTCTGCCTGAGCTCAGCACCTTCTGGCCAGGTCAGATGTCGTGGGTCATCATGGGTCGGGCAGTTTTGGAGAATGTGTTCAAGGGTCTGGATTCCAGTTCCACATGGACATTCATTCGTACGAGATATCCTGAGGCGATAGAGATAGCCAAGTAATTTGCAGTGGCCTGTTCTAAGATGGAAAATGATGGTCTGCTGGTGTCTGTTAAACTGGTGGATTGGAATGGGTCATCTCTGTTGTATATATCACCTTCCTCCTTCCACTGGTATTTGTACTTGTTGTGGATGATGGTTTTAGCTTCTTGACAGAGCAATGGGTGGCTGAATTATTCCTTTTTACTGCCACTTTTAGATAGATCATCTGCTCTCTCATTTTCAGTGATTCCACAATGGGAGGGTAACCTCTGAAGAGCAATGGTTGATGACCTTCAGATAATGTTAAGCTCACAGGGCGGGAATGCCTTAAATCAACTCCTTAAACATCAAATATTCCTTTGTCTGAGGCATCCTTCCATATGTATGTGAATGCAGATATATGTATCTGTGTATGCATTCATGCATATGTCTATAATGTATGTTTGTTTAATTCTCCTATACTTACACCGTTTTTAACATATTTCAGTATCACAGTCCATTATAACATTGCCCAATTCTTTGTCTTTTGTCCTAGTAAGATTTACATTACATTTTTTGGTAACTGATGAATAAAAGCAGTGATCTGTGGGGGGGGGGGGGGGGAATATCACAATACTTACATTTAAAATTTTGATGTGAAAAACATATCTAATTGATCTAAACAAGCTTCACAATGATCCCAGCCATTTTGGCTGCTTAGTTTGCATACACAGACAATTGCTAGTTGTAAAATTCTGTGGATATTTGCCAAAAAAAATCCCACTTTCTAAAGATATTTGTCTGTGACCAAAGTTGGCTTACATTGGATTTCCCGATTTACAACAATACATGCTACAAAATCTGCATTATGTATGTAAAAACTGACAGTTAAACTGTAACTCCTAATTGTATAACTCGTCACCTTAAAATTCTCACTCATTATGGATGAGCATTTAAATGTTTCTTTTCAAGCCTGACAGATCAATTTGTATAAAGATTTTAATTAACACAAACTTTTCATTATGGGAATGGACAAATTCAAGAAATACAGTCAGGTGAACTGGAACATATTTATACCACAATTAAATACAACATGCTTACATCTTTGATGCACAACCCAAAAATCTCTAAAGGTCAATGGATGACTAGTTGGGAACACTTATCTACTACGTCTGAGTAACTTATGCACTTGTGTTGATATTCAGGTTGCTATGATTTACATGCATGAACTAGTTAGTTTCATTTTGTGCACAACCTCCAATGCTACTGAAGCCAATATGGTTACGGTTTAAGTCACACATATTATTGATGACTGCTCATCTATTACTGCACACATTCTGCTCTAAGGTGTGTTATGAGAAATTGCGGTGAAATACAAACTGAGATAAACAGTCACATTACTGAACACAAAAAAATTTATTACACACAGCTAGCTCTCAAAGCTATGACTACATAAGTTTATTTTTGCAATTATTAATACATTTCTTTTTCAATTTGCGAATAGTATGGAAATTTGGGGGGAAAATATTGATTTAATGTAGGCCTACTTTGAACTCTGAACACAAATATGCATGCCAGCTCATGTAGTAGTTTTTAATAACACAGCAATATATTTCTTGAATTACGGAATATTTTTAAAAAAGCAGAGATTGGGGGGGGGGGGGGGGGAAGAGAAGGGAAGAGGAAATGGAAAGACGTGGGTTATAAGAGAATTCTGATAGCTCAGTTATTCAATGATGCTGCGTTATATTTATCCACATCTTGAAAAATGTTCAAACAATACATCAATGATTTAACTTGGAGTGGAAACCCAAGCCCCTAACACACTTTCAATAAGAAACAAGCACATAAACAAGTGAAAGAGAAGTGTCATGGTGCATTAAACAGTGAAATATTCTATAGACAACTGCACTTTGTGTACTTATGAGATTTGTGCATTAAGGACAGGCATGTATTCTTCATTACATCAATATAGAGATATGACACAAATTAATTACAGGCTCTACACTTCATTTAAGGCAAGCTGTTGAATCAAATTTCACTATGGCACTGGTTTTAATCTTCCACTGTGACTTAAAACATGAAATGACAGACGGCTTATAATTTTCATGCTTTATGTACCCCTCTTGGAACAATGCAACTGTTTTTTTCCTTATACTACTTTCATCTATTGAAAGACAGATTTCAAGTAAACAAGTTCTGAAGTACTGACAGCAACAATAACGAAGATCAATCCTGTGTATTCCCAAAATCTGCCAAAGAAATGGCAAGTTTCAAGCCCAAGACTAAAAAAAAAAACCAGACTGAGGTCTATGTCAACATAATACTGAATTTCATCAGCTTTTCAGTTCTGACTACACAAATCTCGGAAGCTTCACTTAAAGAAACATCCATGTCTAATATAAGAAGCCCATTAAAAAAAGCCAACCTAAGTTTACTTGTCACCAAGAGGCAAGCTGTTATCAGTGTCACAACATAAGCTGACATTTAGCTGGGGACATACCTCAAAATAGCTGATGGGGACATGGCTGTTTTGAAAGCAAGGTCAGGGGTATATCTGGCAGAAAAATAGGGTAACATGCATCAACTGAACAAGATATAGGAAGATATGATGAGCAATCATCTTCCGGGAATGTTTAGGCTGAGCTTTTTACAATGCTGATCCACAAATCAGAGAAAGATTATAGCATGCACACAGACCACTCATCCAATTATACACATTTTAAGCATTTGATTTAAGCAAACTGTCAAGCTGTAATAACCTATAATTGTTTCACATTCACATCTTGTAGACTCTGCATACATCGCTTAAATAATGAACACAGATTTACTGTCGTTAACTGTTACCACATTTATGTAAGTAAGGTAAAGCAGAAACACTTCACTCCCCTAAAGCAGTTTTATGCTATGTAAGTAGGAAAAGTAAACTTCAGAAATTTCCAAGTGATAATTTAACTAATGTCAGAATGATATGAGGTGGGTTTTTTAAAATTAAAATATTGATACAAAAGTGCAGCTCAAACATCAGATAACTATTTGTAAAAGCAAATAAAAACTCCGCCTAGGCTGGTCCCAAGCCCGGCTGAAAAAGGAGGAGGGCGGCCTGCATGGAGACCGTAAGGAGGCAGCCCCTCCACCATGCAAAGGCACAACAGGCCAATCACCTGTTTGCTTTAAAACACGATTACGCGAACTACAAGAGAGAAAACCGGACTGATTCTAAAGGCGACGAACTGGAATGGACTACAACTTATGGAACTTGGAACACAAGAAGTATAAATGGGAAAGAAGAGGAGCTGGTGAAAGAGATGAGGAAAGCAAAACTAGAATTCCTGGCTATAACGGAAACGAAGAAAAAGGGACAAGGAGTCATGGATCTCGATGGCGACACGCTACTCTACAGTGGTGTACCCACATCTGAAAGAGCTAAAGGGGGCATGGGTTGCATTGTGGCCAACAACCAAAAAGATAGTATCAAGGGATGGAACTTTGTCTCGGAGCACATTATGGTTGTAAAACTAAAAGAAGGAGAAACCATAGTCAACCTGCTCATAGTGTATGGGCCAAATAAGGATGAGAGAGCAGAGGTCAAGGAGGAATTCTTCGAGCTGCTTCAAAGGACAGTGGATGACTGCCTAGATGAAATTATCATGCTCGGAGATTTCAATGCCAGAGTTGGAAATGACCATGCTAGATGGGGTGGAGTTATCGGAAGATATGGAGAAGATACTCTCAATGACAATGGAAAGCGACTCCTTAGATTCTGCAGAGCAGAATCTGATCATTACAAACACAAAGTTCCCCCATAAGCGCATACATGCATACACTAGATGTGAATCAACAAAGAATGAGAAATCAGTGATCGACTATGCTATTGTTAGAAGGAGCTCATTCAAATATATCCGGGATGCTAGAGTTTGGAGGGGGCCAGAGATTGGAAGTGATCACTACCTGCTTACAATCAAAAGAACAACTGAAAGAGTTACACAGCCTAGGAACTGCCCAACATCACGCAACTAAGTAAATGAACGGGAGGAATGAGCATTAAGACCTACAAGCTGAGAGAGCCAGAAATTAAGACCAGATATCAGGGGCTTATCGCTACAGCGGTGAGAAACACAGAAGAACAACCTGATGACTTGGAAACCCTCTGGCTTAAATTCAAGGACATCATAAAGACAGCTGCTGCAGAAGCATGTGGTGAAGTCCAACTTGGGAACAAGAGAAAGAGGACACCTTGGTGGACAGAGGAAGTCAAAGAGAAAATAAGAGAGAAGAAAATGGCATGGAAACCATACTTAGGAGCTAAAAACACAGCAGGACAAATAGAGAAATATAGAGAATATGTGATACTCAGAACAGAAGCAAAAAACAAGGTGCTAGCAGCAAAACAGAAGTCCTGGGAAGAATTTGGAGAAAAGCTAGAAAAAGATGCGCAAGAAAACCAGAAATTGTTCTATAGACCCTAAAGAACATGAGGAAGGAAAAACAATGCCCTCTAAAATTTATAAAGGACAAGCAAGGCAAATTGCTCACTGCCCCGAAGGAAGTAATGGAAAGATGGAAAGAATATTTCTCAGAACTCCTTGATGGTGAGCAAGGTCAAGCATCAGAAATGATAACCACTAGCACAGAAGAGAAAACCAATGGTGGTGAAGATGACATAAAGATGGAAGAACTGAGGGCAGCACTAGAGAAAATCAAGATGGGCAAAGCAGCAGGGCATGATGGTATAACAACAGAAATGGTTAAGTACATGGGAGCATCAGGCGACCTATTACTCTTAAGGGTCCTACAGGCAGCGTGGTGCAACAAGGCCATACCAAAGGATTGAGAGATTGCCATCATAACACCAATTTTCAAAAAGGGTGACAATCGACAATGTGGAAACCATAGAGGAATATCCCTTCTCAGTGTCCCTGGTAAAATCTACTCTAGAATCCTAGAGCAGAGACTCTGACCCCTAGCTGAGCCACAATTGGATGAAGTCCAGTGCGGATTCCGAGCAAACCGAAGTACTCAAGACCTAATCTTCACACTCAGACAGCTGAGTGAAAAGGCCCTTAAGTATAAGAGTGAGATCCATCTTTGTTTCATAGATCTGGAAAAGGCGTTTGACAGGGTCCCCTGGAGCAAACTTTGGGACTGTTTGGCAAGGAAGAACATTCCAACACCTCTGATTCATGCTATACAGAGCTTCTACAAGTCTTGCAGAAATTATGTGAGGACAGCAAACCATAAGTTAGAAGAGTTCAGGACCACCACTGGTGTAAGACAAGGTGATATCCTGTCACCTTATCTTTTCATACTCCTCATGGACAATGTCATCAAGGCATGTAAGGAGAGAACAAGAAAGTATTCAGTGGGGTACTGGAAGATGAGACAGGTATGTATTTCAGAGCTGGCATTTGCTGATGATGTTGCCCCGATTGCTAAATCAGAGGCACATCTCCAATCCAACCTGCAAGTCTGGAAGGAAGAGCTGGAGAAGAGAAATACGGTCATAAGCAGCTCTAAAACAAAATCCATGGTGATATCACGAGAAGAAAGAAATCAGATTAAGCTGGGAGAACAGGTCCTGGAGCAGATCAACCACTTTAAATACCTCAGAGCTATTATAGATCGAAAGGGAGACATCAAAGAAGAGTTGGCCACACGAAAAGCTGCAGCTGGGGGACTTTTTCAGGCCATAAATCGAGGATTCCTCAGCAAGAGAGAGGTTGGTAAGAAAACAAAGATGTCTGTATACCACTCCACCTATGTCCCAGTCTTGACATTGGATGCGAGTCATGGGCAATGACTACAAACCACAAAAACCAGATATAAATCTCAGAAATGAGGTATCTGAGGAAGGTGGTTGAAGTAACTAGAAGAGACATGGTCCGCAACAAGACGATACGTCAAGGCCTAAAATCCCACCCCCTGCAGACCCAAGTAGAGCAGTCCCAACTATGATGGTTTGGCCATGTCTGCAGAATGGGAGAAGATCGGCTACCACGACAAGCATGGGAAACAAAGAGCCAGGGATCCAGACCCCCAGGATGACCCAGAGTCCACTGGGAGGACAACATTAGACAATCTTTGAAGGACTGAGGACTAGAATGGAACCAGGCCAGGAGGAAGACAGCCAATAGGATAGTCTGGTGCTCTCTCTTCCAAACCTCTACACCTCACGGCAGAAGGGGAATGACTAAGTAAGTAAAAGCAAATAAAGAACACAATTCAGCGTTTTTGAGCAATTCATTAAAACAGCACAAACTGTATAGCAATGACAAGTTAATGCTCTACTTCTATTACTGAGTGTATATTACTCCTGCATACTAGTTCATTAACTGCTTAGTACAAGCATTGTAAGTCATATATAACAATGCAGGATCTTTCCTATGATGCAACTTGTTACTTCTCTTGCAGAACGTAACCTACTAATGAAAAACTACAAAACAAAATTATCCACTCTTCCCCACCCAGACTGTGATGTAATTTTCTTCATCTACCTGGTGCAGGTGATCATGTTCTTCTGCAACTTCCTGTACCCAATTCTGTATATCAATACTGCTGCTGGTTTCTTTTCATGCCCTGATGTTAAATAGTACAGCATCTTCTCTCTTGTTCATCCTGTATCTCTTTTCCTTCAATCTTTCTTGCTGCCAAAAAAATTTTCCAGCTGTGCCCAAAGAAATGGACTGCTTTCTTCTAATATGAACAAGCTCCATTTGAAGACTGGCCTCTTTCAGTATACCCTCTCATTACTCTTTTAAGATGTCAATGATATTTGGAAGATTATTCCATTAAACCACATCTCTATGCCTCCAAGGATTTTCTCATCTGTTTAGTGATTATCCATGACCCCCTTCCACATGACAGGATTAGTTCTATGTAACACAGAACTCACTCCCACTGACGAAGTTTTGTTGAATGAAAGACTTCATGCTATGCAGCACTGCTGTTTTACTCTTCACCTGTGACAGGCACCTGATGTTATTAACATGTCCAGGTAGAAGTGATATCACATCATATACACTTAATTTGCTCTCAGTGTTGTTTCAGAAGATTAGCTGCAACATTTAACCATACCAGATACTGACGTCACTAGAGAATACATTCACAATACACTTGAATTTAACAGTTTATGGATGTGCATGCCATGCGCAGAAAAAAAAATTGACACTTAAATCCTGTCAGTATGAATATATGAAGTTAATAACAACTCATAACTGATAAACAAAAATGTGACAATTTTATGAAATTGCAAATATGCTAATCAGCTTATTTCAGTTATAATTTAATATAATTTACCCTGCCATTTATAATTTAACACAATATCTGTTTAAAACTAAAATTTATGGTTTTAAAATGACTCAGAAATATAAACAGTGCACACTGAACAAATAATAATCACAAGAACAGAGGACACAAAGCATCCTGCTCAATGTGCCTAAAATAATACAGTAAACTGTGTTCCAGTAATGACATATTATTTCTCCACACGGCAAAGACATAAAACTGCCCTTAAAAAAACAAACAACCTCAAAATTTCATGCAAGTTGCACATGTACAAACTCACTTGTCTGCCACTGCTCTAGCTTTAAGTAGTGCAGCTGTATAACATATTGTTGCTGACTTTGGTAAGCTGATATCTGGGTTGAGACAAAATCAGACTGCAGTTAACAATTCATAGGCCAATTCAAGACAAAACTGATGATCTGTTCTTAACAAGATTTATTCAGAACATAAAAACAGAAGTATAGTTGGACTTCATTTGTGTGTACTTAACAGTCCCAGAGCATAACTGCATAAGTGAAAAAAAAGCTGTTAAAAAGAAAGAACTGTCTAATCCTGCGTTATGCACTACGTCATCAAATAATCTCTCTTCTTTTCCACTTTAAAAATTGTGTTCAAGTACACTTAACATCAATTTTGTGTTCATCTGAACCTACCTTCAAAGATTTGTTCTACTGCACTTACCATCAAACCTGGCTAAAACAGCTTGGACATCAGCATATGCCTGAAGTTCTAGCAATGCTTCTATCAAATTTTCATGAATGTTGAAGTTCATGATTGGAGATTCTTTTAACAACTGCCAGGAGAGAACACAAATAATTAAACAAACAATACCAATTACTCTTTATTTTATTTTAATTACTCTTTCATTTTGAGATATGGTTAAAAAATTAATAAATAAAAATGACACCTCTGACCAACATTAGGGTAATGATTTTGACATGAACACTGACAATCTTCTTTGGTATAAAAACTCAAATGTTCACATTTAATTATATAAACAGAAAAGTAGATACTGATCTAATATAGCATACATATAAACTTCATTTTTTTTTTTTTTTTTTTTTAAATTATACTAGTGCTAGAAAATGTTACAATGCCTTTAAGAACAGACCTTCCTTTGTTTTCTAATGTTCTACCTGATACTTCTGAATCTTAAATCTCTATAGCATACTTACATCTCTCATCATTTTCACTGCTTCACGTGTCCTACCCAACTTCCTTGCACACATTGCCAGCCTTCGTTTTATGTACACCAAAACATTCATGTCTCGACCTGCAAGTTCATTTTATAATTAGTAGCTTCAAAAATTGTCATAATTTAACCAAGTCTGGAATCAGACTTGGTTAATAACAATGGATGGAAGATGCATCTCAAAAGCGAAGAGCAGAATAGCTCAGGCAAAAGTAGCATTCTATAAAATGAACGGTATTTTATGCAACAATTCTTTGTCATTGGAAGTAAGAAAGAGAGTTCTTCATTGTTATATAGAACCAATCCTGACATATGGGAGTGAGTCATGGATAATTAGTAAACAAATACAGAAGACTGAGATGTGGTTTTACAGAAGAATGTTAAAAATACCATGGACAGCCAAAAAGAGTAATGTGGATGTCCTGAAAGAGGCCAATGCACAAAGGAAAGTTATTTCACAAGTTAGAAAGAAGCAATTCACTTTTTTCGGGCATGTTATGAGAAGAGGAAAGCTGGAACATAGCGTAACAACAGATAAGATTGAAGGAAAGAGAAATAGGGTAAGACAAAGAGAGCAAATACTGGACAGTTTGACATCGAGGCGTGGAAAGAAGTCAACAGCAGAATTGATAAATTGTACTGGAGACAAGAAGTTGTGGAGAGACATGATCTACTACACCACTTGGCACGGTATTTGAAGTAGAAGAAGAAGGTATCAGACTGTAACTACATGGCTCAACAACGTAACAGAAGCATCTTAACTGATTCCGAATGTAACATCTTTTTAAAGACTCTCAGTTCCGTTCCCCTGGATGTAACGTCTTTTTAAAGACGCTAAATAATTTTGATTCTTTTTCCAATCCAGTATTTTAAAGTGACCGGAATTTAACCCAGGACGGAAGTAAACACATTTTAAAGCATTTCTGATTGTTCTTTGTTCACTTTTGGTGGGAATTTCAGTGTGTTAGCTTAATTTTTATTCACGTTTCATAGTAATAAACAATGGCTGAAAATACACAGAATGGAAGCGGTTTACAATAGAAACGTCCTGAACTGCATGTTCAGTCACAGTTTTGATGCTTTTTCTGTATTACCAAATGGATTACCTACAAAATGAAAGCAATTAGAATGTATTGTGACAAAAATTTCTGTTTTCTTAGGTAAGTGGAAAATTTTTTTTATAATTTCAGATAATTTTTTTCTGGAGTGGAAATTAGCATTTAATATAATTTGATGTTGGAGAATTAGAATTCACGGACTACTGAACGCTTTTATGTACACGATCGATTTATGACGTTAAGAATTTAGCGTGTACACGATCGACTTTAGGTCACGCACCGTGACTTAGATACGAGACCCTTTTTACGTTGACCGTCAAGCTGTGAAGACGCGTCCTATATCCGTCCAGTGTTGGGCATTGTATTGCCGCATATAGGTATATTTACTTCGAAGTAAGGACTCAGGGTCAGTCCAAAGTTATGTGAATCAAATAAGATAATAAGGTTAGTATATAACCGACTTCAAGGAAAGATTATTAACCAGTCCATAATATTATATTCGTCAGACTCATACGCTCACTGTCGGCTGTTGGAATCCCCAACCGCGCGTGCATATAGCTATGCTGTTCTGTCTACACTAATTCATTTACTGGACACGGACTGAGAATATTATATGGATTCAAATGTATGCACTTGCAGATGTATGTTTGTAATAAATAATACTTGTGATGTGTTATCGTCAATAAATGTCGGATTTGTGGACTCGAATACTTGGACTTATCAAGTCAATATTATTCCACTGTTCACCAGTTCTAACCAGTACCCAGCATTCGCGTAATAGACAATAGAAGCACGATGATTCAAAGAATGAATGAGAATTAAGGAATTAATAGACATGGCCAGACTTTGCAATAGTATTTATTAATTACAAGTTGGGCGTTGACATATAAAGGACAATGATAATGCAACCATTAACAAATGGATCCTGCAACAAACTAAAACAACCCCAGCAACAACGGACAAACGACTTTAACAACTGGTGGCCAGTGTGTTGGGGATCGAAATTTTTTCTTTCAAACAAAAAGTGACCGAAATCTCATTCATACGGACTAGAGCTGTTTACAATTACAAGACGCTCACGTGATTGCAAAAATATGACGCGACACGCATAACTACTAAAGGTCAAATGGACGTCATCATTCTTTGAGTACTAGCTGAAAGTCAAGGCGGCAACCGTTTACACAGCCTCTTCAACAAATGGAATGTATCAAGAAGAAACCCTTTGCCAAGCAATGGAAGAGAAAACTCATGACACTTGTCTATACCGTTGGTGCATACTAGCATTGATGGTGGTAAATAATCGAGCACAAAAAGATAAGTTTTATTATAACCTTTGTCGGTTAACCGTGCATCTATGAGTCCATTTCGCCGTGATAGGCATGTCTTGGCAACTCGTTTTTAAATGTTGAATGTTTTATTTATATATATTATGTTGTGGGGTACATATACGTGGGCGGTAGGTGGGGATCAAAACTGATTTTTTTTTTCGAATGACCAAATCAGTTTTGATTGTTCTGTAGGGCTGTTAAATAATCGCATTTGGCGAAGAACCCCATTGATGATTATGCCGATGGGTTGTTTGTTCGCATTTGCTAGTATTTGACTCTCATAACCTAATGATATTACTATAAATTGATTTTAATAATATGTTTAATTAATTTGATTAATTTTATTAAATTAGATGATGACTTCGATGATGTCATCACTTTGCAGTAGTAGTCCAAGACACTATTGAGGCATTTTATATATTATGACTAGGGCATAATAGCATAATATATATTTATTAATAACTATAAAATTTATGGTCTGCCTTGAGTAGGACAGACATATCAGATATTAATTAGTACACTTTCCTAGTACTACAGTGTTTACTTGGCACATATAATTGATTAAATAACATAATTATGGAGGGATTATACCCATAATTATTTGAGGTGAATATTAGATGCATGATATAATTCAGCATCATAAATTTATAAGGGTATAATACATTGGTATAATGTAATGAGTGAAAATTATTGATATAAATTATTTTGTTATAAAATATTTGTGGAATTTACAACTAATAATACAATAATATTATAGTTGTTGATATTGAGTTTTCATACATTGAGTAAGTACAAATAACTACATAGATTCTATTGGTGATTACTATACATTAGTGATTGAATACTTAAAAATTTAACGTCAAGATGCTTACCTTAGACCATTTTATTAAAAACAGGAAAGATTTTGGAAAAAAAGGAGAAGCTCTCGAAGCACACGCAGTGGCTGAACTTGCAAAATATAAAGAAGAACTTAGACGAGAAGAAGAAGAACGTGAACTTAAATTAGAAAAGCAAAGAGAAATTGCTAGACGAGAAAAAGAAGAACTTAGACAAGAAGAAGAGAATAAAATGAAACGAGAGGAAATTATAAGACAACAAGAAATGGAATTGGCACGTCTTAAGTTGGAAACTGCAAGATTACAAGCACAAAGTGCTAATACGAGCCAGAATGATAATTCTCAAAATGGATCTTCATCCAATCAAAACAAACCTTATTATAACTTTAAATTACCACATTTTAAGTTGAACTTCGACGACCTTTCATCATACCTGGCACGTTTTGAACAGGTATGCATAACTAATAACTTACCTAAACATGCATGGGCACTTAAACTAAATGAATTCTTAGATGGTGAACCATTAACTGCAGCTCAGAATGTTGATACAACAATAGCTGGTGATTATGACACCATCAAATCATTATTATTACGACGTTTCCACTTGGACAAAGAGGGTTGCAGATTACGTTTTAAGAGTATTCTACCAGACTCTAATAAAGACTTTGCAGGTTTTATTGCGAACATACGCAATACTTTTAACAGATGGGTAGAACTGGCAGGTGTTAACAAATCATATGACAAACTAGATGATTTGTTACTGAGGGATAAAGTGTTATCCTCTGTCAACCCACCATTCTTTGCCTTTTTGCAAGAACGAAAGCCACCTACGATTGATGATGTGGAAAAAATGGCAATAAATTATTGTACCGCCCATCCGAATGCGAGCATTTCTAACTCTCTAATAAGAGAACCTCTACCGGTGGCCTCCAGTATGTCATACCATGGATTTTATGAATTAACAGTATAACTAGGGGACAACGAAATAATTCCAATGATTATTCTCGTCAGCGATCGCAGTCTCGTAGATCGTCTCATTATGATCACAATACAGGGGCAGCAGTTACTAATAATACAACCCCAGATGTTCCACAAAACGATAAAGTAATACAATCTTCTGCTACATGTTACGCTATGAATTATAACATGGCAAATAGTTGCCCAGAATGTAATCTTGTATTTCAGAAGGCAAAGGAGACTGTATTGAATTGCGGACACATCCTCCCAGAAGTTGGTCTAGTGGCTAACGATGGAACAGGCTCTCTTATATTTAACAGAGGGATAGTAAATGGGTCTATCGTCTCTGTTTTGAGAGATTCCAGATCCACAACTATTGGAGTTCGACAATCATTGATCCATCCAAGTTGTGCAACAGGGGAATATGTCAGGTGCATGACATTTGGTGGAACCATAGAATGCTACCCCACTGCTATAATACATGTTAACACACCTTTTTTCACAGGTAATGTTAAGGTATGCATGTTGAAAAATCCTATTACAGATCTTATGGTTGGTCGCATTCATGGCAGCAGAGATTGCACCCCAGAAGAAATTATTGAATGGGAAAAAAACAATCTAAACATTGGGAATGCAGTGACAACTAGAGCTCAGACGAAACTAGTAGAGAGTATCGACACTGATAAGGTGGAACCAGACAAACAGGAAGATAGTGATATTCATTCTCCTATTGACAGAGCTTCTTTTGCAAGCAAACAGAAGGAAGACAAATTTTAAAAAATTTTTTCTCCTCTGGTCAACAATTTTGATAATCTTACCTCGAACAATAAGAACAAACATTGGTTTACGATTAAAAATGATATATTAATCAGGTGTTTTATGGATAAGTCTCAAGTAAAACAACAAGTCATGGTACCTTTTGCATTTAGACGTTATATTCTTCAACACGCACATGATTCCAAGTGCGCAGGTCACATGGTGTCGTGTGAAATTCTAATCCACATATATAAATTAAAACGTAAATATAAAGCCTAACAAATAACTTCAATAAAAGGAAAGAAGAATGGTAAAGAACAGTGCTGTCACAATGACTGTACTCGAAATCCCCCTTGTTTTCTCCTTCGTCTGCAAATTGTAACGTTTCACGTTGATAGTAAAAGCCTACTGCTTCAATACCCGCTTTCTACGATAAAACGTGTACTGCCTTTCTAAGAAAAACCTTGAGATACGCAAGCTGACCTATATTTAATATTCCATTCATGTCATTTTATACACTAAGTTACCATAAACGAAAGACAGACGGACTAAGGATAGAAAGAAAGGGAGGGGCTGAAAGCCGGAACGCAGGCAATACTACCACAGTCTCGCGATACACAATTGCTGCCATCACGCGTGTAAGGCCACAAGCACTAGCTTTTTTTCAAATCGACAGTGATAAAAAACACTACCCATACGAGTTAGGTTTTAAAAACCTGAAAAACTCTTATTAGGAAACATGACATTATACTGGTTTACGTTTGAAAACATTACAGTACCCAGACACCACATCGTATTCGAAGTGAACAGGAGGTAGAAGAAAATGCATATTTTGAATGCAGCCCCTTAGCCCCATTAAATTTATATATTTGGGTTCCTTAGGACTTGCTGACAAAGAATATGTTAAACGTTACGCAAATAGTCTAGGAATTAACAAATTATAGCCAAAAGAAATAGTGAGGGATGTCAGACAACACCAAAATCAGAATCGCTCAGTGGCAGATTTTCACACCACCATTGTACGGGAAATAGGCTGACATGTTACCTCCTATTTGATTGGCGGAAAGTAAATGTAAGGCTAAACACGATTAGTCGGACTATAAACATTGATTCTTTGTTGTTAGGGAAACGGGAGTAGGAGTACTTTTTTTCAAACGCTTGTGTAAACATGGCACGATTGGTTAGACCCGCCAATATAGTCAATCAGAGGCGTCAGGTCAGCACCACATTTTCAAATAAACTTACTAAAGAACCAGTGCGTTGAGCGCCAGTGCATATTTTTCTAAATAAAAGCCTGGGACATCGGCAGATCGAAATTGTGCTATATTCATTGCCAGTCAACGTAACTGTGTATTATTCCATGAATTGTGGGACCGTTGTCCTAAAGTTATTGAGCAGCACCTGGTCTGAGCTTTGCTGAACCTAGAGGCTGACAGCATACTCCTGGGTCCAGATAGTGACCAGTGAGGTGTCTCCAGAACACATGGAGGCTATCGAGCAGAGGAGTCTTTCCTGCCGCCATCACAAAAGATAAGCGTCTGTGGCCAGAGGAGCTCAACATTATGCCCCCCCTCAAAATCTGACTTTATAATAAAACAGAGGGAAAATACAGTGTTTAAATTGATAGGAATTGTGAACTTTTCCCCATACTATTTCCAAGATAAACAAACACTTGAAGTCATGATGACAAATAACAACATAGCTTGAAAAAACAAAACCAGTATTACCTCATATTACTACTACACAACTGACACACATAGGATAATATTAATAAAATATGTCACTACAAGGTTCATATTGATAAATTCTGTACATATAAATTGTAATTACAATTGATTGTGATTCCTGGTTCACTTTGTATTTGAATCAGGACACATATATTAGTGAAATTAATTAATACATATTTATATTTGAAAATTTACCAGTGAATCATTTAAGATAGTCTTATAGAGTGTTAAATGTGTGTGAGTGTCACAGTGTTGTTAAGTGTGGTGGAATAAATTAAATTGTTTATCTGTCTGTTGTTGTTGTGACTTACACTTCATCATATACATACCCTAGACATTTAACGTAGTCATCACAATATTCCAGAATAATTCTGACTGAGGTATAATGTGGTAGCAAGTAAGGTTATCTGTAAAACACTAAACCTATTAGATACAGATACCTTCACAGCTGATCTCAGTCAGTACACTAAGTCCCCTATAAATATTTATAACATCCCACTTTACCACACATGGGATATACTCGGACACGTTCTCGAGTATTATCTTCATTCTTTTGGCCAGGAGTGTCACGAGATATATCACATTATGTACGCTCCTGTACTATATGCCAGGAAGTTAAATCACGCGGAGCGTTTCACACGGCTCCTATTCAGGCGTGTGATATATCTGTAAGACCTTTTGACAAAATGGCCATTGATATCATTGGTCCACTCTTACCTAAACTACTTGTGTCATGGAATGGTCCTTACCAGGTTATGGATAAGATTTCTGATGTCAACTATGTCCTAGATATTAAGGGACATAGAAAAATATATGATATAAATATGCTTAAACAATTTCATACTCGTCCAGAACACCTACAATCTATTTTTCACGAACTAGATAACACAGTACCTACCTGTCACTATTCTAATCTTTCAGTAATTCAGGAAGAAGAAACTTCTTTTCCTGAGGTACAGATGGCGTTACCTGTACCGATAGTACAACCTACTGAATTTTGGCAGGATGTAACCATCTCTTCTTCGGTTACACCGCAACAGCATCAGAAGATTGCTGATCTCTTACAATCATTCCCAGATGTGCTGACAGACGTACCTGGTCGCACATCAGCGATCTCTCACGACATTATTCTTAATGATGATACACCAATCCGTGTACATCCCTATTCTGTCCCACTACATTTTCTTAGTAAAACAACTCAAGAACTTGAGCAGATGTTGTCTCTAGGTATTATTGAGCCTAGTAACTCTCCATTTTCTTCACCATTAGTCATTGTCCGAAAGAAGGACAACAACATTAGGTTATGCGTTGACTATAGGAAATTAAATGCACAAACCGTAGTTGATAGCGAACCACATCCACTTCTCGACGATTTACTTCCTCGTCTATCCAACGCAACAATGTTCACTAAGATAGACTTAACTAAAGGTTACTGGCAGATACCATTAACCGAAAAAGCTAAATATTACACAGCGTTTTCCACTCCACAAGGTCTTTACCAGTGGAATGTGATGCCTTTTGGGCTTGTGAACGCTCCAGTTACCTTTATTCGTATGATGCGAAAAATTTTATCAGGTAGACCAGACATCATTACATACATTGACGACATATGCTTATTTAGTTCGTCATTTGAGGAACATTTTTCGGGGCTTAGGTGTGTTTTAGAAATACTAAGGGATAATCACTTAACCGCTAAACCTACGAAAATACAAATTGCGTTTCAGGAGATAACCTTCCTGGGACATATTATTGGAGCGGGACGTATTCAAACGGTTCCTAGTACGGTTTCCAAAATCTTAAACTTATCAGTTCCTCAAACGAAGAAGCAGGTTAGGAGCTTATTAGGGTTAGTCCAATACTACAGCAGATTTGTACCTAATTTGTCATCCATCACGGCTGTCTTGTCATCACTGCTAAAAAAAGACATGCCGTTGAAGGTGACATGGACTGACTAATGCGACAAAACATTTCGTAAAATACTAACACTTTTTTCACACCCACCTATTTTAAGACTACCTGATGCTTCTAAAAGGTTTATCCTCCAAACCGATGCTAGTTTTTTTTTTTTTTTTTTCGTACGCCCGCTAATACTCGAGGCGAAATCTCAGGTTATTGTTAATGTCTAACCTGACATTGATTTTACGTGAGTATCCCTTTTCTTGTACAGAGACAGGTGTCCCTTGCCATTCAGGCAGATACTCGCCGATTTCGGAGGTACCATTAGAGCTGGGTCAGCTCAGGAGCTGCCAATCCCTGGTCAACGACACTGCTTCAAATGTCCTCGCCAGGTCTCGAGTTAATCCAGTCCAATTCCCGGTCAACGAAAAATCCTCAAATGCCGTCGCCCGGGTTTGATCCTGAATCACCCGGTCGCCATAGCGGTGTTGTAACCACTACGCTAGCGCGGATCCTCAGATGCTAGTAATTACGGGATTGGCGCTTGTCTGCTCCAATGTCACGATGATATACTACATCCGACTCTTTATATCTCATGCAAACTCAAGACGCCAGAAACCAAATATTTGACTTTGGATAAAGAGCTCTTGGCTGTCGTTTGGGCAATTAATAAACTGGAAAAGTTCCTACTGGGTGCTCCCTTCATGATCCAAACAGACCAGAAGGCGGTGGCATCGTTACGTCGCTCTAATCACAAAAGCCCGAAACTTACGAGGTTTGCTATCCTCCTACAACCCTTCGAATTCACCATTGAATACATATTGGGTACAGAAAACATCGTGGCCGACGTACTCTCAAGAAATCCTTCGGAAAATGATTCATGAATGCTGATAGTCTTCAAATAAATTGACAAAAGTAATCATACCAAGAGACAGAATCCGATCAACGAATTATCGACCTATGAATGAAACGTCAACGTTTATTCAGAGAAACAAACAATAGAGAAGTTCGTCAAACGAAATTAATGAAAGCATTTACGTGTGGAATTTGGCTTGTGTCCATTCCTAATACAACTGGTTCCAAGATAGTTGGATAGAATATCTGAAGTCTAGTTGGACAAATTTCGTTATGTGACATGACTAATTGAACATTCATCATCATCTCAGCCCGTAACCCGTCATGGGTCGTAGGGGTGCCATGGTGGAAGCATCAGCAGACAGGGTCCTCCACTGCTCTCTATCCTCAGCAATGCGTACAAGTGTGGAAAAACCGTGTCCTGCCCATTCTTTGATGTTATCAGCCCAGGATTTTCTCTGCCCTCCTCTTCTCCGTTTACCTTCGACTGTTCCCTGGAGGATCGTTTTCGAAAGGGAGTCATGACGAGTTACATGCCCAAACCAGGCAAGCTTTCGACGTTTCACTACTGACAAAAGTGGTTCTTGGTGGCCTGCATAGGTGTTTATCTTCTCTCTAACATAGACATTTGTTTTGTGCTCTTTATAGCGAATGCGCAAAATTCTTCTATAACATTTATGCTCGAAAGCCTGAATCCTTCGCTCCGTATCTGCAGTGAGTGTATCTTGGAAGTTTCAAAACAGGTGTTTGTACCCCATTCGCTGACTTATCACTCTCAAGGGGCAATGAGAGCGCGGTCGTTGTTAATCCGGGCATCGGCCGATCCGGCAAATTATTACTGAGTTGACTTTCCATCATAGCATTTCAGTGGGCAAGAGGTTTGCTTGGCGGTGCCCATCTCCTCTCCAAGTATCCTTGCAGGTACATACAAAAATGTAAATTGAACATTATGAACATTATATTCATTCAGGATCGGAACATTTGAACAGTTTTCTAATGGAACTTTCTGTAAATTCTTCAGGAAAATAACGACGTCTGGATCTTCATATCCAAGATTATATAGTTTCTACTTATTGATTGAATTAATAAATAAATAAAATTGAATTGAAATGTGAGAAAAAAAAATAAGAAAATGAAATATGAAAAAAATGTAAGAAAGAAAACAAATGAATCTCACACAATTTTTAGATAAGATTCTTAGATGTTTGAGTAAGATAGTTTTAAAAAATCTATCTAATAGATTTTTTTTTCCCCCGGCGGGCAGGGAATTGTTACGATATTTTATTGAAGTCGTCTGCTATGGTTGGCAGTGTGCTATTTCTAGGGTCACAGCATTTAATATAATTTGATGTTAAGAATTCACGGACTACTGAACGCTATGTACACGATCGATTTATGACGTGTTAGCGTTGATAGGTCACGCACCGTGACTTAGATACGAGACCCTTTTTACGTTGACCGTCAAGCTGTGAAGACGCGTCCTATATCCGTCCAGTGTTGGGCATTGTATTGCCGCATATAGGTATATTTACTTCGAAGTAAGGACTCAGGGTCAGTCCAAAGTTATGTGAATCAAATAAGATAATAAGGTTAGTATATAACCGACTTCAAGGAAAGATTATTAACCAGTCCATAATATTATTGTTGCGTGATAAATTCTCGCAACATCGTTTTATTTCAATATCTGTTTTATAACGCAAGGGCAACAACTGCTTGTAATTTATAGTCACTTTTCTCGGTAAGCATTTGTCTTCTCGCGTTGGTATCGAATGCAGTTAACTTTTGAGCTGTGGTCATTTTTGCGCTGGACTGCGCATGACTTGTCTTGTTGTTTGGTCGATCGGTTTCCGCCCACCACTAGTGGGAGTGAGCGATTTGGAATGGCGAAAGAGATGCCTCGTTGAAGAGGGGATCTCCGCTATTTTTGTTCTGTCAGGGATGTGTAGTCCTCTTATGGATATTTCGTTTAGTCGAGATAATACCTCTAGTGTTTTCCCACATGTCGGGAGGCGTGATATTTCTGTGTATTTCATGAAAGCAAGGTAAATTGACTTTTTCATTAACTCTATCGATTTTGGGTCGTGAGCGATTTCGATTCATAGCCTGTCTCCGAAAGTCGTCGTCACGAGATGTTCTTTCCCAGCTCACATGTCGCTGCATTGTACTGCATCGGTTGATGCATGTACCAAGGACCATTACTTGCTACTTTGTTAAATGAACTAGGTTTAGAAAACCTTTATTATCTAGAGGATATTCTTGAGGACATTATTTATACTTCGGCAGACGTGTCTGTCTCGCTGAAGTCAAACTAAGGAGAGTGAACTGATCTCATACATCTGGTTATCTCCTGGCTGTTATAGAAAAGGATGGAGTTTTTCACCTGACTACATTTACAGCACTTTGAAATATAACATGCATCTGACTCATCATTGTAATGCTGTCTACCGTTTATTGCTGTATTGAATGTTGCTGTGATAATGACTGTTTGATGTGCCTACACATTTGCGTAACCATTTTGTCACTGTGGCGTCCACAATAAATAATGAAGAAAAACGTCAACGGCTGTTTCAAGACTCATTGACTTTATACGTCGTGAGTTTACTGACGTCCTATGTGGATTGCCCTGTTATTGTTGCATGAACATTGTTTTGACTGAACACATCTACACACTACACAAAACCAGACATGCGGATGCCATCCATCATCATATGGCATCACGCATCATTTGGTGGCCATAAGCTGGTTTGATTCTGGTACTAGCAAACACGGGGTCCCTTACCCACTTCATTTTCAACAAGAATTCATCAGCATCCTTCAAGAAATTAACATTCTTCAATACAGTCAACATCTTCAAAATTTTCAAAGTACTCGGCGTTGCCCGGTAAAAGTCAAAATTTCAACCTTTTGACGGAAACAAGAATTTGACAGTACCCGGCGTTGTTACATGTTGCCGGATAACTCGGACTGCTGTTATCTTTTACGCAAGTCAAGCAAGTTGCTGCTGTCAAGGTTCCAGTGCTGTCGTTTTTTGAGAAGGTCAAGTGCCGGTTGAAACGGGTTGTTTTCTGAAGAAGGCCAAGTACCGATTTCCATCAACTTACTTTTGGATTAGAAGGTCAAGTGCCGAAACAACTCAACACACAGTATGTCAGAAGCTCTTGTACCATCGTGTTAGCAGTGGAAGCAGTTCAGATGTGCCATCATCGTTGGAGCTTCGCTCTTTAGGACGTTGATTGACATCCGTTTTTCTGCTGTTCGACGATTGGAAGCCTTAAGTTAAGTGGCCTGTTTGTATGTAAACTGTGCCCTTATACTTCTGCTGAGTCTTCTGTGTATCATCTCATTCTATATGTTATATGTCTATATGTTATTTGTATATTTATATGTTTATATTTCAGCGGGTTCTCGGTTGGGTGGTGTCTCCGTTAGATTATGCCACGTCATAGAGGTCGTCTATTGTGAGCGTTTTCTGTAGGGTTTGCAAATTTCCGATACTGGAATTTGCTAAGCGACTTCTGTTGCTATTTATGTTAGCTGTGATGACATGTTTTAATATTGTTTTCGTTATTATTTCACATTCTTTAGTTTTGTTGTGATTTGTTTGTATTTGTTAGCCTACTCTTGTCTATAATTTAGTTTCATACAACATTTTTGTTTATACACTGTGGTGTCATGTATTTTGTTTAATTATAGCGCAGATATCGTCACATTTTTTGTGATATTTCATTAATTTCTGCTTTATTTTTAGTTGATTTCTGCGAAAGTTTTTTGTATTGTTGCTGATCTTTGTTATTGTTTACATTGTTATTGTTTACATTGTTTGTATTGTTTACATTTTCAATGTTTACATTCTGCATGTGTTTACATAGTCATTGTTTACAGTTATAGTAATTAGTTAATGGGCTATGCTAATGCACTGTTACTACTACACTGATGATAAATGAATGATGAATAGTGTCGTGCACTATTGAATGAGAAGTGCACTTATGATCAAGAATTGAGTGCTGATATTTCATATACAAGTTCTTTGATTGGAGACTTGTTTCCCACAGAGACTGGGATAATATAATGTGATGTGAATATACAAGTGCTTAATTAAGACTTGTTACACTTAGGTTTGAAATAAATTAGTTAATTATTTCAGGTTTTGGACTCATATGTTAGACAACATGTCTACATTTGAGCACTTTATTGAGCAGGGTAAATTGCTTGGGAAGACTGGTGATAAGTTAGAAGAATTTGCAACTGCTCGATATGATAAAGCAATGGAAGCTGAACAAAAGAAACTGCAGATGGAAGCTGAACAAAAGAAACTGCAGATGCAGGTGGATGAAAAGAGATTCCAAATGGAAATGGAAAAACAAAAAAGGGAATCAGAAGCTGAGGAAAGAAAGCTACAGCTAGAGGCTGAGAATAAAAGACTTGAAAAAGAAGCTGAAAATAAAAGACTTGAAAAAGAAGCTGAAAATGAAAGACTTCAAATGCAGGCTCAAGCTGAAGAAAGGAAGTTACAAAGAGAGTCTGATGAGAGGAAAGCAAAAATGGAACATGAAGAAAAACTCTTAGCTTTAGAGTTGGAGAAATTGAAATTGACGAGCATGAGTAATGGTAATGATTCAAACAAGGGTTCATCTTCTGGGAAGGCTAATAATGATACTTTTAAGATTAAGTTACCAACATTTAGTCCTTCCAGTGATGACATAATGTTCTATCTGGACAGATTTGAACAAGCATGTACAGCTCATAACATAGACAAAGCAAAATATGTTTATCAGTTATCAGGGATACTGACAGGTAAAGCTCTAAGTGTATTAAATATGGTGGATGAACCTGACAAGAACAATTATGAGGTTGTCAGGGCCGCTTTGTTAAAGAAATATCAGCTTAACGAAGACGGCTATCGTCTACAATTTAAAAACATGTTACCTGAAAATGGAGTTGAATTCTCCGAGTTTATTGCAAGAATACGCATTACTTTCTCACGATGGGTTGAACTATCTAAGACGGAAAAAACTTATGAAGGACTTATGGACTTAATACTTAGAGACAAAGTCATGTCGTCTGTCAATGAGTCTTTCCTTGCTTTCCTTCATGAACGTAAACCTAAAACAATAA
This sequence comes from Oreohelix idahoensis, assembly GCA_024509875.1. Lineage (NCBI taxonomy): Eukaryota > Metazoa > Mollusca > Gastropoda > Stylommatophora > Oreohelicidae > Oreohelix > Oreohelix idahoensis. Next base: position 766,673 of record JAMPIV010001085.1, read on the forward strand.
AAGAAATGGAAGATTTCTGTTGCCAATACGTAACTGCGCACCCACACATAACCATGGGTAACTCTAAGGTGAAAGAAGGTTTACCAGTTGCTTCGGCAGCTCCGTATGGTCAAAACTTTGCTCGTAGATTCCAACAAAATTTTGATAGAAAGAGTAGCGGTAATTTCTGTCAAAATCATGGAAATCAATTTCATGGTGATTCTTCTTCGAAGAATTGGAGACAACCTGATAGTACTCGTTACTATCACCCTAATAATTATAAGCATTTCAAAAGAGGATATGGTAATAGAGGTTATTCCTGCCGAAGACCTCAAAACCAAACAAATAGATGTTCGCATCAATGTGAACATGATAGTAATCGTGGAAACTGGTATTCGAACCAGGATAACAATTACAATAGAGACAATAATAACTGCAGAGATAATAATAACTCTGATAACTTCAGAGGTAATAATAGTCGGGGTAGATCTCAACACAAAAAAAAGAGATATCAGCAGGCTAATGCTGTACAACAGGAAACTGAGGGAGCCTGTAATCATGTTGTTGATAGTAAAAACTTTGACGCTGTCACTAGTTCTGCTTTTGACTTTGAAAGAGCAAACAAATGCCCCCAATGCAGTACTTTATTCGAACCGGGTACCATAACTACTTTGAGTTGTGGTCACCCACTTCCCGCTCTTCCTGCTGCTGTTGCGCATGACGGGAGGGGTTCTTTAATTCTACATAAGGGTCTTGTTAATGATACTCCGGTCTCACTACTTTTCGATTCCGGATGCACCACTATTGGTGTTAGACAATCGCTTGTAGATCCATCTTGTGCTACAGGAAGGGTTATTAAATGTGTCACATTTGGCGGCACTCTAGAAAAATATCCTACTGCTGTAATTCGCATTGCCACTCCTTTCTTTACTGGATGTGCATGCTTGTCTAGCACAAGCTCTACAAACACCCGAAACTTCACTGAATAGTGATAATGAAGTTGATAGCCAAGATAGTCACTTAGTAATTACTCGTGACTCTTTCATAAAATTGCAAGAAGAAGATCCTTCTTTAAAAAAATTCTTCGTTCTTGCGAAGAAAGGTGATCCGAATCAGGATACAAATAGAAAATCTTGGATTGCAATGAGAAACGGCGTACTTGTACGTATGGTACAAGATTCGACTACGTCGGCACATTCGCAAATTCTTGTTCCCAAGAGCATGAGAGTCCAAATATTACAACATGCTCATGACTCGCAATGTGCTGGACATATGGGTTTTGCCCGTACGAAGTCGAGAGTCCTTGCGGCTTTCTTTTGGCCTTTTGTCAATAAGGACATTCGTATTTACTGCCGATCATGCAAGGTATGTCAGGAGGTCAAATCTAGAGGACCACGACATGCTGCGCCTATCTAGGCTGCTGACATTCCTATTCGGCCGTTTCAGAAAATGGCCATAGATATTATTGGCCCTTTTAAGGTCAAGTCGGCCAGAGGACATCAGTTTATCCTTACATGTGTCGATATGTGCACACGTTGGCCAGAGGCTATTCCCTCTTAAGAGCATATCTACTACAGATATCGCAGATGCTCTTTGGTTGATATTTTCTCGCTTGGGGTTCCCCAGAGAAATATTGTCAGACCATGGCACTCAACTCATATCTGACACTATGTCACAGGTAATGTCTACCATACATATTGAACGATCTCTCAGTAGTATCTACCATCCTATGTCTAATGGGTTAGTTGAGCGTCTGAATAGAACGCTCAAGACTTTGCTTGGTAAGATAACTGAAGATCATCCTCAAGATTGGGACAGGGTTTTGCCCGCGGCTCTCTTTGCCTATAGAGAAGTCCCTAATGAACACACAGGATTTTCTCCCTTCGAACTTGTCTTTGGCGCGCGTCCACGCGGCCCTATGTCTTTATTACACGATCTCATCACTGCCGATGATATTAGCGATGAAACTCAATCCTCATATGAGTATGTCATTGCTCTTAGACAAAAGATCATTGAGGCATGTAAGCTAGCAACTGCTTCATCAGAAATTGCTAAAGAGAAGGCAAGGCAGTTTGCTAACAAGAATAGATGTCTACGACAACTTTGTCCAGGTGACAAAGCATTCGTCCTACTCCCCAGTAGGGAAAATAGACTTCTTATTGCATGGAAAGGTCCGTATGCAATAGTCTCTCGGATTTCCGATGTTGACTATGTGGTCGATATTAATGGAAAGCATAAAACTTTCCATATAAACATGCTTTCGGAATTTCACGAACGTCCGGACTATTTGCTGCCTATTTTCCAGGCAACGGATGATGCTCCTGCACCTCACGGTCATTATTCATCCCTGTCTGTCATTCAGGATGAGGAAGCTACCTTCTCTGATGTCAATCTTCCCCTTCCAGTGGTTCCATTACATTCCACGGAATCTTGGAAAAACGTTTCTGTTTCTCCTAATCTTTCTGGTGACGAACATCGACAAGTCTCGTCGATGTTACAAACATTTCAGGATGTTCTCACTGACATTCCTGGACACACAGATGTCATAGAACATGACATAATTCTTACCGACAATAATCCAATTATGGTTAGGCCGTATCCTATTCCTATACACTTTCAGTCGCAAGTGGAAAAGGAATTGGATGAAATGATTCAATTAAATATAATTGAACCATCGACTTCACCATATTCTTCTTCCATGGTTATTGTCCGGAAGAAGGATAAGAACATACGAATTTGCGTTGATTATCGCAAATTGAATCAGGTCACAAAGTTCGACGCTGAACCGATGCCTTTGTTAGAAGATCTACTGATTAGACTTTCTAATTCTAGATTCTTCACTAAACTTGACTTGTCTAAAGGTTATTGGCAAGTGCCTTTAGCAGAGCATGCCAAACCTCTTACTGCTTTTTCTACACCTAGGGGTCTATTTCAATGGAATGTTATGCCTTTTGGTCTCATGAACGCCCCTGCCACTTTCGTTCGCATGATGCGTCGAATTCTGTCACATCGTTCGGATGTCATCGCATACTTAGATGACATCTGTCTCTTCAGTGATACCTGGGAAGATCACTATTTAGGGTTATATGACTTACTGTCCACTCTACGTGAGAATAATTTGACAGCAAAACCTTCTAAAGCTTTTGTTGGTTTTGGTGAAATCTCTTTCCTGGGTCATCGTGTTGGTCATGGTCTCTTGAAGACAGAAGACCACAATACTTCCAAAATACTGAACATCTCTGTTCCTAAAACGAAGAAAACAAGTTAGAGTCTCTTAGGTTTAATTCAATTTTATGGGAGATTTATTCCAAATTTATCTTCGATCATGGCACCTCTCTCAACATTGTTGAAGAAAGGTTCGCCTAATCAGGTCCGTTGGTCTGAAGAATGCCAATCTTCACTAGACCAAATCAAGAATATATTTTCTTCTCCTCCCATCTTAAGATTACCTACTCTTGATAGGACTTTTGTTCTTCGGAGTGATGCTTCATCCACTGGGATTGGAGCAGCACTGATGCAAGAATATGCAAATACTCTGCATCCTGTTATGCACATTTCTAGAAAAACTAAATGCGGCAGAGAGGAACTACTCGGTTTTAGACCGTGAGTTGTTAGCGATGGTTTGGTCAATTCTAAAGCTACAAAGATTCCTCCTGGGCGCACATTTCATTCTAGAGACTGATCAGAAAGCTCTTACAGCTATTCAGACTAAGAATTTTAAGATTTCGAGATCCACTCGATATGCTATAGCTCTTCAACCTTTTCACTTCACGGTACGAGCTATCCGTGGTGCGGATAATGTGATGGCTGACATTTTGTCTAGATGCCCACATGACTCCAACTAATACTTCTGTCCTATATTTCTATATATTACAGAGTCATAACACACCTATATTTCTACAATAGATTAGCACATCTGTACTTACTTTATATGTACACACTATCGTGCTTGTTGTCATCTTCTTCTGTTCGTTTTTTAAAATGATAGAGGAGGACTGAGTAGTTAATATAAGGGCCGTTAGTTTACTAAACAGCCACAATTATTAATAATGTATTGTACCTTATGAAGCATATTAGTTATTAATTAGCATTATATTGCTTGTACTTTCTCAGAATGTCATTGTTGAGCTGAGGACTTACCTTACTAGTATCAAGCTTGACGAGTTCTAGATTGTGTACTTACCCTCGGAATACCAGAGCATATGTCCTGGATCGTCATGTAGTTTAACTTTACTATGTACTTATGTCATTACATGTCAAAGAATGTACTATTTAAATTTTCCTATCAGATTTGTACATCCATTTTTAAAGACAATATTAGAGTATGCTGTTTAATGATGATTATAGTAACTTGCATACGTATATTGTGTTTACATGCTAACGTGATGTGTGCTGGTGACACCTCCCCGATGTGAATATTTTTTGAGACATATTTATTTTTCTGTTGAGGTATATCCTCACCAGACACTCTATAATTAGCCTATTGTTTGGCAATTTAATTAATTATCAGCGCATAATTCGTGCGTTTTGAGCCGCTTATCGCTTGCTCTTTGATATTGAAAAAAATATGTTCCACATTTTTTTTTATCGGGAGGAGGTGGTGATATGTTGCGTGATAAATTCTCGCAACATCGTTTTATTTCAATATCTGTTTTATAACGCAAGGGCAACAACTGCTTGAAATTTATAGTCACTTTTCTCGGTAAGCATTTGTCTTCTCGCGTTGGTATCGAATGCAGTTAACTTTTGAGCTGTGGTCATTTTTGCGCTGGACTGCGCATGACTTGTCTTGTTGTTTGTCGATCGGTTTCCGCCCACCACTAGTGGGAGTGAGCGATTTGGAATGGCGAAAGAGATGCCTCGTTGAAGAGGGGATCTCCGCTATTTTTTTTGTTCTGTCAGGGATGTGTAGTCCTCTTATGGATATTTCGTTTAGTCGAGATAATACCTCTAGTGTTTTCCCACATGTCGGGAGGCGTGATATTTCTGTGTATTTCATGAAAGCAAGGTAAATTGACTTTTTCATTAACTCTATCGATTTTGGGTCGTGAGCGATTTCGATTCATAGCCTGTCTCCGAAAGTCGTCGTCACGAGATGTTCTTTCCCAGCTCACATGTCGCTGCATTGTACTGCATCGGTTGATGCATGTACCAAGGACCATTACTTGCTACTTTGTTAAATGAACTAGGTTTAGAAAACCTTTATTATCTAGAGGATATTTTTTGAGGACATTATTTATACTTCGGCAGACGTGTCTGTCTCGCTGAAGTCAAACTAAGGAGAGTGAACTGATCTCATACATCTGGTTATCTCCTGGCTGTTATAGAAAAGGATGGAGTTTTTTCACCTGACTACATTTACAGCACTTTGAAATATAACATGCATCTGACTCATCATTGTAATGCTGTCTACCGTTTATTGCTGTATTGAATGTTGCTGTGATAATGACTGTTTGATGTGCCTACACATTTGCGTAACCATTTTGTCACTGTGGCGTCCACAATAAATAATGAAGAAAAACGTCAACGGCTGTTTCAAGACTCATTGACTTTATACGTCGTGAGTTTACTGACGTCCTATGTGGATTGCCCTGTTATTGTTGCATGAACATTGTTTTGACTGAACACATCTACACACTACACAAAACCAGACATGCGGATGCCATCCATCATCATATGGCATCACGCATCATTTATATTCGTCAGACTCATACGCTCACTGTTGGCTGTTGGAATCCCCAACCGCGCGTGCATATAGCTATGCTGTTCTGTCTATACTAATTCATTTACTGGACACGGACTGAGAATATTATATGGATTCAAATGTATGCACTTGCAGATGTATGTTTGTAATAAATAATACTTGTGATGTGTTATCGTCAATAAATGTCGGATTTGTGGACTCGAATACTTGGACTTATCAAGTCAATATTATTCCACTGTTCACCAGTTCTAACCTGTACCCAGCATTCGCGTAATAGACAATAGAAGCACGATGATTCAAAGAATGAATGAGAATTAAGGAATTAATAGACATGGCCAGACTTTGCAATAGTATTTATTAATTACAAGTTGGGCGTTGACATATAAAGGACAATGATAATGCAGCCATTAACGAATGGATCCTGCAACAAAACTCAAACAACCCCAGCAACAACGGAGAAACGCCTTTAACAATCTCCCTATCAAGAATAGATAAGTTAATCTACACACACACAGCTATGTGACACAAGATGCACAAACGTGCAAACTAAGGATAAATGGGTATGGGTCTGACCAACACACAAAGGTAAGTTTCTTTGTAGTTTATTATCATTAAACTCGACAACATCAAAATATCTAAAAGAAAAGATCAAAGAGTCATTTAAATGCATATGAAATAAAGTAGAAAAACGTGCACCCTCCCCAAATGGAGAAAAGAACCCAGTTGTCGCAGCTCCAAATTGGCCCCAGTCCATCCCCCGAAATTAGTTCATGAGGTGAACGCCTAATATGGTTGTGTCTCCTATAAGTGTTATTACAACTTGTTAAAAAAAACTGAGAGAGTTCTGGAGGTTCACTCTTTAGCGGGAAAAATACTTCCAGTATTGGGAAAACATCTGGTTGCTAGAACTTTGTTCATAGGCTGATGAAGGTTCTTCTATCGGCCAACTTGTGGCTGGTAAAATTATATATATATATATATATATCTTTCTGGGTTTGGTAAGTACAGTTATTAAAAATATTTATTGTCCTCCAATACTCTCTGGCGTGTGCCCGTTCATGAATGAAATTGGTGATGCACAGCCAAGAAAAGGAGAAAATAACAAATAAAAAAAAAATGGAAAACAGAAAAAAACCAAAAGAGAAAAAGACCGCTGGCTGCTCTTGTGATCAGGTCTGTGAAGAATACAAGAAACATTTATATAAAAATATGCTAATTAATCTACACACACTGACGGGGACAAGACGATCTCTTCTCCAATCTGTCAGTCCTGATTAAATTTAAACGGCACACGGTGGTTCCTTACTCCTATCAGTTAACAAATTCCACTGGTGGCTGAGTTCAGACGGGTCTGAGTTATGTTAGCTCGCCGGCATCAGCGTACAACAAAACTTATTGTTTAATCTGTCCATACGGGCTGCCTAAACAATGATCGCCTGTCATTAAATAGCTATTAAACTGTCGGCATCTGTTGGCTTTGCCGTATATGATTAAAATAATAGACACTATAACAAATATGCACAAATGAAATATAACGTTGTATTCTATCCTTCACTATCAGTTTACTGTCTATACGGGTAGCGTGATTTAACATTTTAATAGAATATCTGGTAATAAATCGCGTTACTTTATTTCACTCGTTTTACTAGCGAGAAAATCTAAGTGAAGACTAAATGTTAAAAGCTATCACTTCTTAAAACATTTACCCTATTATCCTTTACCACAAATTCAGAAATGAAAATCCTCCACAAAAACTAGTAACAAATCCACACAAGTAAATCTGGTTTATAGGACTGGGCTTAGACTATTCAAAATTCTGACTGACAACTGATGATGGGGTTAAGAAAACAACAGTATATATATCATTAGGATTCTCTGATCTCTGAATGACTTAATTTCACGGTCAGGTGTTATCCAGAATTTCTGAAGCTAAGCGTATCAAGATAAAGGCTTTACGGTCGGTCTCGAGGTTTCAACCGTCATCAAAAGACTTACTGTTCCCTAACGGGTTTTCTCTGTATAGATTGCCCGCTTTTGAAGATCAAAGAGCCCAGGGGTTTCTAACTCCCCTGAGTACGAACTTCAAAGGGTCTGTGTTTTTGTCTTCCCCACGTGCCAGCCTGTCTGAGAACTATTACGATTGACAGATGCTCACGTGAGGGCGAGGTAAACACTGCCTGATTTGCTTTCCTGTTATGACTGACAGGTCACGCAGTTTGTAAACATTGCGTTAGCTCGTGTCAAAACAAAGAGGCGGGACAAGAGAGTAAGCTGCAGAAATAGACAGTGGGTATTGATACATGGTTTCTAGCTAGCAAATCAGAGAGCAGCTATAAGGTTGCCATAGGCTGTCGGATTACTGTAGACTCTTTTTCCATTACGTCACAGCAACTAATGACAGGTGTGGAATTGGTTATGCTATGCTGTAAAAACAATGCTACAGAATCAGTTCAGCCAAGCAAGTTAAAATAAAAAAGTGCCCTCTAGCAAGAGCTATATGATACCAACACCATAGAAGAATCAGAAGGACTGGGTAGACACAGAAACAGTTTACAGCATATTGTCTAGGATAGGAGAACTTACTGAGATCTGACTGAAAGCCTATACTGAACTACAACAAGCATGGCCAATTTCTATATCCCCTAGAGTTGCAAACAAAGATTTTTAAGAAATTTACAGACAAGACAATTTCACAGTTAATATGAACTAGAAGATTTTGTGTATGTGTGTGCATACATTGCGTGTCTGTGTGTGCACACATGTGCGTATCTGTGTATGCATACATGTGTGTCTGTGTGTACATACACACGTGTCTCTGTGTGTGCATACATGTGTATGTCTATGTGCATACAGGTGTGTGTCATCATCATTGCCCTTTAGCTCCCCGTAGAGCACAGGCCTTCAACAAGTGCATGTCAAATCTTACTCTTGCAGACATTGCTGTAAGATTATGATAAGTTATATGAAATGTTGCTCTCCTAATCCCATCTTCCTCCAGTTTCACCTGCGTTTATAGTAATTTTGTAGCTTAACAGCAAATGATCAATACTATCATCATGCCTACATTGTCCTTTGAAAGTCAAACATGGACATCACAAACACTAAACAAAATTACAGGAATGGAACATTGCAGCTCGTAAAATGTTCGATGACCTGGCAATTCTGTGCCATGGCCGTGATCAAATACAAGACAAAATTAAAGTGCTTGATGGGAGATCGCGGTGGGTCAGTCTGAAAGTACACAGGGAGAAAACTAGGATAGTGAAAGTAGGTGCTAGAAACAATGGTAGGATTATACTGGGGAACACAATGCTACATGATGTGTGGTCACACATGTACCTTGGCAGTAGTATAGATACAGCTGGAGGGACAATGATAAGAGGAGCTTTTACTGCAATGGAGATCAAAAGAAATAAGGTCCACAACAAAAATCAAAATTTTCAATTCAAATGTCAAGTCAGTCTTATTGTATGGCTGTGAAACATGGAGAACCATAAACACAACAACCAAAAAGCTACAGACTTGCATAAATGGATGCTTGCACAGAATAGAAGTATTGAAGTGATATGACAAGACCACTAATCTGGAACTGACGACAAGATCTAGACAAGAGCCAGTAGAAAAAGAGATGAGATGAAGATGCTGGAGATGGATGTGCAAGGAAAAAATCTGAAATATGTTGTCAAGCAAATGTTGATACTTTTTATTTTTTTAATTTAATAACAAAGAATACTCAACCTAACCCCATGATTAATAATTACCATATATAATGTTTGTTATCTGAACAGTAGAACAATTCAGACGAACCTGTTAAGCTTAACATACGCATGACCTTGTTTTTACCATTACTGAGGTTAACACAAGACATGGCAAAAAACTCACTGTCACAAGTAGAACATGAAATGCCTATAGTCTAGGTTGTGTTAAAAGCAGAAATTGAAACTTGTACAGGATGTGGTAAAATGCTTGTTGCTAGAAGAGTATAAGAAAAGGATGAGATGATATGTTAACAGAAAAGTTTGGACACGATGTGATAAACAGTGAATGTGCATGAGGTGGACTATTAGAACCACTATTTGCACAAGTCTGGGAAACTGAGACAACACCAACAGAGTGGAGTAAAGGAATTATTGTCAAATTGCCCAAGAAAGGCCACCTTGCAGACTGCAACAACTGGAGAGGAATTACTCTCCTCTCAGTTCCCTGTAAAATACTAGGCAGGATAATCATCCAGAGAATTTCAAAAGCAGTTGACCATAAACTGAGGAAAGAACAAGCGGGTTTTAGAAAGAACAGAAGATGTGCAGATCATATATTCACCCTCAGGAACATTATAAAGCAGTGCTCAGAATGGCAGAGACAGCTATACATTAACTTTGTTGATTTTGAAATGGCTTTTGACAGCATAAACAGAGACAGCCTATGGAAAATACTGAGGGCTTATGGAATTCCCAGCTGCATCCATCGTTTTCTACACTGGAAGACTGGAATATACAGATGACATTGCACTACTCGCACATTCACATCAACACATCAAAGAAAAAACCGATAGACTGAATAAGTACAGCCAGCAGGTTGGTCTGAACATCAATCTGAAGAAGACAGAGGTCATGACACTCAATGTGGGCAATCCTGAGCCAATAACAACAAGGAACCAGAAGTTAGAACAGACAGACACATTTACTTACCTAGGATGCATAGTAACACCAGACGGCGGAACAAGCAAGGACATTAACAACAGAATGAATAAGGCGAGAACAGCCTTTGCTAGTCTCAACAACATTTGGAAGTCTTCCCAGTACAGCACAAACACCAAATTAAGACTGTATGAGAGCTGTGTACTTTCTGTGCTTCTCTGTGGTGCGGAATGCTGGAGAGTAACAGAGAAGGAAATGTCGAAACTGTCCTCCTTCCACACAATCTGCCTAAGGAAAATTCTCGGAATCTTTTGGCCAAATACCATCAGCAACCAAGAACTGCTTATTCGGAGTAACCAGGAGAACATGCACATGATCATAGATGGCAGATGCTGGAGTTAGGTTGGCCATGTCCTCAGAAGGGACCCTGATACCATTACAAGAACAGCTATGCTATGGACCCCGAAGAAAAGCGAAAGAGAGGCCGACCAAAAACAACCTGGCAGAGAACTGTGGAAGACGAGATGCAAAGAATGAACCAGAGTTGGGGCACTGTACGAAGAATTGCCGCCGACTGAACAAAGTGGAATCAATTTGTTGCTGCCCTACAAGATGCCACCAGGCATGATGGCCACTGACTGCTTTGACGGTCTGCGGCTATGGATCAAAGAAGAAGTGCATGAGGCACAAAATGAAGTAAAATGTTCATGGATAAGGCTATGTAACATGAAGTGGCGTGTTCATCATTTACAAAGCAAAGAGTGACGGAGAATATTTCCAGCTTAGGTAGCAAACGATGAGGTATTGTTGTTGTTTAACTAGGGCTGCTCAGCTTCTTGCTCTTTTGCAGCCAATACCAAGTTGAAGACTCCTTGGTAGATTTTGGCTTTTCCTGTGGCTTTTCTGCCATTCCGAAATGTGTTATTTTTATATGTTTGTTATATAATGTTAGAGAGTTGAATGAATGTATTCGTATCTCTTTCACATTCACTGTTCTCCCTGACTTATGTGGTTGGAAGTCTTCATTATTCTCACCTCATTCTCACAAATTATAATATATTCAAATACATTCACAAAATCGTGAGCTCCAGTTTCTCCAACTTGGCTTGTGTTTAAAGGATTGTCACATCTGATCCCAAGCTAGGAGTAAGAAGTGTGTGGTATACTGTGTATTCCTCGCCATCCAAGGGGGCTCTCCAACTATGCAGAGCTAAAATACTGTGCTCTGGTTCTGGGCTGTCCCAAGGAATTGAAACGTCCTGCACAGAGCCATTTCTCAGCTTCCCCTGCCTACCACTGGGTCCATAGTGAGATCCTCCTGCATGAAGTCAACCAGGTCTAAGTCAAAGAATTACGTCTGTGGCACAAGTGACTTCTTCAAGCTTGGTGTGCAATGCTGGATTCTCAACACGTTTCACAACAGGGGGAATCCCTGGAAGTATGTGGATGATTTCATGAGTCAATGAGGGTGTAATTAGCCTCACAGACAGAAGTTCACTTCCACATAAGTACACTGTAGCATTGTGCATAGCTGGTGGTCATATAAGGAAGACTCCAGATATGCCTCCATGCATAACAATGAGGTATAAAATATTCACTACACAGACAAGGCTTTGCAACATGAGGTTGCATGTTCACTGTTTAGGTAGCATGGAACGAAGAGAGAATATTCACTGCTGAAGTAACAAATGATGAGGTATAAAAATAAAATGCTCGCTGCCTGGGGTGCAAAACAAGGAGGTACGTAATTTACTGTCCAAGTTGTGCAAGATAACATAACATGTACAGTCTAAGCAGTGAAAGATTATGTAAAATGTTCACACACGTGCTGGTGTGAACAAGGGTTTCCACCATTCTTACATACAGCAACTGATGATAATTGAAAAGAGACCATCTTTAAAAAGTTCTTCATTTCTCAAATACTGTAGAATAAAAGCCAATAGCAGATAATTTATTGAGAACAAACGAACGAACGAACTTTATTTTCAAAGGGTTAAGAATTGGGCACGCAGGCCCGTCTGACATTCTGCCCTTCCTCTCTCTCTCATCATATATACTATATCCTTTCATCCTCACATTTACTATAAGCATAATTAAGGCATTTATCATTATAAAAGTAATATTACATTTGCAATAATCATCATAATTAAAGTACGTTTTTAACATTAAAAAAGAATAATAATAATAATAATGAATGTAAAAATAAAATAAATAAACATTAATAGATAGACAGATAGATAGATAGATAGATAGATAGATAGATAGATAGATAGATAGATAGATAGATAGATAGATAGATAGATAGATAGATAGATAGATAGATAGATAGATAGATAGATAGATAGTTTATGGTGGTATATAATAAGAACTCGTGACATTTTGGGAATCCGCTGCTGAATGACCTGGGACTTAGTGTGTTGTCAGCACGTGCGGACAAAAGTAGCACACTTCAAAACATGTGTAATTACCATGTATCATCTCATGAACTACAAAAGTATCCCAATGTAAACTTAAAATTGATATTCTTCACCCAAGCTTGAAATGATATATCTCACAATTCTAAAGAAAATAATATGAGTTTAAAACTGGAAGACTTGCTTTTTTTCTGATTTTTAAACCAGACTTTAACAAATATACAGGCTATTAAAGATTTATTTCAAGAATTTTATAGGGATGCTTGAATATATTTTGAGAGACAAAGGATGCAAAAAAAAAAAAAAAAAAAAAAAAAAAATTCAGAAACACTGATCAAAGATGTTACCATCATTCAGTCAGTGAACACTTACGGTGAAGAGCCTCCTGTGTTGAATTCTGATGCTGTGTAGCCTGAGATTTTCTATAACTGCTTTCTGCCACCTTATATGCTTGCTTAAACATCTTCTCACACTGGAAATAAGTAAGAAAAACTGTTTCAATGATTAAAGAGTTTAATCAGAACCAGATACAGAAACAAATGAGATGCAGAGCATCCAGGACACACACAACGTGATGGATATTACCAGCTCTGCAGAAGAGAACAAGTGATAATCTTCAGACTCTGCACGGGCCACAACAGATTGAGATATTATCTATTCAACAAGCTAAAGATAGGAACTACCAATAAGTGTAAATGTGGCACTGAAAAAATGACTGCTTCAAAGTTGCCCAACATATGAAGAACATAGAAAACACATATGGCCGTCTGTTATGACTAAATTCATAACACAATTTTCGGTCGCTCTCAAACTTGGTTTGTTGAGCGGACTTCCTATTTACAAATCGTTTCTACGACAACACAGGAAGTACGTCACATTGTCTGCAGATTTCTTAGCAGATGTGGTTTCGCGGGGCTACGATCGAACATACGATCTAGTTACTGTTCTCTTTGGCTTTGTGTCTCCGTGGGAGAAGGCTGTGTTTCTTAAGTGCTCCTGAATGTGTACTTTTAGTACTGGATTTCAAGTATTTTAATCAGCTAGGTCTGCTACCAGATAGAGCCTAAGTTTGATATACTTCTAAGGACGTGTCAGCGCTGAATGGTATGGAAAGGATGTGTAATTTGATAATAAATATTTCAGCATTATGACTCTGACAGCATTCCTTTAGTCTACAAGACGTTAGACTACAAACTGGCTAGTGAGTGCCATTGTCCTTTGACTGATGCAATTTATATGGAGCCACGTGCGTGAATAAAATCTACATGTATTATTGTCAAACGTCAACCAGGCTTATGGAGTATTGTACTGCTAAGATCTGGCTCTCACATTTGTAAGAACTGTGCTTGTTGGACTGTACGTACATTAGACCCTAGAACTACTTGGACACCTGAGTCCAGCATCTGCAACCTCTCGCAACCTTATGAGCACCTGTTCTGAACCCGTAACACCGTCCCCTGTACCATTTTTGTGAAAAACTCTATGGAGATGCAAATAGCCTGAAGCTGACCACTGCTTTCCTTGAAAATATTCAAGTAGACGACGTCTGAGAGTGTACGAAGATGAAAATATTCAAGTAGATGACGTCTGAGAGTGTACGAAGATGAAAATATTCAAGTAGACGACGTCTGAGAGTGTACGAAGATGAAAATATTCAAGTAGACGACGTCTGAGAGTGTACGAAGAAGAAGTTTCAATGATTAGATCACAGACTGCAGTACTAAAAAGATCTAAGTACTAATTTAAAGAATTAAATCAAGCTAAAAGATTAAGTCTATGAACAGGTGTTCTGTGGGGCATATGGTGCAGATAAAAATAACCATGCACTAACCTCTAAAATAGTTGTTGCTTCTTCCTCTGCCAGCAATACCATGGCAGTGGCACATCTGAAGAAAAAGTAGTTTAAAAAAATAAAATAAAATAATTAAAATACAACGGACAGTTGTGAAGAAGAATAATCAGTATCATATCTAAACAGCTAAACTCTCTCTCTCTAATTTTGTCTCCTTCTTTCCTTCCTCTCCAATTATATGAAATTCAACATTCTGTCCAACATTAGCATATCTGTTCCTACTCCTACAGCTCACCAAAGCCAAACAACTGCAACAATACCCAGAAACAATAACCACTTCCTTCCCTCCACCTCCAAAATTAACAGTTTACAAATTTTCCAAATGTATACTCATTACAGCAAAAACACCTGGTTATAACTGTGAGTAATGTCACTTGTCTTTATTTCTTCTACTTCCCCCTTTGCCATCAGCTCCTAGTGAAGCAAAGACCTTCCATTAGCTTTGTTATACCCTTCTGTCTAACAGCATTTGTTCAAGTTCTTTCTGTGCTTTCCTTATCTTTCTTATCTCCGTCCCCAATTTTCTTTTCAATGCCTTTTTGGGTATATCTCTATTTTACTAAGGCGATTTCATAGCAAGGACTACCTTGTGATGCTATTAGTTAAGTTTCCTCAATGTGTGTCCTATCCATCACCAATGTTTTTTCCTTACTCGCTGTTCCACTGGTATCTGTCATGCCATTTGAACCATATTCTAAGCAAGTACCCTTTTACGAAATTCTGTTTTGTTGTTTATTGTTTTTCTCCATCTTTCTCAGCCATAAATTAAGAATGATTCGACACTTGTCAATTAATCCAACTCCATGCTGCCGACAAGGTATCAATCTCCATACGGTAGGGATATTTTCTTCTATTCCAATCTGGCTACCATTTGCTGAACTTATTCCCATGATATTTGTCTTTTCACTGGAGATTTTCAGACCCTGTTGTAGTGACCTTTCATCTGGTAATCTCAATTTGTCCAGCATCTAGTTTCAGCTAAGGGACAGAAGGGTAATGTTAATGTTAATCAGAATCGAACTCAGTGCACTCCAGGCAAACACAAAGGTGCTCAGTTTCCCTCAGCAAATGTCGATGAGTATGAATGCTAATTGTACCTGTAGCAAACTGGTTGTACGTACGATGGATGCATCCTCTCTCATGTCCATTTCTGCTAGTCCCACGTTTGATGCCACCAAACTCCAACAGCCTCAGCCTTGTTGATTCATCCATTGCAGTGTCATTATCCAGCAGGCGATCATTTATTGCCCTTAGTATCTCTCCCTTATCCATGTCCAGTGTCCCCACTATGGGTGCTCTCGAGGCCAGTCTGTCAGCTCTCTCATTGCCACGTACCCCTGCATGACCAGGACAAGGTTATCAGTAAAGTCAAGAGCATCAAGTTGATTTGTCAGAGTTCACTGAATCGTGTGTTTGATGAACCTACTTCCAAAATTATATCTCTAGAGAGCACGGAGAGGAACGATGACTAGAGGCATCCTGGCTGCACTCCAGTTCACCGACATTTGTTTATAGTCGTATAAACTTTAAGTGTTACTTGTACATTAACTAGTGAAAGACCTGCTATATTATGTGTGTTCACTTTGACCCAAAATGTACACTCCAGTAATTCTGTGTGTTCTCTGCACTAAATTTGGTAAGTTGCTTTACTAAATCTATATTTACTCTGTGATTAGTGCAATTAATATTCACGGTGGGTAAATAACATGGTTTAAATTTGGATCCATTGCATCAAAGTATCTCCCTTCTGTATTTTTTTGTAAAGGATTAACAATTTGACAGCAAAAGGTCTTATTTCTCGCATCATAAATGCTATTTATACTTGGTTCTTGCAACAGCTTGATCTCCACATAACTGTGCCCAAGCTCGCAAAGAAGGCTCAATACCTTCCATCAACAGTGTCTAAGCCACATATTTGGTATTTCGTGGAAGGACAAAGTGACAAATGTCGAGGTGCTGTCTCATGCTGGCCTTCAGATCATGTATACACTGCTTAGACACTGCAGAGTATGCTGGCTAGGACATGTGTACCGCATGGAAGATGGTTGCATCCTGAAGGGATGTCTATGGAAAACTGGCAGATGGCAAAAGAACATGCCGAAAGAATACGAGGCAAAAAAGCAGCTGAGAACTTTCACCTCACGGGCACATTCCCATAGTCAGTCATGACTGAAGGGGCTACTACTACTATACTTGGTGCTCAGGAAATAACAGATGACACAAGCAACTCACCAAGTCTGGTGCAGTGTACACAAAGCTGAGGCACTATCAGTCACAGCTAAGGGTAACTAAAGTGTAACAAGGGGACACAGCTGTGAAATGCATGTCACAAGTGTATACCCTATTTCTTGTTTTGCGGTAATACTCACTCATGAACCCTCTTCCCCTACTAATCTCCCTGCATATCATTACTTACTTCCCACTATCCCCTTATTCACAACATTCACGTCAGTATGCACCTTGGCTCAGACTGCTTCAAATGCAATTGAAACAGGTTAAAACTATCAGAAATGAAAGAGCAAAGAAAAGTTATATACAATATATTACTTTCTTCTTGGGAGCCGTGCTGGTGTAATGGTTACCACACTGCGCTGGCGATCGGGTGGATCCAGGTTTAAGCCCGGGCGAGGACATTTGAAGTAGTGTCATCGACCGGGATTTGGACTGGATTAATTCGAGCCCTGGTGAGAACATTGAAAGAGTGTCGTCGACCAGGGACTGGAATAACCTGAACGGCTCCTGAGCCAACCCAGCTCTAATGGGTACTCTCAGAAGATGGCGAGTATCTGCCTGAATGGCGAGAGGACACCTGTCAGTGTACAGAAAAAGTAGATACTCACGTAAAATCAGTCTCAGGTTAGACATATTAAAATGAGATTTCGCCTCGAGTAATAGCATTTTAAAAAAAAAACTTTCTTCTCAACGCCTGTCTCAGGTTTCAGCATCCACCATTTAATGGAGCATACAAGTGCAAACTATGACCAAAATGTGATCTTGTTGCACAATATATTTCATCGTTCTATTATTTTTTTTCACAAACTCCTACTCGTTAGAGTGAAATATGTTATTCAACTTTTAAATGACAATATATTTAAATGAAGAAAATAAACCAAATATATGTACATATACAAAGAGCTCATTTACCTACACTGAGGTGAGAATAATAAAGACTTCTAACCACAGAAGTCAGGGAGAACAGTGAATGTGAAAGAGATACAAATACATTCATTTCTTACTCAGCATTTTTTTCCAGTGCACTGTGGGCTGCTTTGATCCTAGACTGAGGGTTTCTCTCTCTCCAAGCCATTTGCATTACTTCGCAAGCCACAGGGAGAAATAACAAAAATATAACATAAATAGTAATGTTATGTGTAGAACATGCTACACTTATCCACTAAGAAGCGGTATTAACATATATATATCTAAGAACAACTAAAACGGCAAGCAAATAAGATTTTTTTTCTAACAAATTACAATGTTCAATAAAGAATGATCTTGCACGATCTCACATAAGAATAAAAACTATTTCTCCCCATGACACATATGTACGGAACAAGTAAAGTACTCCTACATCATGACCAGCAAATGTCAACTTAATTTTCAGAAATCACCAAATTATAATATATATTCTTCTTCAACAAATAATTTCAGACGTCAAGCCGCTAGGATAGTATGGCACTCTCTCTTCAAAGCCTCTACACCTCAAAGTAGAACAGGAACGACTAAGTAAGTAAGTATATGATGTCACTAGATTGCTCAACTTACTTTCATACTCAGGTTTTCCTGTGTCAGCTTCACATGTAAAATACGTCTGATGGTCTTGTGCTGAGAGATTCATGTCGTAATATGTCAGAGGTTCCTTGCCAGTTGCCCAGTTGAATCTCTGATATTCTGACCCTCGGAACAGATTTAATGGATTTCGCCAAACTTTGCATTCTAGCAAAGTAAGAAACAATAAAACATGCCCAAAAAAATAGTATCTGTTAAAATTAAATATGTGACATATAGTTTATATGCTGAAAAATGAACTGCGAAGAGCTTAGTGAGGAGGGTGAAACTGAAAGGAGAGAAAGTGTGAGAGAACTAAGTAAGCTATACTGAGTAAATACAGGCTAGTGACAAAACGTTACAAAAATCTGATACGGGGCCGTTTAATGAGTGCTAAACATAATTAATGTGTATTCTAGCAAACAATCCAATACATGGAGAGTTTTCTTTAAAAATAAAAAAAAATAAAAACAAAACTGAAAGTGGAAACCTGCTACAACAGCAATGAAATGAACATGAAACATGGCTGAGACTGGTTAAATCCACTATTAAGGTACTCTAAGAGCAAGCAATACACAATATAGTGCTTACAAGTGTGCCCTGATGGCCACCATCAGAAACTTACATTACTTGTAAACAAAGAACCAGAGAACTGAAGGAGAAAGAGGGTTGTGTGAGGAAAAACAGTCACACAATGTGCATTCAAAAATGGATGAGAGGAGCATATTTAATGACCAACAATTTACAACAGATAATCAACACATCAGTGCCATGCCAGGTAACATAGGCAATCATTTCCCTCCATAACCCCACTTTTTTGTGCTGTCTATGAGTTCTGTTGGTAATGCCCTTCCATGCCTTGCTTTATCTTGTACTTTCTCTCTCTGACTTCCTATGTCCCGTCTCTCCTCAATATTTCCTGCTATAACATGTGCTACTTTCCTCTTCAGAATATGTCATATAAATTTTGATTTACTTTTTATCTTTCCCACAGGACTTCATCATTTGATTTTTTAAACTGTCCATGGTATATTCATAATCCTTCTAAAAAACTGGTTTAATGAAGCATTGGATGATAAACGGCATCACACATTAGAAAAACCAATTGGACAGAAGAATGGGCAATAATGTAGTCTGTGGTCACAATCTCTGCATATAGAGTTGGAACTGAGACAAAAACACTTGTTCTCCATGCAAAAACCTTCACCGATAAAAACAGTGCATACCCACTCAGGTCTTATTATTCATTATATGAATCTTCATACATCCAAACACAAAGAATGTACCCTAAAATTGTCTATGTAAATGTCTAATTCAGATACACATACTTCCTAGCAGTTTCCAAGTGGTAAAAAATGCAGAGCTAAGTTCTTGATTTATGTGAAACTCTATGTGCTAAACAATCTTCTTCATCAAGTTATTGTTATTGTTGATCAGAATCGACGTCATTGCACTCCGCACAAACCCATAGGTGCTCAGTTTTCATCAGCAAATGTCAAAGGGTATGAATGCTAATTCACCAAGTAAGTGGACTGATTTCTTGCCTTGTGTTTACCTACGATTGATTTTTTAAAATTTGGGTAATGTAATGTGTCTGGATCTTATTACTTCAAATTAATGCAGTGGAATTTTCCCCATAAGGACGGAAACAGTGAAATTCATCCAAAGATAAATTCTATCTTTCACAAAATTTCATCATAATGTTTATACTATTTATGTTTTCTATATCTATTTAGCTTCAAAAATGCTTTTATTATGAAACATACGTTGCAAAGTAGCAATATAATAGTGTTGATTAGGAGTTTTAAAAATTCATTTTGGGTTGAGCCTGGTCTGAATTAGAAGGAGCTATCCAGAATTTCCTCCATAAGAAATAATGGAAATGCTCACAAGATTATATGAACATCATCTTATGAATCATTTATCAGAAATGAATTAGGTTCAAATAGTGAGTCTGGGTGTGTAAACAAAAGCATATCACCACAGAAAAAGATGCTGACCTACAGTCAACACGAGAAAATATGCTAAAAGCTTAGTATTTATAACGTACTCTATGCTTGAGCATCTGATTGGCTACGTGGTTAGAGGGCTTTCCTTTCATGGCATAGTTACTGGGTTCTGGGATCGAAACTTAGCAGCATCACCCTCCTGTCTACCCAGCTGTAAATGGGTACTTGGTTTGCTCTTGAGTTAGGGAAAGCAAAGACTGTAACGAAGGGAATTGGTCACCCCACCTCATAAAAAAACTGGACCTAGTATGGTGAATTCTCAAACACCTCACTCCCCTATGGCGAATTCTGCTATGGGTCTACCTTTACTCTATTCTTTTAATAAAGGCTTCAGAATCACATAAGGTACTGTGGCCGTTGACATATAAGCTGACAGTCTACTATTCCCTGCTTCTCTATTTTGGCTTATGGTTGAGCCTATAGGGTTCGTATCATTACCCTAAACAGTAGGCAGCTTTTGTTTGATGATGTTAAGTTAACTTCTTTCTCCCAGACGATTACAACAGTGCACAAGTGACAGTTGATTGATGATTCAATAATTTGATGAAAATACTTCATGCTGACAGTAGTGAACATACATGTTGAAGTTTATTTACAAGAAAATCAGCAACAGTTGGATAAAAATGATAGGCCCAACCTTCACCTATGGTTGGCAGACTTGTACAGCAACAATTTTTCAAATCCATTATTTCTACGTCTTGCTCTCTCGTTCACTCTTGCTGCTTCAAATATTTCTAGCTGTCACTATTAGTTATGGTGGTCACGACTTGAAAACTACTGCTGTGAATATTCTTGTCCTCTAGATTCTTCTTATGGTAACGTTGTCTTCTCAAAGTATTCTGCTATATTTCTTCTATTCAGCTTAATTTTCTGCAGTCTTTACTTGGTGTATTTTAGAGAATACTGGCCTACCACCAGGGTTGACGATTTCCCAAGTTTATATACTATTCGTTAGTCTGTCATCTTGCCCACAAGTCTGCACTACCAGTAATAGACTCTTAAATGTTCAACATACCTGGTTCACACACATTTCCTGAATTGGCAACACTGTCTTCATGTCTTCAAAATAACTCACAAAACTGTCATTTGTGACATATAGATGATCGAGCGTCTGAATGATAGTTATAGACTTTCTGCCACCACAGAAGCAATGCAAACTCATTTGAGCTTATCACTCGATAACAACTCTCAATTGCGCCAGCCACTTATAAATTACTATCTTTACACAGACTTGGGAGAGAGCCCAATTCTGAACCTACGCTAACGCGTTCTCGGATCTGACTGACTATATTTCAAACTTCGATTTACCACTACAACTATTTCTGAACATTGTAGAACAGACTTTCTCACTAACAGTTCATCCAAAATATAAATTTCCCATGCAAAGTCTCTTCGCTCGCACAACAATTCATTCAGAAAAAACCAAATTCCAAACTTACTTTATAATTCTCTGTCAAGGTCAGTCATACTAAACAGTGATCAAGGGATGTCAACCCTACTTTTGTCCCCTACTTCAAAGTATTATAGATTATTGCCCTTTGATTATAAATTTACAAGTCCGTTAATTTCTCTCATAAAAGTCATTGTTATAAAAATTACTTCCGACCAAATTTCTGATTACCGACCCTACCTGTTACAGTACTACAATAAAATATGCTTTATGTCCTGTACGAGACAATTTAAATTACGTTTTACTTTGACAATAAAAGACAACCAGCGGAGAACTACATCACGTATCCTGCATGCCTTAACTCTTAGAGGCCGAAACGACGCTACCAATGTACATCCGCAAAACCCCTAGAAGCCAAAACGACGATGCGTTTTTGTGTTCCGTGAAATGTGTTCCGTATTTTAGTAATTTGGTATTTTAACATAACGGAAGTTACTATTTTTTTATTCAGAAGAGCGCTATCTTTGAGTTGTGATTCGGAAACACGCTTGTTCTAGCTAATTTCACTGTGAAAAAACAGTAAATCTGTCAGCTTTCGATCGGCGATTATTGTTGTTTATACAGACAAAGTCTAGCGAACCAACCACATCATGTTTATCAAAACGTAGGTGTTTTTTATCTGTAGAAAAAGCTAGGGAACTGTGTATCTTTGACGAGTTTAACTAGAATGATGATTTCGAAAGTGAAAATGATGATTTTGAATTTGAACTTAATGAAGAAGCTAGTTCTAATGAGGAGGGGGCGTGGTCACAGCCAGGCCCTAGTGCTACAAAACGACAAAAAGTTTTGACCAAATCATAGACAAAAAGGGGGAAAAGCATTAGTACCAAGGAGCAACAAGGGGCAATTAGTAATGAATGGATTTCAGTACCAAACATCAGTATTACAGAGACCCAAAACGCATTCAGATTTCTTCCCAAATATGGTCGCAAACCAGGAGTACACGATGACTTAGGTCTTAGTGAGGCATCAACTCCTTTTGACTGCTATAGGACATTGTTTACTGATGACATTAACAAAACATCACAGAAAGCTGAAACTTGTAATTAATATTCATATATGGATTAGTTTTATTTTTAAAAAACCATGAAGCACTTTGGATAATATTTCAGTCTTTATGCATGTGTTGGTGGGTACATTTTTCATTCACTAAAATGAATTAAAAAAAAATTTTTTTTACATTATTACTGATAATTGAATATAATATGTAGAATAGCACATAAAAGCCCCAATATTATAATTCTAAATATATTTATCTTTACTGTGAAACATAATTTGTGTGTCTTTTGTTGTGTAATATCAACACAATATATGATTTAATTTAAAAGTTCACGCGGCCTTGAATATCTTCTTTTTTATTTTAATGATGATGGTATGGTCTGCTGGATGGTCTGTAAAACATTAACAAAATATCACAGAAAGCTGAAACTTGTAATTAATATTCATATATGGATTAGTGTTATTTAAAAAAAACCATGGAGCACTTTGGATAATATTTCAGTCTTTATGCATGGGTTGGTGGGTACATTTTTCATTCACTAAAATGAATTTAAAAAAAAAATTGTTTACATTATTACTGATAATTGAATATAATATGAAGAATAGCACTTAAAAGCCCCAATATTATAATTCTAAATATATTTATCTTTACTGTGAAACATAATTTGTGTCTTTTGTTGTGTAATATCAACACAATATATGATTTAATTTAAAAGTTCATGCGGCCTTGAATATCTTCTTTTATATTTTAATGATGATGGTACGGTCTGCTGGATGGTCTGTAAAACATTAACAAAATATCACAGGAAGCTGACACTTGTAAATAATATTCATATATGGATTAGTGTTATTCTAAAAGATGCTGGAGCACTCTGGATAATGTTTCAGTTTTTATGCATGGGTTGGTGAGTACATTTTTCATTCACTAAAATGAGTTTTTATTAAAAAGTAGTCTATAAAATATGTAGAATATCACTAACATCCTTCATATTCTAATTCTACATTCATTTATCTTTACTGTGATGTATAATATGTGGGTCTTTGTTGTATAAAAACAATACAATATATGATTTAATTTAAAAGCTTCACGCGGCCTATAATGTCCTTTTTCTTTCCAAATGTCTATAATGTTTATATGGTTCGCTGGATGGTCTGTAAATCATTAACAAAATATCACAGGAAGCTGACACTTGTAAATAATATTTATATATGGATTAGTGATATTTTAAAAGACAAGAGAGCACTCTGGATAATATTTCAGTCTATTGCATGGGTTGGTAAATACATTTTTAATAGACTAAAATTATTTTTTTCTTGAAAGTGGTCTATATTATTACTTATCACTGATTACTATATGTAGAATATCACTAAAAGTCCTTCATATACTAACTCTACATTCATTTATCTTTACTGTGATGTATAATATGTGTGTCTTTGTTGTATAATAACAATACAATGTATGATTTAATTTAAAAGCTTCACGCGGCCTCTAATGTCCTTTTTCTTTCCAAATGTCTATAATGTTTATATGGTTCACTGGATGGTCTGTAAAACATTAACAAAATATCACAGGAAGCTGACACTTGTAAATAATATTCATATATGGATTAGTGATATTTTAAAAGATGCTGGAGCTCTCTGGATAATATTTCAGTGTTTATGCATGGGTTGGTGAGTACATTTTTCATTCACTAAAATGAGTCTTTTCTTGAAAGTGGTCTATATTATGACTCATAACTGAATACTATATGTAGAATATCACTAAAATCTTTCATATTCTAATTCTACATTCATTTATCTTTACTGTGATGTATAATATGTGTGTCTTTGTTGTGTAATAACTCAGTAACTTTAGAATTTATAAAGGTACTGCTTTAAGGTACAAAAATAATTCTGGCAAAACTGATGAAAAAATTCCGGCCTGCAAGAGTTAATGTAACTGCTGAACAGGATGCTACGGCAAGGATGTCAGACCGGTGAATTGTTAAACATGTAAGTAAACAGATACAGAACATAATTTTACCAAAATATACAGAGCAACTATAAAGGTGAAAAGAGAGAAACAGAGGATTCAAATCTTTTACCACTAACAAGAATATTTACCAGGTAATGACAACTGTTGACCCGTGGTCCGATTTCCATTTTCCAAGCTGCCATTAGAAATGCTGCTGCTACTATTGCTGGTAGTGACTCCAGAAGTGCTGCTGATTGTCCCATTCTCAACTGCGGAGTCACCACCCCCAAGTAACGGAGAAATGTGGTTTAGGGAGACCTGCTCAATGAAAGATGTGCCATATTTCTTGAAGTACCACCACTCAAAGATCTGTGGAGAACAGATATGCAAAATTGTAGGTATTTAAGAGGAAGAGTACTGTAAACAGAACTGTTACAACATGCTGAAATGTTAACACTATATCACAGATATATAGTGACATACTTCTATTCTAACCTATGTAAATGTACTGTCATTTAGAAAGAGACTTATTCTTCCTCATTGGCCTTCAGACTCCCACATTAATGACTCTAATGAAAGCAGTAGTCAGCTCAAGGTCCCTGACATCTCCAAACAGTTTTTCGTGGAAAGAAGTAGGTTGTTGCCATTTGCTACTCCATTCACTGCTGTATATTGGGCAGGACTGCAGCAGATGTTCAGCTGTCGTGGGGCTGATACCACAGGTGCAGAAATCTGTTGTACCAGTCCTGTACTTGTAGTACAGATGGTACCTCAATCTGTTGTGTCCAGTGCAGAGCTGGGAAATGACCTGGTCTCACCTAGATAGCTGATGGTAGGCATTAATTTTTTATATGGTCTGGATGTTCTCTTTCCCATGTGGACTTGAATGTGGCTTTTATAGTTGTTTTTACCATTTCATTTATCCCTGTATCATTTTGTTGAAGCACTCCTCCTTCCTTAGCAAGTTTGTCTAGCTCCTCGTTGCCTGGAATGTTACAATAGGCTGGTATCCACTGTTCTGTGCACTTGTTGAAGCATTTGGCTAGGCTTTTAAGTGAGTTTATCAGATCTTTCAATCCCTTAGCATGCTGAGAGAGACTTGAAAGAATATATAACATCTTCAAACAAAAGCATAACACTGTTGATTAAATACTACCAAACACTAGGCCTCTAATAAAAAGGATCTGGAACAATCAAGTTCAAGGACTTCTGTGAAATTTTATAAGTGCATGAAAAAAACAACAAACGAGCACATGCGCACAGACCCAATGTACACAGCAACAAATTTTCAATTAAATCCTTATCTTTGTTGTTCACCTTCATTAGTTCCTTGATCTATATCGACAAGATAATATACAGATAATAGTTGTCTTATTGGTAGTAGAGATGGCAATAACAATGGAGCAGTCGAAATAAAAATAACATTAGCAGAAGTTTGTTCATTTTTTAACTACATTGAACAAGTATTTATGTTTGAAGAAGACAATATTAGCTGTTTTGTCAGTGATTAAATAACACCTCATCTGCAAGTTCACATTTCAAAGACACCTTTTTAAAACTGTTGTATTAATTAAAGTCAGTGTGACAAGTCAGTGTGATCACATTAGTGATCTTTTCATACCACTTGTCCTTCTATTCTAAGCATGCAACCCTTTATGAATGTTTGTAGCTTTTCAGTTGTTGTTTTTGTTGTACTTCATGTTTCAGTGCCATACAATAGTTAATCACATCATACAGAAATGCAAGAGAGGTCTGGCAGCCCTGAAAATAATGGCCGCTGAGCATCTGGAGCAGAGATTACTACATCTTCTTTATCATCAGCTCGTCATATCAGTCATTGAGTATGGGCTGGGAATACTAACGCTGTCAGTAACACGATGTGAATGACTAGAATGCATTCAAAATGAAAGGATGCGTATAGTCTTGGGCTGTGCGCGTGACACCCCCATTATGACAATGAGGTATATGCTTGGAGTGCAGTCGATTAGATCCAGATCTGAGATGGCCCAGGCAAAAGCCTATATGCAAGTAACCACAAACAAACGGCACCCCCTGCATGGAAACATAGCTGACATCAAGGGAACAAGAATAGAGAGGGGGATATC
Source organism: Oreohelix idahoensis (assembly GCA_024509875.1). Taxonomy (NCBI): domain Eukaryota; kingdom Metazoa; phylum Mollusca; class Gastropoda; order Stylommatophora; family Oreohelicidae; genus Oreohelix; species Oreohelix idahoensis. The sequence continues at coordinate 793,544 of JAMPIV010001085.1, forward strand.
ACAGATGGCACAGGTAGAAACAACGGTCAAGCAGGTGACCACAGTTTAAAATATATTCAAAGGGGAAAAGTGGAGTAAGTCAGATGAGAAATGGATTAACTACCAGCAAGTCATCATCAGCCTTGGCAGAGAGTGTAGAACTTGGGGCAATGGGAAAGTGGAACTGGAAATTAATCAACTGATACTTGATCATGCTGGGGATAATGATGCCATTGTTTATACTGATTGGTCTGTGATCCGTGGTGAAAAATCAGGTTGGGGCTTTTCTGCTAGGGTAAAGGGCAGAATCATCACAGCGAGGCTCACAAGATAACAACTTCCATCACGAGAATGGGGGTAGAGGTAGCCACTGCAGCCTTAAGGTGGCTAACAGAAACTTCAGTAACAAAGGCAGTCATTGTGTCAGACTCTAAGTCCATGCTTCGAAAGGTTCAAAATGGTTGGCTATGGCATGAATGAAAAACCTCGATAGAAGCTTCGAATCTGCAGGAGCTGGTGTGGATCTATTAACCTGATCATGCAGGGGTATGTGGTAATGAGAGAGCTGACAGACTAGCATCAAGAGCACCCACAATGGGGACACTGGATATGGATAATGGAGAGATACTGAAAACAATTAATGATCGCCTGTTAGAGAATGACACTGAAATAGATGAATTGTCAAGGTTAAGACTGTTGGAATTTGGCATCAAACGTAAGGCTAGCAGTGATGGACGTATGAGAGGATGCATCCATCATGTTTATAACCAGCAAGCTATAGGAACAGTTAACAATCACACTCTTCGACATATACTGAGGGAGACTGAGCACCTATGGGTTTGCCCGGAGTGCAATGATATCGATTCTGTTCAATAATAACCGGTGATGAGTTATCGCTGTCACACTCCAGTTCTTATCCCGAATGGTTCTGTATGTTCTTCATGTCTGCATGTCATGTCTTGACAGTGTAGACAGAGAATTAATATGTACACAACATTTATTAATTGAACTGCAACTACTGCATGCACTACCTTCATCAATCATACTTGAACTAATACAAGTATAACATTCATTTATCATATTAAACTGGAATCTTGACTCTGATTTAGCAGATTTTGTGCACGGTTTCCTTTGTATATTTCAAACATTTCACTAAAAATGGTGTCTGTTCCATGCACATGTTTTAGTGTGATGAGTGAAAACAATTTCACAGCCATCATCAAAGTGTGCCCACATTCATGGGCAATTATATATTTTTTTTCAAATTTCTAGGGTCTCTGGTGTCCTGAATTATTTCTATCATTTTCTATCCATGCAGAGTGGCCACTTCACTGGATATTTCTCTGCCTTCGACTTCTTTATTTCAACTGAACTGCTTCTCCCAACGGAGCTTAATGGCATTAGTGGAGAGAAAAGAAAAAGTGAAAAGTTAATACCATTGCATAGTAGTGAAAACACTATTCTGTTTCTTGAAGTTCAGTTTTACTTAGTGAAGTGGTCAATCAATCAATAGTGTTCCTAATCAGTTTACAAGTACTTATCACACCATAAACCTGTCTACACATCAGCTGTCTGCTTACCAAAATGAGCCCCGAGATAAGTGAAGAAGTTCCAGTTAAAGCCACATAGAACTTGGGGGTTAGTGTGTTCAAAAACATGGTAGCTGGTGAAAAACAATGCAATAAATATGAAAGAAATCTATGAATGAACAATTTAATATCAGTCTTTACTGTATGAGCAGTTTTAATGATGACAACAATTACAGTGTAAAATATTTAGAGCCTGCTGTGGAAGTAAATATAAATGTAGGTCAAACACTGTGTGAGATTTGCCAGATGCATGACCAAAAGTGTGTGCACATGTGCTCAGATCAGGAAATAAATCTACAGAAAAAAAATCTCCAGTGCACAGAGAGGTCAGCTACCAGTAACCCTAAATATGTGTGCTTTGAAATTTAAAAAAGGGTGGGGGGAGGGGAGGGGGGGGGGTGTGTGTGTGTGTGTTGGATAGCAACAGGTATAGTGGGGCTAGATAAAGGTTCATAAAATTTATCAAGCAGATACTAATATAAATAGAACTTAAACATTTCTGCTGCTGAGATTAGGGATCAGTGTTTTTGATGCCGAGATTATGGACCAGTGTTTCTACTTCTGAGACTATGGATCAGTGTTTTTGCTGCTGAGATTTTGGACTACTGTTTTTGCTGCTGAGATGATGGACCAGTGTTTCTGCTGCTGAGATTATGGATCAGTGTTTCTGCTGCTGAGATTATGTATCAGTGTTTCTGCTGCTATGATTACAGACCAGTGTTTCTGCTGCTCAGATTATGCACCAGTGTTTTTGCTGCTGAGATTATGGATCAGTAATTTCTGCTGCTGAGATTATAGACCAGTGTTTCTGCTCCTGAGATTATGGATCAGTGTTTTTGCTGCTGAGATTATGAATCAGTGTTTTTACTGCTGAGATTATGGGTCAGTGTTTTTGCTGCTGAGATTATGGATCAGTGTTTCTGCTGCTGAGATTATGGATCCGTGTTTCTGCTGCTGAGATTATGGACCAGTGTTTTTACTGCTGAGATTATGGACCAGTGTTTCTGCTGCTGAGATTATGGACCAGTGTTTTTGCTGCTCTGAGTGAAAAGGCTCTTGAGTATAAGAGTGAGATCCATCTTTGTTTCATAGATCTGGAAAAGGCGTTTGACAGGGTCCCCTGGAGCAAACTTTGGGACTGTTTGGCAAGGAAGAATATTCCAGCACCTCTGATTCATGCTATACAGAGCTTCTACAAGTCTTGCAGAAATTATGTGAGGACGGCAAACCATAAGTCAGAAGAGTTCAGGACCACCACTGGTGTAAGACAAGGTGATATCCTATCACCTTACCTCTTCATACTCCTTATGGACGATGTCATCAGGGCATGTAAGGAGAGAACAAGAAAGTATTCAGTGGGGTACTGGAAGATGAGACAGGTCTGCGTTTCGGAGCTGGCATTTGCTGATGATGTTGCCCTGATTGCTAAATCAGAGGCACATCTCCAATCCAACCTGCAAGTCTGGAAGGAAGAGCTGGAGAAGAGAGGGATGGTCATAAGCAGCTCTAAAAACAAAATCCATGGTGATATCACGAGAAGAAAGAAAACATCAGATTAAGTTGGGAGAACAGGTCCTGGAGCAGGTCGACCACTTTAAATATCTCGGAGCTATTATAGACCGAAAGGGAGGCATCAAAGAAGAGTTGGCCACTCGAAAAGCAGCGGCTGGGAGACTTTTTCAGGCCATAAATCGTGGATTCCTCAGCAAGAAAGAGGTTGGTAAGAAAACGAAGATGGCTGTATACCGCTCCACCTATGTCCCAGTCTTGACATATGGATGCGAGTCGTGGGCAATGACTACAACCCACAAAAGCCAGATCCAAACCTCAGAAATGAGGTATCTGAGGAAAGTGGTTGAAGTAACAAGAAGAGACATGGTCCGCAACCAGACGATCTGTCAAGGCCTAAAATCCCATCCGCTGCAGACCCAAATAGAACAGTCCCAACTAAGATGGTTTGGCCATGTCTGCAGAATGGGAGAAGATCGGCTACCACGACAAGCATGGGAAACAAAGAGCCAGGGATCCAGACCTCCAGGACGACCCAGAGTCCGCTGGGAGGACAACATTAGACAATCTTTGAAAGACCGAGGACTAGAATGGAACCAGGCCAGGAAGAAGACAGCTGATAGAATAGTCTGGCGCTCTCTCTTCCAAACCTCTACACCTCACGGTAGAAGGGGAACGACTAAGTAAGTAAGTAGTACCAATTCTGAAAGATTCTTCAGAAGAAACAACTATAGAAAGGCCATCTCTGGTAACGCCGACCAGAAAACAACTTCTGGGAAGTTCCGAGCTCAACAAAGTGGTGAGTTATGTAATTTGTATACAGTGTGTACGTTACGACATGGGTAATTATGTTAGCCACTACAATATGTTAGCATTTTAAAGTTACGCATTAACATATTGGTGTGCTGTAAACAAAAGATACTTTGTGCTTAAAGATATTTTTATTGAATGCGAAATTTTATAGTTGTCTATGGTTAGACATGACGTGGGGCGTTGTTATGCTACCGCATAACTATGATCTTTCTATGCCCTTCATATTTTGAATTCCGTCCTAGTCAGACGTGATCTTCAGCGCTCCCGATATTTAGTAGTCGTGCAGATGTCCTTCTTGAAGATAGGCCATGGGGTCGGCCATATTATTAATGATTGCAGTGGATGGAGCAACTTAATTGATGTATAGTTTTCCTTGGATTAGGAGCAGAAGGGAGTAAATTATTATTATTAATTAATCGTTCGTCAAATCTCTAGGTATCACTTTCGGATGTTCCGTTCGTCCGCATCGCGTATATACAGCCTAGTTTTGTTGACAATACAGATATTAATCTAAAGGACTGCACTGAACTGTAATGGACTGCATGGATTGAATGTATTATATTCATGCCATGAATTCGATGAACTTTGTATTCGTAATAAATCATATTATTGTTGTGGACTCTACCAAACCGGAGTTGTACGCTTCATCCAGTTGTATTGAAGTCATTCACCACCATTCGCGAACAAACAACAATAGCACGATAGCTCAAGATTTAATGAACAATGATAATTATGAGGCACAGAATAATTAATAAGAATCCTCATTACAAGGAAGAATACTTTTCACCAAAATTGACTTTAACAATTGGTGGCCTCAGTGCGGGGAACGATTTTTTTTCAGCGAGACACAACAAACACTGTTACTGAATGAAATTTCCAATAGACAGAAATTTTCAGATTTTCCCTATCCGTGACAAACTATGAATATTAATTCAACGCACTACGCAAGCGCATCAGAAGAGAATATGACGTAATGACCTTATCAAGTACAAATTTCCGGCCGTTGAAATCTTCAATCAATCAATGTCAAATAAAAAAAACAACAGGCTTCAATGAACTACAACTGATGAGCCAGGATCAAACCATGAACGATACGTCAAGCTATCAACTAATTACAATGGTGCATGCCAGCACTGTGTGAATAATGATACTTGAGCACAAAAAGATAAGTACCCATTGGTAATTTTACAATTTTAGTCCATTTTTATTCACAGGCACATCAAGCCATTATTTCTATATATGTTATATGTATTTAACATGAATGTTAATTGTCTAAATCAGCGGGCGGTTGGCGGGAGTTTTGGATCGACTAATACCTCTTCGGATGGTCAGTGGATTCAAAACCGTTCTTGTTAGGGCCAGTTGAATATTTTCGACTTACGAAAGATCCATTGAGATTTGTTAATGGCATACTCTGTTCGTACTCGAATTTATTCAACATTATCTGTTTAGTTGTAAAGTTTTGTATATACACGTCATATTTTCTTGTCCTTAGTTTCAATTTTGCTTAATTTTGTCAGTTGTTTGTTATCTATAACGTTACCCTAATCTAACTATCTTTCAGTTCTACATGTAAATTGTAACGTCTGCTATAGAGTCCATGTTTAGTCCAATTTTTTAGATTTCCGTGATCTGACCTAGTTTTAATTTTTGTACACTTTGTCACTTCCGGACTTTTATTTAGTTCTTAATATCATTTTTTAATGTTTGTAAATCCAAATTGTGATGTGATATTGTACTTGTCATTCTTTTGTTTACTGTATATGTTTTAATTCTTCACTAATATTAATAATATACTAATATAATGATAAGAATTTAATACTTATAAGTATTTAAGTAAAAATATTGGATGCCTGAAATATTTTCAATATCTTGCACTAGTAGTTCAGTTAACCACTAGTTATTTAGCCTGAGTAAGGCATAATATTATAAAATATTGATAACAATATAATTTTTGTTTTTGTTGAGCTTACAGTTAATTTGTAGAGCATATTATAGGTATCTGATTGACTAGGTAAGTCACAATACCATATTAGCCATTAGGCTTGAATATATATATATAGATATTGACTAAGTAAGTATCTTAGTTATTTAACATGGCGACTTTGGAACATTTTATGAAAATTGGTAAAGAATTTGCTTACAAAGGAGAAGCACTTAGAGATTTTGCAGTGGCGGAACTAGCCAAATCAAAGCAAGAGGAAGCTGAGAAAAAAGCAATAGCAAAGCAAGAAGAGGCAGAACGTGAAGCCAAAGAAGAGAAGAAGAAAGCTGAAATGAAATGTGAATTGGCAGCACAAGAAGCTAAAGATGAAATGAAACGTATAGAAGAAGAAAGAAAAATGCAACAAGGAGAAAGAAAAATGCAACAAGGAGAAAGAAAAATGCAACAAGAAAAAGAGTTAGCGCTTATACGGTTAGAAGAATTGAAATTGAAAGCTCAATTCGCAAATGATGGTAACGCTAGGAATTCAAATACTGCTTCTTTATCGGGGAATCACAGGGGTTATGAAGGTTTTAAATTACCTGTATTCAATCCTTTGGTGGACGATAGGTGATTTTACCATGCCTAAGATAGACAGTAACTACGTTGATTGTTAGACTTATGCTCAGCCAATGCAGCATGAGCTAGTATATTGTCTACTCTTTGGTGGAAAGGCATGCCTGTTAATATAAGGTGGGCTGCTAATTGTCTCACCGCGCTTATTAATTTTCTGGGAAACTTTTGTTAAACCTCCTATTTTGAGGTCTACAGATTTTACCAAATTTACTATTCTTCGTCAGATGCAGGCAACTTTGGTTTAGGCACAAGTCATGTTCAAGATAAAGTTTACGATGAAGCGATTCCAGAGTCGGAAACTGTAATGGCTGACTCTTTGTTTCATCACCCGTTATCTACACCCGAAGTCAGGTTATGATTACAGTGAGCTGTACTTCACGAATGTACTATTCCTTACGTTCGGCTCCCCAAAGATATTAAACTTCTGATGATAATATCGAAATTCATACCTCAAGTAACGTTGGTACAATCTACTGATGTTGAATATTCCAGTTTTCATCAAACAAGCGATTTGCGATACTACTTCAACCGTTCCAGTTCACCATCGAATCCATCCCAGGTTCGGAAAACGTCGTGGCGGACTCTTTGTCTCGCCATCCTTCATCATCATCAGACGTGAATTGATGATACAATTCAACTGAATCACGAACGTTTATGTACTTTTCCTCCAGTCGATGATTGTATGGATAATACATGTTATCTATGTTCAATTTCATAGTGATTTATGATAAAATCACGATACTTACCTCCAATTAAATTAAAGATGATCTACTAACATAGATGAGATACTAATTCATCTCGATTAACATATCCATTCGTACACAAGATTATACGGACCTTCGACTCGTAACTATGTATTAAAATCTGTTGTTTACGGACGTTTGGACATTTATGGACAGCAATGCGTAGTATTCATCGTACATGCTGTGCTTACGCTATCAGTTGACATTTTCAAAAATCGAATCGTATGTTCAAATTTCGGCAGAAGTCAAGCCATTCGTCATGCTATGCATCTCCTTATATGACAACGTCAGATTAAAGTAATGATCCTGAGTCAGTTTCATGTCAAGAAAAGTGTAGGATATGAACACACTTGCCAATTAACTCATTCATCTCTCAATGATTCGCATGGAACTTTTAAATAACACGTCAAGTTGGTTCAATACCCATTTCCGATTTTTTCGATTACATGATTATGGACTTATGGACTCCAGAAACTGTCACACATTTTTTTTTTATCCTAACATTTGATGGACAGTATATGGGGTAAACTGATAAAAGTAATACGCCCACTAAACTCTGAGACAGGGGTAATCACTGATGGGGGACGAGACATACCTCTGATTTACAGTTAAATTTCTAACCGGTTCCCGGTTATCTATATTTTATTTACAGTCTCTGTTGGCATCAGAAGCTGGTGTTCATAGCAATATTGTCAAGGAAGGCAAACACAGTGTCCCGATAGCCCATCATGGAAACAGAGCAAGGGGTTTATAGAAAAAGAGAGTCACTCCAACCAAAGGATCAGCAAAGCACAGATAAGTCCTAAGGGGCCAAAATAAATTCACGGCTATTTGTATTCTGATTTAAATGCAAAGTTTAACTCTACATAAGACTTTGTAATTACATTTCTTTAAAATTAACAAAATTATCACTCAACAACCCCTGTCTAGGATGATCTAATTAAATGTAATATTTGGAGGAAACAAAAACTCTTTAATACATTTGTTTGATTTGATGTGTAGCAAGATCACTTGTCTGAATTTGATTATTATATTATCTCAAAGTGTTGTACACAAACCTTTGTAATAAATGCTATTCGTTATATTTATATAATATAACTACAGAGTATTGTTCAATTCATACTTCAATGTTGTAACAAGCACGTTGTGACCAGTTATTATACACTCTTATTATTAGAACTCACTTCACCTATCCTTACACCTATACCTTATCTTCCACTGTATTCTAAACCTCGACTATACGCCAGGAAGGGGGCATCATCGAGCCACAGTCTATCAAACATAATTGTGGGATCAGATCTATTTTGACTTTCAGTCAAATAATTCAGGACAGTAGTGGCAGAGATATCTGGAGCAGATATCCATTCTTCGTTATCTGTACCCATCGCTTTCTCTAAATTCTGTCCCATAGTTTCTGCCAGGCATTTCTTACTCCTTTCATGAGCCTAAACTTCTGTCCTGGAGAACTATTGAGTTATCTGTTATTATCTCCCATATTATCTACTACTTATAGGAGACTCTATGCCAACTTTACGTGTTGTGTTGGGCAGAGCAACCTAACCTTTGAGGTGAAGACAGGAGTATGACAGGGATGCCCATTATCAACCACTCTATTTTTAACAGTCACAGACTGGGTGATGCGCCAGACAACAGAGGGCAGTCCAAGAGGAATAAGATGGACTACATTTTCTACATTGGAAGATCTGGAATATGCAGATGACATTGCACTACTAGCACATTCACATCAACACATCCAGGAAAAAACGGATAGACTTAATAAGTTTAGCCAGCAGGTGGGCTTGAATATCAATTTAAAGAAGTCTGAGGTCATGACGCTCAATGTGAGCAACCCTGAGCCCATATCAGTAAGGAATCAGCAACTGGTACAGATAGACACCTTCACATACCTAGGATGCATAGTAACACCAGATGGCGGGACAGGCAAAGACATCAACATCAGAATGAATAAGGCAAGAACAGTCTTTTTTAGCGTAAACAACATCTGGAAGTCCTCTCAATACAGCACAAGCACAAAATTAAGATTATATCAGAGCTGTGTGCTTTCTGTGCTTCTCTATGGTGTGGAATGCTGGAGAGTTACAGAGAAGGAAATGTCGAAATTGTCTTCTTTTCACACAACATGCCTAAGAAAAATTCACCAAATCTTTTGGCCGAATACCATCACCAACCAAGATCTGCTTACTCGGAGCAAGCAAGAGGACATGCACACCATTATAGCTGGCAGACACTGGAGCTGGGTTGGCCATGTCCTCAGAAGAGACCCTGATGCCATCACAAGAACAGCTATGCTTTGGACCCCTGAAGGAAAACGAAAGAGAGGCCGACCAAAAACAACCTGGTGGAGGACTGTGGAGGCTGAGATGCAAAGAATGAACCAGAGTTGGGCACTGTACGAAGGATGGCCACCGACCGAGCAAAGTGGAATCAATTTGTTGTTGCCCTACAAGACGCCACTAGGCGTGATGGCCACTGACTGCTTTGACGGTCGGCGGCTAAGGATCAAAGAAGAATAGGAGACTAGTAATTACTTATCTCACCTTCGCCACAATTAGTGAGCGAATCACAAGAGATATTTAAATGGGTCACAATAACGCCAAAGGCTGATCCACAAAATTTTTAATATTTTGAGGAATGTCTTCAGTTGAGAGCCCCTTCTTTACTTTCTTTTCCTCCTTGCTTGTTTATTATTCCTCATACATATTTTGCCATAAAGATCAATACAATTTTCTGATCGCAGCAATAAAAGATGAACTCCTTTCTCTATGAGGTCTTTATCATACATGATTTTAAAGGCTTCCTCCAAAATTAGAACTTGATGTGACACACAAGCACATAAAGAGTGAAGGAGAGAGATACACACAGATAGACAGACAGAGAGAAAGAGAAAGATAGAGAGAGGAAAAGGTTTTTAAAAAACCTTATCCAGTAGCATCATCACTTTCACTGTCCAAAGATTCAAAATTGCTCACTAATATTTGTACAAGTCTGCAATAATACATTGTCTCAATAAATAAATTACGCAAATTAAGCTCACTATATGTACTAAGTTTGCATTGTGACCAGACACTGGACAGAAATAATGTGCAATCATTAGAAGTTCAGAATGAAATTCAACATTTATTGATTTTTTTAAAAATTTGGTCAGCTTCTCATGTACCAGCAACTGCATTAATCCTTTACCACTGATGTTACTTTCAACAAATATTGTCAGATTGCTAAGCTGATCAATGCACTTAGCATTGTCAACTGGAACCTCCATTATCAATTAAATGTTGCATACAAGTTCGCAGATCATTCCTATGTGGGTACTCTTTGTATGGTCACCCAAGGGAAAGCAAGAAAACTCTTTTCATTGTTCCATTCACATCTATAATTATTCTAAACAACTTATGTACTGGCATTTATTATCCTCATAAAACTTGGCACAAAAACTATCACTGCTGCTTAAGAATATCACAGATAGATTTAACACAGTTTAGGACTTAACACATTAACTACCGCAAGCCGCTGTCAGCGGCTTACAAAATAATCACATTTGGACCGCAAGCCACTCAGAGCGCCAATCTAATTTTAGTAATAAAACGAATGAAAAATGTACTGAAACACTTTCTGATCTGGTTCGAGATTTTAAGTTGCCACCGGAAAACAAATTCCCAAAGCATGGTTGTTGTAGAACACTGGAAAATTGATATTATGTTCATATTTTTCAGCGTTTTGGGTTAGTTACCAAATCGTGTAAAACTGTTTACCGTGGCAACTAGTGATAGGACTACAAAAAATGTGTGTACATCTCGTCTAACTGCTGAATAGGATAGAAACGTGTTTCAACAAATGACTGATAGATCTAGCAACGAGGACAAGAGTGAAAACGGTGTGCACATTGATTGAAATTGTGATTTTGATAGAGATGGGGCGCAAGCAGTTATAATTGTGAAAATATTGCAAGTCCTCGGCCATTGGAGGGCCGTTAAATAGCAACAACCTCTATTAGAGTTACAACCGGTGTTTATTGTAATAGTACATTCATTTATCTTTAAAATGACGTGTAATTCATAAAAATCTGTAAACAATTACGAAAACTACAGCTTACTTTGCGCAAACACCTACAGGATGAAAATAAGAAAAAAATTTAATTCGGCCACAGTGTGTTTTTCAATTCGGTAGTTAATGTGTTAAACAAATGAAATCCTTTCCCTAATAATTTATTCAACATTTGTTTGAAAAAAATTACTCATTAAACAATATACATGCATTAAGATAGGCCTCACCAAATTCATGTTCAATGTCCAAAACAGAAAAAAAAAAGCTAGACAAATTGCAATTTTCAACAACAAAAACACCAGAATGCTCAATTGTGAAATTAAAGAGGACAAATCTGGGGAAAAGGAGACATCTGGTCACCCTACCGATAGCTGTGTGATTCTTTCCATCTGTCCCACACTGGTGAAGTTGGCACACTATTTCAATCTATTCTCTACAAGCACACATTTATGATGTCTGTAACTTCTTTACTGTTGTATTTGTTCTCAATATTTCAAAGCTGTACAATAGGAATGCCTTGACACTCGAGCAGCACATTCTTAATTTTGTATTTTGCCTTTTGCTGTGAAAGCTCCTCTTGCACTGTGAGTTCCTCCAGCTTAATCTATATTGCTGCCAACATATATGTAAGACTCCTGCTGCAATTTGCCTGTTATTTGCTGCCTTTGTTCTGATTGTCTTTTTGCTGTGTATTTTCAGACTCAACTGATGTCACTTTTCATGAAGTGTTCCCATTTTGTCACTGCATCTTGTTAAGTACAAGGGACAGAAAAACTAGACCACTGGCAATATCTAGATTATGAAGCTGTTTTTGTAAGTCCTCTAAATTGTTTAATGTCTTACTTTTCATAATCCCATCTGTAGTCAGTAATAGAAACTAACAAGAGGCATACCTGCCGCACTTCAGTTATTTCAAAGGGTTTTGAGTGTTGTTCTTCACAGAAGATTCTGCATTTCATATCTTCATAAGTTTTCTTTCTTAGGTTAACGAACTTAAGGGGCACTGCGATTTGCTTTCATCAGTTTAAAAGTGGCCATGTGTCTAAACTGTCTAACACGTTTTTATAGTACACAAATCCTACGTAAAGTGATGCCTTCAATTTGAAGATCTGTTCAACTATTATGTGCAGTGTAGCTACTGGTCTATACAGGATCTGTTATGTAAAAGCCTACTTATTCTTCTTTTTCCATTAAAAAGTGAAATAGTTGGGGAAATAGTGAAATAACGTTTCGTCTTACAAAATATAGTTTAGAGATCAGCAATATAACGTTAGACAGCAAAGCCACCAAAAAAAAAAACTCTTATGTACTCCTGGTCGTCATGGACAGCAGGAACAAAATGATTACTGTCATAACAAATGATACAAGACGAATAGAGAAAAACACGTACTAGCTGCCTATGTAAACATGACTGTAAAAGAGAAACGATGAGAGGGACACCGTAAGAGACAAAGAGGTAGTAACGCTAGTGACAAGGTATATTTTATAAGGGATAAAGTGTGTAAATAGGCTAAACGAAATGCAATGAATCATACCAAGTATAACAAATGCAGATTGGTACCTTCCTGCAGGCCCAATGTCACGTGACTTTTATTAATAAAAACGAGGGCCTACTAACTGTACTTGAAATTCAAGATATCTTATTTTACTATTTTGCAACTTATATTTTCCTTGCGCTGAAACACGCTTTCGATGTTCTCCCCTCTTGGTGCGCAAAAGCATCACGCCCTTTGTAGTAATTAAATCACACAAAAAAAGGTACCCTAGATACTTTTTACATCTTCCATTCTACCTCTAGCTGAGATACCCATTTGCTACTTTCAGTTTTGCTAAACCTCTCATCGCCACATTCCAGCACTTCCACAGCCGCCGACTAGGACAGGAAGCTTGCTACGCCAACGTAACAATATTATGAAAGCTGTGAACGTGTACAAATACAGTTTACACACTATACTTTTAACCCATTCAACTAAACCTACATAATACTCCTTTCCGCAATTCATATTTCAATGTAATAGTCCAATACTGAAAACTCTCCAAAGATTGATGATGCTCAAGACGTGCGTGTGGACTTCGTCAACGATTCACGGTTATAAACGTATCAGGTTATTCTTACAACCGCCTTTCTAACTCTGAAATCGCCATTCGATTGTTGCCCGGGGTGGGAGAAAGAAAAATACCTAATTACAGTAGTTAAAATTACGCAGACTCTTTTAGCTCTCCACCCTCCGTCCCCAGAGTGTGAATTCATGGCGTATAACATTCAGAATATCGAAGTAATCAGTGACATATGGTATGGTATCAGATGTTTCATGCGATGTGCTAACGCCTGCCTGAGTAAAGCAAGAATATGGTTTGCGTGTTGACTATCATTTTCAAACACATTTTTCTCTACATTTCTGTAAACACTAGACAATGCATGTGGGCATATCTCCTGCGGCACACAGAGTTACTATTAATAAATACTGCATCATATTATATTAATGATCTCCTTCTTCTTCTTCTTCTTCCGTCCTTAGCCAAAGACCGACCAAGCAGTCAGAGGCCATCACGCCTTGTGGCGTCTTAAGGGCAACAGCAGATTGATCTTCTCTGTTGTAGTTTCCCATCACGCCTAGCGGCGTCTTTAGGGCAACAACAAATAGATCCATCTGCCGTTGTTTCCGTAATCGGTGTGACAAGCCAACGGGTGATCAGCCCATTGGGCATTAATGATCTCCGACAGGCCTGAAATGCACGTTAAGAGAAAAGTACATAATTAACCCCGTATACTGTAACAACAGTTGTATTGATAAAAAGGTATTAACTGCTACTTTTTTTTTTAAACGTACGACCGCTATTACTTGAGGCGAAATCTCAGGTTAGTATGTCCATCCTGAGACTGATTTTACGTGAGTATCCTATTTTCCCTGTACGCTGACAGGTGTCCTCTCGTCATTCAGGCAGATACTCGCCGTCTTCGGAGAGTACCCATTAGAGCTGGGTCGGCTCAGGAGCCGTTCAGGTTATTCCAGTCCCTGGTCGACGACACTTCAAATGTCCTCGCCCGGGTTTGAACCTGGATCACCCGATCGCCAGCGCAGTGTGGTAACCATTACACCAGCGCCGCTCCCTAACTGCTACTATATTACCAGCTGCTGCGCAGTTTCCAGCTCAATATTAAACGAATATAATCGCAAATGTTTGTGAATGAAAAATAAAACAGACAAAGCTAAAAGTAACAACGGCCACATACAAAATGAATGATCGATGCAGTAACAAACAAACTAGATACACTTAGTACAACCATTATAAAGTAGTATCCACGTCTGCTAGTAGAAAAGACTTAAAAATTAATAAACAAGCAACAACACGGATATCTTACATGTGCACAAGCTTCTGTCCATGCATACTTGGCAGTTACTATAGCCGTGCACAATACCACAGTACACTACTGATATGAAACTAATAAACGCTCCCAAACACAACTTGATACACACACTTAATTATACAGATCTGTTAATTCTGTTTTAAATGTACACGTGAAGACGACTCTCTGTAAATGTTATCTATGGAAGGAAGCTTGGAGAAACTGGAAACCTGTATGTGACTGCACTAGTATGTCCATGCGCTGAGTAGGAGAAATCCCCCCCCCCCCCCTTTTTTTTAACTCCACCACCCACATTCCCACAAACCACTAACCCCGGGGAAAACAAACAACTGTTTTAATTTTTCTACGTAAACGCGCATGAAAACACAGACATTAGTAGCGGCATGACGGATATCTCAATCAAGTTCTTAGATATATACAGGCCAGCACGATCGCCTAGCCGCCAGCTAACACTAGTAGTTAATAAAAATTATGCACGTCTTTCACACGGCGGCGACATCTACTTATGAGAGCAGTTGCTCCTAAGTGAATTCTACTTTCAAAATAAAACTAATACAAACCGAACATCTGGAAACGTTGTGAGTTGTTAGGCCCTCGTGCACTGGAAAAGTCTGGTTGCGTACACACAGGGTTGTGTGAGCACACGAGCAACACAGCCACACTCTCGTCCGTCTCTTCACTCAAGCTGGTCTCCCTGATGTGAGCAGTAGCAGCTCAGATCTCGCTCGTCTCTGTTTTCTACTTCCAATTCTTGTTAAAAATTTCGTACTAACCTGGGTGACGTTGGCAAATGAGTACTTGCAACTAATATTTGTTTAATCCCGTTTCTTCGTGAGTCCTCAAATGAGTAGTCGATGAAAACTGTAATGTACATAGCACTTCGTACTTTCATATGACTAAATAGCCCTATCATAAATTGTGAACAATCCAACTTCAGTCCACTCACAACTCGGTGTGACAAAATGTATCTGGAAGCATGAAACAGGAGCACGCCTAGTTACAATTTAAAAAAAAGATATACACATATTTAATAAACATCTGGCAAGTTAGTGGAAAACGGAGGTAAACAAACAAGGGGGAGAGAAAATTCTAACATGTATTATCGCAAAGATTAAATATGAAGTATGCCTCGAAGTGATTTCACTGGAGCAAACGTATTACTATTATGAAGAATATTTAGCACTATCCGTGCCTGACATGACAATGAGCTCCAGTATGGAACAACTGATTTAACTGAATGGCAGTGTGACACTATGAAGATTAATCGTGACCAAAAAGGGCTAAGCGATAGAAATGACAAAATATTAAGTGTACATGTTATACAGTTAGTCTTTTATTGTAGCGAGCTTCAATGTACCATATTATATCGATGTATACTAATCTTGATCTTCCTCAGATACCCTGGACATAATACAAAAACAATTGACTATCACGAGACAAGTGGGAAACTCACAGAAAACAAGAATATCAGAACGAGGATAGACTGAAACAGCAAATCTGTAATTTACGCTGTTCAGTTTCAAGCCTTGTCAAATTATTATTAGTATAAGTAATCCGCTGCATGTTTTACATCTGTGATCGTAAATGAGAAACCATGCTTTAAAAACATGTACTGCTTTAAATGCATATCAAGGTAAAAGGCAGCCCCACAGCAGATACTGCCGTAGAAGAGTGAATTGTTAGAAGATTCAGTATACAATTTCTCAGCTTCATGAGGAGGGATACTGGGTTCCCTTCCTCACTGCCTTTGCTTTCCTTAACCCAAAAGCAGAGTTAGGTACTCATTTACAGCTGGATAGACGAGCGTGGCGCTAAGACGTTTCGAACTTGGTAACTTGACCTCGTAAACATCCACAAACAAACAATACATTTATATTCGTAACACTGCCTGATCAAGGCAGCACGTCAAAACAATTAATGATGAGAGTTTAGAATTGCCACCTAACATTTTGTTGAACTAAAAAACAACATGGAACCTATCAACTAAATCAAATATGTGGACCAAGTCAATCGAACAACTGGAACCCATCAACTAAATCAAATATGTGGACCAAGTCAATGAAACAACTGGAACCCATCAACTAAATCAAATACGTGGACCAAGTCAATCAACTGCAACTGCATTTCTCATCAGGTGGAACTGCAGGAAAAAACAAACAAACAGAAATGGTGTAACAACGGATTAACGTTAACGTTTGAAACAAGAGCAGACAGCCGACAATTTAAAAAAAAAAGGTAATGAAGTAACACAATAGGGGCCGTCCATAAAATACGTCAACAAAATTCTGGCAGTTTTTGACACTCCCCTCCCCCATATCCACTTTTGATTGACCCCTCCCCCCTTGGTGAAGTCCACTCCACATGGTCTTGATTAAACACATAAGCTTAAATTTTTAATCACCTACCTATACTTAAAAATCTAATTATGAAATCACAATAATTGTGATGTCGGTTCTGTGACAGAGTTATGTAAATATATTACATATATCAGGGGTCGGCAAACTTTTAGTAGTGTCGTGCCGAAGTAATGTTGCAAAGTCACTCAGCGTGCCAACCTAAGTCCATTATATTTTTATATACAACAATTATTGAAACAATTTAAAAATGACATGTTTCCGATAAATTAAATAACTATTCTATTCTTTGTAGATTATTCAATATTTTAATATAAATAGGAACAAATATCAATACAAATATTATGTTTTGCAAAATTTAAGTTCTGAACACATTAGTTTGAAATTTTATAATAAAATTGCCATATGTATATTTTGTTAAGACAGAAAGAACAATAGTTTGAAGAACAAAACAATTAAATAAACCAAACATAAAACACGTTATTAAAATTTTAATATGAGTAATCATTGATTATTATTTATCTGAGTCATTAATCAATTAATGGGACCCGTGTCCTTGCTTCTCCTTGGTTAATTGTTCAATATCAGGTGTGTGTTTTGTCAATTTCAGCTTCACACAGGCTTCTGAATGCACAAGTGTTAGGCGACTTCTCTGTGGACTTAAAACAGCTTTCATGTGTGAGAAAATCTGTTTTCTATAAGTTGACCCACAAGCCGAAAGTAGAGCAAATGCAACTTTCTTCAAACAGGTGAACGCTTCAGGCAGGGATGTCCAGCAGTTGAGGATGGCAGCTGACTTTTCCAAACAGCTTCCTTCAAGAGTTTTTCGCAATTCTACAAATTTTATCGTTCATAACTCTGATGCTTTGAATTCGATGTACTTGTATGTGTTAGTGGTAATATCTCTGCAAAATATGTCTAATTTTGACGCAAATCCTTTCCAGTGCTAAAAAAGATCAAGTATTGTATGACCCTGCCCTTGTAAACGCAAGTTTAATTCATTCAGATTTGTAGTTATGTCAGCCAGAAACATCAGCTTGCACAGCCAGTCCTCGTCATTCAATTCCGGGAAATGTTGTTCCTTTTCATCAAGAAACACCTTGATTGCTTCTAGACATGATACAAATCTGTTCAAAACATTACCTCGACTAAGCCAACGAACATTGCTGTACAGCGGGAGGTCCGCATTTGGTAAATCACTAAACAAAATTTCAGCACTGCTAAAAAAAAGTTTCCTTGATGTATTCTCCATCTGTGACAGGTTTGCCCTTCGAAGCCACACACTGTGCAATTTTGTAACTACATTCGGTAGCTTTATTTTTGGTTCCAATTACTTGACTAAAAATACTACTTTGTTTTTTTTAAGCCAGAAACAGCCATTTTTATGGCTTCACTTTTCTCCTCAGAGTTTTTAAACATGGACTGATGTTTGGTTTGATAGTGTCTTTGTACACTTGACGTACGGCACAAGACAATTTCATAACATAAAGCACAAACAGCACGATCCTTTTGTTGTATGAATCCATATTCGTTTGTCCAAAAGTCTCGAAACGAGCGTGTATCAAGTTTTTGTCTTTTTTTGATTCATTTTAACGGCACCGTATTACTTAATAATAACACCAACTTTTGTGCTGCGGTCAACGGACTGTACGGGCATGAGTATGCGACAGCCGAGAGAACTGTAGAGGTGGTGGTGGTCGGGAGAGAGGGGCAGGATAGGACGGAAATATAACTTCGTCGAGGTCAGTCATTGTTGCTCCAAACTCACACTGGGAGTCAAAAACTGCGAGCGAAAACAAAATAAATACGCTCGTTCAGGCGCTAGCCAGACACTATTGCGTAATTATGATATTACGTCTCCGCTTGCCCGTCAAAATTTGCTTGGGATTCTTTTCAAGAATCTCATCCTGCAAACTACGGTAGCAGGTAGAAGCCAGACTAGCGGGCGCCGCAAAGTATAACCACTCCCCATGAAATTCGTTGAAGAATGTTTGTTCTCGGAAACGGTCCGTAAAAACGAAGACTTACGTGCAGTATAGTATGATCAGGCCTTTAGTTTTCATCAGATCGCACATTCTTACCTCCAATGTCTAAAAACTTTCGTTTTGAAGGGTTGTAAAAACAGGTATAGCTTTACTCATAATTGTAGCCACGCCAATTTTTTTTTTTCGTTTCTCTATGTCTTATAGACACTAGGAATGTTTACATACAGACTATGATGCACGTAGCGAGAGAAAAGGGGGAGATAAGCTAATGAAGAAAATCAAGGGCGATAAGTTAAGACGTACTTTCGGTAGACATAGGTCAGGGGGAATTAATCTGATAAATCAAGGGGGAGATAATCACAAGTTACCCCCCCCCCCCATCCGTTTGTTCGGAATGTAATTAAACTACGGAACGACGAGATCAAAGAGACGATTTGCTCGTGTGCCCACGTCTATCGGTCGGCGAAAGTCGCAAATTTAGCTTTCATTCAGGATTTGACCACAGATTTCCCCAAAGGCGTGATAACTCGCACTCGTTAGCGATTTTCTACCTAATTGATATATATATATATACCGCATCCTTCAAACTCAGTTTATCTAGTACCCACACAATTTTCAGACGTCTAGCTTCGAATTCTAGATCCATTATACCAGTGGAATTTCTTAGTTTTTCTGATTGGAGATAGTCATATTTCTGTGTTGCGGTAAATATTATACTAGAATTTTGAGTGATTTAATTGTTAAGTCCGGCATTATATTTCACTAAGATTTTCTGTGTTGAGTGATTTAATTATTATAAAGTTCGTCATTTATATTTCACTAGGATTTACTGTGTTAATTGGCTAGCAGAATTAAAATAATTTATAGCTAAATTGTTCCGGCTGTAGCGTTGATTTAATGAATTGCTATTAACCAGTAAGAGATATTTTAATCGACTAGTAAATGCACTATTCATTATGAGTACTGACAAAATATATATTTATTTCTAATTCATTATGAGTAATTTTATAAATGACTAGCGCTTATTTCACGGGTTTTTTTTTTAAACGATAATTATAAATTTTACCTTTACGCGGGTTAGGATTGAATTGAGATTGCAGTTAAATGTTTGCGTTTTTCTTCTTATATCTAGTACGGGTCACAAATCCAAAACCTACCAGCGGCCTGCACCTTAATCTGAGAAAGGTCTAAGTCTAGTCCAACAAATACAAGAAAAAACATTCTTATTGTAATTATCGGGTCTTCGAGGTTGACCTGGTTGGCCTCTTGTCTCACCTAGAGAGAGAGAGAGAGCGTACCAATATATGACACTATAAGAATAAAATTTAACTGGACATTTAGCTACCCAGATTTTCTTTTGCATTTTCAATTACATTCAGCCCGCTGTGGCGAAGAATATCAAATTTAACATTTCCCGACTACCGACCACTTGGGTTGTGGCGAGGATTTATCCAGAAAAGATTTATCTACCTGACACTCTATTTAACTAGCGAATATTTCAAGCTACTGTACACTGTGACATTTGATCTCGAAGTTGTTTCATACCTGGACTAATTGCTGTGACATGAACAGAGTCAATAATAATAAGTAACAAAGTCAGTGTTCACCAAATAATAGGATTAATCAGTCATTTGAGGAACTGGGGCTTACTTTGCCAAAAGAACCGACACTGAATCTGTTACCTGGAGCATGGAGATATGTTCAAGCTGCTGTCAAACACTTATTTGGTAAGCGAGAATGAAATGTAATCACATGTTTGTCAGAGCGAGAGAAAGCAGGGATGAATAATTCTTATTATGTATAATCAATGTACTCACTTTTTTTTTTCTTCTTATGTTAGCTAATACTGTTCATTTCAGAACAGATTAATTAGAAACTCTGTTCTTGACAGTATATTCAAATTCTATACCATAGTGCTAATCTTTTGACCTTTTGGGGGTTAATTAACTTCTTCTTGTGGGATCTTGTCTCAACAGAGGGGATTGCACTTATGTGTCTATTTCTTTATTAATTCTTAACCTATGATTTTTTTTTATATATTTGATATTAAATGTTGTGAAGTTTTCTTTATGATAAATAAACTTAACATAAAACTTAATTACCTGTGTCGGTCAGCTCGGCCCAATATCCCTACTCCATTAATATAGTTTCACGTTTGTGCGTCTAATTTTCGTCACTTATCTGTGTGTGTGTAAGTGAGTGGTTGATATATATATATTAATATATACAGGAAGGAAACTGTCTAATCAACCAATTTCAGTCGTAAACGATAGGCTGGAATAGAGTATCTTCTCAAAATCCAGGGACAGACTCTAACTTTCACCATTTCATGAGTGAAATCTATTTCTTTACCTTATTTCTCACTGAGTACCATTTTTTTTTCAGTTCTATTCAGACGGGACCAGAATCGATCACGATTACCTATCAAAAATTTACGACAGGTTCCCAGAGAGTTAATATACTAAGGTTGTTTGTTCCAGAGAACAGGAGCATGGAAGTTAAAACCTCTTCGTACTAGAGATTTTGAGTCTAGAAGGATTTGGAAGGCCTGGCAAGAGGAACGAAATCTGAAGAACGTTTATTTGGGTTTAGCTGGACAGTAAGAAGCTTTCGAAGATAAGAGAGTTTGTTAATCTTGATAGATTTGTATGTGAGTGAGAGTTGCCATGTGGTTTGTGAATTGGACGACCACTTTCCTCAATGACAATGGAAAGCGACTCCTTAGATTCTGCAGTGAGCAGAATCTGATCATTACAAACACAAAGTTCCCCCATAAGCGCATACATGTATACACTAGATGTGAACCAACCAAGAATGAGAAGTCAGTGATCGACTATGCCATTGTTCGGAGAAGCTCATTCAGATATGTCCGAGATGCAAGAGTCTGGAGGGGGCCAGAGATTGGAAGTGATCACTACCTGCTAACAATCAAACGAACAACTGAAAGAGTTGCTCAGCCTAGGAACTGCCCAACATCACGCAAGAAACCAAGTAAACGAGCAGGAGAAATGAGCATTAGGACCTACAAGCTGAGAGAGCCAGAAATTAAGACCAGATATCAGGGGCTTATTGCTACAGCAGTGAGCAACACAGAAGAACGACCTGATGACTTGGAAACCCTCTGGAATAAATGCAAGGATATCATAAAGACAGCTGCTGCAGAAGCATGCGGTGAAGTCCGACTTGGGAACCAGAGAAAGAGGACACCTTGGTGGACAGAGGAAGTCAAAGAGAAAATAAGAGAGAAGAAAATGGCATGGAAACAATACTTAGGAGCTAAAAAACACAACAGGACAAATGGAAAAATATAGAGAATATGTGACACTCAGAACAGAAGCAAAGAACAAAGTGCTAGCAGCAAAACAGAAGTCCTGGGAAGAATTTGGAGAAAAGCTAGAAAAAGATGCACAAGAAAACCAGAAATTGTTCTATAAGACCCTAAAGAACATGCGGAAAGAAAAACAATGCCCTCTCAAATTTATAAAGGACAAGCAAGGCAAATTGCTTACTGCCCCGGAGGAAGTAATGAAAAGATGGAAAGAATATTTCTCAGAACTCCTGGATGGTGAGCATGATGAAGCATCAGAAATGATAACCACTAGCACAGAAGAGAAAACCAATGATGGTGAAGATGACATAAAGATGGAAGAACTGAGGGCAGCACTAGAGAAAATCAAGATGGGCAAAGCAGCAGGGCATGATGGTATAACACCAGAAATGGTTAAGTACATGGGAGCATCAGGCGACCTATTACTCTTAAAGGTCCTACATGCAGCATGGTGCAACAAGACCATACCAAAGGATTGGGAGATTGCCATCATAACACCAATTTTTCAAAAAGGGTGACAATCGACAATGTGGAAACCATAGAGGCATATCCCTTCTCAGTGTCCCTGGTAAAATCTACTCTAGAATCCTAGAGCAGAGACTCCGACGCCTAGCTGAGCCACAATTGGATGAGGTCCAGTGCGGATTCCGAGCAAACCGAAGTACTCAAGACCTAATCTTCACACTCAGACAGCTGAGTGAAAAGGCCCTTGAGTATAAGAGTGAGATCCATCTTTGTTTTATAGATCTGGAAAAGGCGTTTGACAGGGTCCCCTGGAGCAAACTTTGGGACTGTTTGGCAAGGAAGAATATTCCAGCACCTCTGATTCATGCTATACAGAGCTTCTACAAGTCTTGCAGAAATTATGTGAGGACAGCAAACCATAAGTCAGAAGAGTTCAGAACCACCACTGGTGTAAGACAAGGTGATATCCTATCACCTTACCTCTTCATACTCCTTATGGACGATGTCATCAAGGCATGTAAGGAGAGAACAAGTAAGTATTCAGTGGGGTACTGGAAGATGAGACAGGTCTATATTTCGGAGCTGGCATTTGCTGATGATGTTGCCCTGATTGCTAAATCAGAGGCACATCTCCAATCCAACCTGCAAGTCTGGAAGGAAGAGCTGGAGAAGAGAGGGATGGTCATAAGCAGCTCTAAAACAAAATCCATGGTGATATCACGAGAAGAAAGAAAACATCAGATTAAGTTGGGAGAACAGGTCCTGGAGCAGGCTGACCACTTTAAATATCTCGGAGCTAATATCGACCGAAAAGGAGGCATCAAAGAAGAGTTGGCCACTCGAAAAGCAGCGGCTGGGAGACTTTTTCAGGCCATAAATCGTGGATTCCTCAGCAAGAAAGAGGTTGGTAAGAAAACGAAGATGGCTGTATACCGCTCCACCTATGTCCCAGTCTTGACATATGGATGCGAGTCGTGGGCAATGACTACAACCCACAAAAGCCAGATCCAAACCTCAGAAATGAGGTATCTGAGGAAAGTGGTTGAAGTAACAAGAAGAGACATGGTCCGCAACCAGACGATCCGTCAAGGCCTAAAATCCCATCCGCTGCAGACCCAAATAGAACAGTCCCAACTAAGATGGTTTGGCCATGTCTGCAGAATGGGAGAAGATCGGCTACCACGACAAGCATGGGAAACAAAGAGCCAGGGATCCAGACCTCCAGGACGACCCAGAGTCCGCTGGGAGGACAACATTAGACAATCTTTGAAGGACCGAGGACTAGAATGGAACCAGGCCAGGAAGAAGACAGCTGATAGAATGGTCTGGCGCTCTCTCTTCCAAACCTCTACACCTCACGGTAGAAGGGGAACGACTAAGTAAGTAAGTACGACCACTTTCAACTTAAATACCCCCCCCCCCAATTGTCTACTTTTTAAATACCCCTCCCTCCCCCTCTCCCGTGGACGTCTTTTATGGATAGCCCCATAGCAGCCGTATCATGTTTGTTGTGGCAAACGATAAAGGTGATGTTAGAATATATGGCGGGGTAAACAAAAACAGGTGACGCGTCACAAACAATAGCTATCATAGTAATATCAACAGTGTATATTCCTATTAATTCACCTATTGCAATTCATTTCTGCCTGGCTTTCAGCTCATGAAAAAGTAATCGTTCCTTAACAACTGTGGCATATATTTCGCCAAAACATACACAGGTTACAGTAATACACTAGACGAATGCTGATTTTTGAGGAAGATGTTATAACAGTATTAATTATCAGCAACAATGCACGTTTTGTGTGTGTGTGTGTGTGTGTGATTTTATATATATATATAGTTTGCACTTCACAAAGCATCATCAAACACACACACACACAATATTTTTTTTTAACAAAGAAAAAAACAACTACATTTTTTTCGAAAATAATACTAAAATTATAAACTAACATGACCAGACAGACCACAGACTGATTGCCTCAAATATGGCGAATACTGAACCTACGGATCAATACTATTACATTTTATACGGAGATCGGGCATTAGAGAAAACATCCATATAGTACATTTCACGTAACTACTCGTGAACGTTCACGAAAAATATATGTAATAAGTGAGACGATATGTACAAACTACACAACCCATCTATATAATATGATGAGAATCTGTCAGTAATTTTACCGGACCAGAACAGCCAAACATTCCGCGGAACATCTCTCACTCCCTCTCTCACCCTGTGTGTCTTATTTTGTTTACAGTACACACTGGCGCTTAGCACGTGAACAAATCGATCAAGCTTAGAACTAGCTACAGTGGAGGACAAAGTAGCAACCTTAATTTAGCCAACCTCAATTGTAAACTGTTTCTATATGCCGACACTTAATGGCATAATGAACATAAGGTTAGTGTCGATTAAAAAAAAGGCTTTTAGTTTAGAAATATTTCTTTAGTTTCTTTCAATTAAATAAAAACAAAATCCGTGCATGTAAGTCAGTGTGAGTGCGTGCGCGCACGTGTATCAGATTGAACTGGGTGGGTCATGAAAAGAAATCACCAAGACATGCGATAGGCTGGACTCCACAAGAATAGACAGGGAAAGAGCTTATCTGATAGTTGAGCCATTAAGATAGAGCTCCATACAGCAAGAAACACTACAAAAGACGAAAAGTGTGTGCCTTTGTCTCGAGATACCTAGGCAGATGACAACTCACTTCTTCTGTCCAGATGTGCTCTTAATCGTCCTGGTAAGACGCAATTTTAGTTCTAATGCGAGGCGCGTTGCTTTGGCCACCGTCATAAGACTTTCCTTTATATATCAACCTTCCTCTCGGGCGTCCCCTTCTAAAAACGTCTGTTGCTGAAGACATGTGCTAGTAGCTTGTTTAGAAGCGTTCAGGTCAGGTGTCAACCATTTTATTTTCTGCCTCTCTATGTAGCTGATTCACGGAGCTGTTCCCGACAACTTCGTGTCTTCTATATCTCAAGGTGACATGTAACTGTTCTCAGGCACCTCACCCCGGGCACTCTTAACTTTATCTCCTGTGCTTTATACAGTGAATGACCATGTTTAATACTGACAGCAAAGAGTTGGTAAGACCGGTGTTTACCACCTGCCGGTTTGTCTCTATCGACAAGCATGGATATCTTAGCAGTCGATTCAGCTGGTAAGCCACTGCACGAACCATTTAATATTGTATTTATATTTCTCTGCCTATTCAACCATTCTCTGTGAACGTGCTTCCGTCCCGTATGAACTCTTTGATTTATTCGACCACTGTATTGTTGTTCAGCAAGTTGAGTTTCCTTCCGCTGACCTTCTGTTTCCGACGTACTGATTCTAGTCCCTCATATTGTACTATGCGTATCGACACGGTTTCGGGGGCACATAAATACATCAATTATCGGAAGCAACAATAGAAAATACAGAATCCTTGTTGACTAGTCTAATGTTCACTATATTTCTCGAGTAATATCTACAACATTTATTTTACACAAACATACAAATTCTAAAATACTTTACCACAGTCAGTATGACAACAAAACAATGTGTCAATACGTATATAAACCAATAAAACAGTATTGAATCAGTTCTACAAATTAACGGTTCACGTGAAACAAGGGACGTTTCGGGTTTTACCCTTCATTAGCCACAGTTACAAACAGGTGACAAGGACAAGAATTACATATAGATACTACAAAAACATACGATGATGAGAAACATAAAGAAAATGAGCGATACAAGCAGATGAAAAAATAAACAACCACAGTGATGAGCGACAAATGAAAACAGACATAACAATCTAAATAATTATGCATGAAATCCTGAAATCTACACTTGTGCTTTCACATGTGACATTAATATTCGACGGAGACGCAAGACATTACTGTCACGAAAAGAGAGAAGCAAGAGACGCGGTTTCCGTTCATGGCATTACAAATTAACTATTTCGGTGCCCTGTGAGCAAACGATAGCAGAAGCGATCCATAGCTTATGAAACTGTGTAAAAATGACAAGCACCGACACACTCAGAATGTCTGGCTGACTTAAAAATCTCCATAAGGATACTCAAAACTGACAAAGATAAGAACACACGAGATTTTTTTTTCAAAGAGAAGCGAAGCAAGCGTTGATTATTGGTGACGTCATCCCCAGTCCAGTCGCGTGGGCAGGGGGAAAATCTATTGTTTCCCCTTCGACACAAAGAAACGCACATGTAACAACGGCTACAGATATGAACAAATAAACCACAAATCTCGCCGTAAAGATACCAATTATTTAACATAAATCTCGCCGTAAATTAATATTTAAAAAAAAAAGCAGTATATTATTATTAAATAAGGCCTTGATTGGATCAACAAAACATCACTTCCCCCCTCCACTCCTCTCCTCTACTGTCCACCGAGAAGAGGAGTTGACATGCTCTCCTTCCTCTGTACACGACACACAATTGGTCCTGTGATGTCAGAAACCACAACTAAAGGACGACTGGTCGGCCCCTTTAGCGACATAATAGGGGTGGAACCATATGAGACAGTGTAAAATAGCAGAATGCTGCCTGACTGCTGCCTTGCCCCAAACCCACTCAGCACACACATGCATCAGTAGCGTAGCTTCAGATTTCACTGGAAGCGATTTTATTTTGTTACGCTA
Organism: Oreohelix idahoensis; assembly: GCA_024509875.1. Classification (NCBI taxonomy): domain Eukaryota; kingdom Metazoa; phylum Mollusca; class Gastropoda; order Stylommatophora; family Oreohelicidae; genus Oreohelix; species Oreohelix idahoensis. Next base: position 820,952 of record JAMPIV010001085.1, read on the forward strand.
GTAGTTTGAACGTCGGATTTTGTATCTGTCTATTCAGCAGACGACATTCGATGTTTATGGGAAGTGCTGCGTAGGTTGTTGTCTTATTCTTTTGAGAGCAGAAACTAATCTGACCATACACAAGTAGCAGACATGAAACTGAGTTTGGCACACTGGTAGGTTCAGGATTAACTCATTTATCTTCAACAGGCGGGGGGAAGAGTGAGAGAATAGAGAAGGGAGGGGAGGGTTCAACACTTTATGATTATAAACCTAAACTATGCATGTAATCCCTTACTTACTTACTTAGTCGTTCCATTTCTACCGTGAGGTGTAGAGGTTTGGAAGAGAGAGCGCCAGACTATCCTATCGGCTCTCTTCCTCCTGGCCTGGTTCCATTCTAGTCCTCGGTCCTTCAAAGATTGTCTAATGTTGTCCTCCCAGCGGGTCGTCCTCGGGGTCTGGATCCTTGGCTCTTTGTTTCCCATGCTTGTCGTGGTATCCGATCTTCTCCCATTCTGCAGACATGGCCAAACCATCTTAATTGGGACTGTTCTACTTGGGTCTGCAGGGGGTAGGATTTAAGGCCTTGACGTATCGTCTGGTTGCGTACCATGTCTCTTCTTGTTACTTCAACCACCTTCCTCAGATACCTCATTTCTGAGGTTTGGATCTGGCTTTTATGGGTTGTAGTCATTGCCCATGACTCGCATCCATATGTCAAGACTGGGACATAGTTGGAGCGGTATACAGCCATCTTCGTTTTCTTACCAACCTCTCTCTTGCTGAGGAATCCTCGATTTATGGCCTGAAAAAGTCTCCCAGCTGCTGCTTTTCGAGTGGCCAACTCTTCTTTGATGCCTCCCTTTCGGTCTATAATAGCTCCGAGGTATTTAAAGTGGTCGACCTGCTCCAGGACCTGTTCTCCCAGCTTAATCTGATGTCTTCTTTCTTCTCGTGATATCACCATGGATTTTGTTTTCGAGCTGCTTATGACCATCCCTCTCTTCTCCAGCTCTTCCTTCCAGACTTGCAGGTTGGATTTGAGATGTGCCTCTGATTTAGCAATCAGGGCAACATCATCAGCAAATGCCAGCTCCGAAATATAGACCTGTCTCATCTTCCAGTACCCCACTGAATACTTTCTTGTTCTCTCCTTATATGCCTTGATGACATCGTCCATAAGGAGTATGAAGAGGTAAGGTGATAGGATATCACCTTGCCTTACACCAGTGGTGGTCCTGAACTCTTCTGACTTATGGTTTGCTGTCCTCACATAATTTCTGCAAGACTTGTAGAAGCTCTGTATAGCATGAATCAGAGGTGCTGGAATATTCTTCTTTGCAAAACAGTCCCAAAGTTTGCTCCAGGGGACCCTATCAAACACCTTTTCCAGATCTATGAAACAAAGATGCATCTCACTCTTATACTCAAGGGCCTTTTCACTCAGTTGTCTGAGTGTGAAGATTAGGTCTTGAGTACTTCGGTTTGCTCGGAATCCGCACTGGACCTCATCCAATTGTGGCTCAGCTAGGCGTCGGAGTCTGCTCTAGGATTCTAGAGTAGATTTTACCAGGGACACTGAGAAGGGATATGCCTCTATGGTTTCCACACTGTCGATTGTCACCCTTTTTGAAAATTGGTGTTATGATGGCAATCTCCCAATCCTTTGGTATGATCTTGTTGTACCACGCTGCCTGTAAAACCCTTAAGAGTAATAGGTCGCCTGATGCTGATGTAATCCCAACTAACATAATTACCGATGTATGTTACGTCGGTCGGTCTCACTCACAATAGGAACTTGCACCAGAAAAAAAAGTGCGCAACGCACGGTGTGCAACTTGCGCGGCGTGGGTGTTATATAAAACAAATACTTTGGTTTTATTTTTTCACGAAATTAGTAGCGCTCGACAAAGAAAAAGTGCGTCAAAATTGGTGTGCATGAGCCCTCACCCGATGTACAAATCTTGTAAACATGAAAGTTTTTTGTTTGTTAAAACCACTTATTATCAGGGAACACTCTTTGAAAACAATCCATGCACTTTCACACGAAATGTTGTCATCAAAGAACTTTTAAATTGAATCTAAAATAACATAATTCTTGCCGTGTGTACGTTGGTCACAGCTGAGGAATGCAACCGTGTTGAAAAATTGTGTTGTTTCCATTATATACACTCTCCCGAAAATAGTTACAATCAACAAAGAAAAGCGTTCAAATGATGGTGTTCATGAACAGTCTGATTACACTGTATAATGGAAAGATACCAAAAACACTCTAAGAATGTACTTCTATCTGCTCATCCGGGAACGGGAACAGCACACTATAATTAAAAATCCGTCAAGTTTGACGGGTTATTGATAGTATTTATATAATTCAGTGGGTTTTTTTCCCAGAACTCCGCCTAGCCGGTCGCAAGCCCGACTGAAAAAGGAGGAGGGCGGCCTGCATGAAGGCCGTAAGGTAGCAGCCCCTCCACCATGGAAAGGCACAACAGGCCAATCACCTGTTTGCTTTAAACTTTTGATTATGAGAACTACAAGAGAGAAAACCGGACTGATTCTAAAGGCGACGAACTGGAACGGACTACGACTTATGGAACTTGGAACACAAGAAGTATAAATGGGAAAGAAGAGGAGCTGGTGGAAGAGATGAGGAAAGCAAAACTAGAAATCCTGGCTATAACGGAAACAAAGAAAAAAGGACAAGGAGTCATGGATCTCGATGGCAACACGCTGATCTACAGTGGTGTACCCACATCTGAAAGATCTAAAGGGGGCGTGGGTTGCATTGTGGCCAAAAACCAAAAAGATAGTATCAAGGGATGGAACTTTGTCTCGGAGCGCATTATGGTTGTAAAACTAAAAGAAGGAGATACCATAGTCAACCTGGTCATAGTGTATGGGCCAAATGAGGATGAGAGAGCAGAGATCAAGGAGGAATTCTTCGAGCTGCTTCAAAGGACAGTAGATGACTGCCTAGATGAAATTATCATGCTCGGAGATTTCAATGCCAGAGTTGGAAATGACCATGCTAGATGGTGTGGAGTTATCGGAAGATATGGAGAAAATACTCTCAGTACAATGGAAAGCGACTCCTTTAGATTCTGCAGTGAGCAGAATCTGATCATTACAAACACAAAGTTCCCCCATAAGCACATACATGCATAGATGTGAACCAACAAAGAATGAGAAGTCAGTGATCGACTATGCCATTGTTAGGAGGAGCTCATTCAAATATGTCCGGGATGCTAGAGTCTGGAGGGGGCCAGAGATTGGAAGTGATCACTACCTGCTTACAATCAAAAGAACAAATGAAATAGTTGCTCAGCCTAGGAACTGCCCAACATCACGCAAGAAACTAAGTAAACGAACGGGAGAAATGAGCATTAAGACCTACAAGCTGAGAGAGCCAGAAATTAAGACCAGATATCAGGGGCTTATTGCTGCAGCGGTGAGAAACACAGAAGAACAACCTGATGACTTGGAAACCCTCTGGCTTAAATTCAAGGACATCATAAAGACAGCTGCTGCAGAAGCATGTGATGAAGTCCGACTTGGGAACAAGAGAAAGATGACACCTTGGTGGACAGAGGAAGTCAAAGAGAAAATAAAATGGCATGGAAACAATACTTAGGAGCTAAAAACACAACAGGACAAATGGAGAAATATAGAGAATATGTGACACTCGTTCTGAGAAGCAAAGAACAAGGAGCTAGCAGCAAAACAGAAGTCCCGGGAAGAATTTGGAGAAAAGCTAGAAAGAGATGCGCAAGAAAACCAGAAATTGTTCTATAAGACCCTAAAGAACATGAGGAAGGAAAAGCAATGCCCTCTCAAATTTATAAAGGACAAGCAAGGCAAATTGCTTACTGCCCCGAAGGAAGTAATGGAAAGATTATTTCTCAGAACTCCTGGATAGTGAGCATGGTGAAGCATCAGAAATGATAACCACTAGCACAGAAGAGAAAACCAATGATGGTGAAGATGACATAAAGATGGAAGAACTGAAGGCGGCACTGGAGAAAATCAAGATAGGCAAAGCAGTAGGGCATGATGGTATAACACCAGAAATGGTTAAGTACATGGGAAAATCAGGCGACCTATTACTCTTAAGGGTCCTACAGGCAGTGTGGTGCAACAAGACCATACCAAAGGATTGGGAGATTGCCATCACAACATCAATTGTCAAAAAGGGTGACAATCGACAATGTGGAAACCATAGAGGCATAACCCTTCTCAGTGTCCCTGGTAAAATCTACTATAGAATCCTAGAGCAGAGACTCCGACGCCTAGCTGAGCCACAATTGGATGAGGTCCAGTGCAGATTCCGAGCAAACAGAAGTACTCAAGACCTAATCTTCACACTCACAGCTGAGTGAAAAGGCACTTGAGTATAAGAGTGAGATCCATCTTTGTTTCATAGATCTGGAAAAGGCGTTTGACAGGGTCCCCTGGAGCAAACTTTGGGACTGTTTGGCAAGGAAGAACATTACAGCACCTCTGATTCATGCTATACAGAGCTTCTACAAGTCTTGCAGAAATTATGTGAGGACAGCAAACCATAAGTCAGAAGAGTTCAGGACCACCACTGGTGTAAGACAAGGTGATATCCTATCACCTTACCTCTTCATACTCCTTATGGACGATGTCATCAAGGCATGTAAGGAGAGAACAAGAAAGTATTCAGTGGGGTACTGGAAGATGAGACAGGTCTGTATTTCGGAGCTGGCATTTGCTGATGATGTTGCCCTGATTGCTAAATCAGAGGCACATCTCAAATCCAACCTGCAAGTCTGGAAGGAAGAGCTGGAGAAGAGAGGGATGGCCATAAGCAGCTCTAAAACAAAATCCATGGTGATATGATAATGACTACAACCCCCAAAAGCCAGATCTAAACCTCAGAAATGAGGTATCTGAGGAAGGTGGTCGAAGTAACAAGAGACATGGTCCGCAACCAGACGATACGCCAAGGCCTAAAATCCCACCCCCAGAAGACCACTTGCATCACAAACAAGATTTATGGAATGAAACGTGTGGAGCAATTCTGGGAAAAAGAGAATGCCAGCACAAAGCATAGATAACAATAGAAACTCCCAGTAAGATAAGGGAAACAAAAAACAAGAGAACAGAATAAAACACAAGCAAAATTAGAAGTTCCCGAACCAAGGCTCATCAACAGTACATAGAAGTAAATAATGAAGCAAGCAGGAGCACCAGAACAGACTAAGAAATATACTGACAAGAGGCAGAGGAAGTTGCAGCCACAGGAAATATGACTGACCTGTACAACAATACAAAGAAGCTAACGGGGAAATCATCATCAACATCGAAGGTCAGCTGCAATGGATCTTCAACGTCTTCTGTCTCTTGTCTTGACAACACACTCTGATACCCTTTCCTGTCCATCTCTTGATATTATCTTTCCCCTTATAGCACTGTCTTCCTCTTGCCTTCCTTCTGTTGTGGTCTTTGTGGCAAGGTGATTTGGCTTTTGTCAAATGACAAAGTTGAATGTGGGATAAGATCCCCTAGGCCTCCTATGGTAACAGCTCAAATATTTACTTAGGACACCAAGAGTGAATGAGAGAAGGTGAATCCTCACTGAGAGTAAGAAGGTTTCAGCAGGTATTCTGATCTCCAGTGACAGCTTCACTCTGGGATCCCGAAAGATACAAGGTTTAGCCAGAAGAAAATAGTAATACACTAAAACACCACAGCACAAAAGATATAAAGAAGTGATAAATTTATTTACCAATATATGATTGTATATCACAACCGAAAATAAATTATGGTGCAAAATGATGCAAAAAACAAAAGTTAACAAATGATATAGGCTTAATTAATTAACAACTTAATTACTCTTAAACTTGAGACTGGACTGGTGACAAATATGATGAAAAGTCTTCAGTCCCACAAATAATTACTCTACACTCAGCACATATTCTACTTGCTGATGAATTAAATAAATATGCACATAGGATATAGTCTATGACACTCACTTTTGGGTAACTACACTTGAAAAGAATACTGGACATCTACACTATTTGGGCATTGATGGTTGACTGGGCTAAAGATACTCTAGCTTTGGTGTATGGTTTTGCTGGAGTAATGTTGGGTACTTCTGGCTGATTGCTAAGAAGTCCGGCTGGCGTGATTTGGTGAGATACATAGATGTCTTTAGAACCGCCAAGATTGTTTGGGACATCCTGTGACATACGTGGATGCACATAGTCTGGGTTACAAGCTATCAACTGAGAGGAGTAGGGAAACCCTTTTTCTCTATCCGTTGACTCAAATTTTAAATCAGTCCCATTGTATGTGTCCTCAGACACAGAGAACAAAAAAAAAGCAAGAAACAAAAAGATATAAGACTTTGAAAAATTTGTGCTTGCGCAGAATAGGATTGAAATGGTATGACTGGAAAAACTCTTCGGAAATACAAATATCTTCAAGCTGACCACTGCTTTCTTTGAACACATTGAAGCTAACATCTGAGAGCGTACAAACAAGAAGAAACCATTTAAGCTCTCTCTTTTGTGGGTTATTATTGCTTATTTCCAAAAGGTTTATCCCCATTTCAATAATAATGCTTTACCTCTGATTTTTTTTTCATTCTATCTTCTAACCCGTTCACTAATTCTTGTCTTCTGGCCCATCTGTTAATGCATATGGCCACACTGGTAAAGATCAATAACACTAGTCAACAACCAAAATGTACCAGAAATGAAAATAGCTGATCTTAACTAATTTTGGTGTGCTGAAAACGAAAATGACTTTAAAAAATGTTTATTGGCTCTAGTTTTCAAGATATATGCTACTAGTTTATTTAATTACGGTCAATTTATATATATGACGCAACTGTTGTGGGCTATTGCATAATTTTTTTTCTAATGACCAATAAAAATGTAACTAGAAGTTGATGATGCAATCCTACCTATGATTACATCACCTTTGTGTATAAATATCTTATCTCTGTTAAAATTTTGCCATTAGTTAATGCATTTGCCCGTATCAAAAGTATCGTAGTTAGAAATGCCTAGGACATGTGTGAACAGTGCTAATAATTTCTGTTATATATGTGGCGAGGTGACATTTCTATCACAAAAACGAAATATAACTATGTATAAATATAGCTATGCCTTTTGCAGTCCCAATGATTTGGAGAGAGCCCACTGATCATCTCAACAACTGTTACTTTTGCATGGTCCCTCCAATTGGGAAAGGCATATCAAAGAAGAAAAAATGGACTCTGGAATATCCAAACATCCCCTCTGCAATACGTCCGGTACCACATGGCGATGACCTACCAGTTCCCAAAGTGCCAGAATCATTTTCAGCTGCTTCCACTGATGAAGAAAAGGACATTAATGGTCCTGAACCATCAACCTCAAGCGACCCAGATTTTGAGCAAACTACATCCACTAAACCACACTTAATAACCCAAGGTGAACTGAATGATCTTGTAAGAGATCTGAATTTACCGAAGAACAAGGCGGAGCTTTTGGGTTCCAGATTGCAACAGTGGAATCTCCTGGCAGAAGATGTTACAATTTCTGTGTATAGGAACCTTTTAAAGGCAACCCTCAAAATCAATTACATACCGGAAGAGTGGAGGCTTTTAATTGATTCATCCAAGACGAGTCTTAAAGCTGTTTTGTTGAATAATGGTAATGTGTTACCGTCAATTCCAGTTGGTCACGCAGTTCATATGAAAGAAACTTATTAAACAAAAAGCAGCTTTTGAAGTGTATAAACTACGTTCATCATCATTGGTCATTTTGCGGTGACTTAAAAGTGGTCGCTCTTTTGCTTGGACTACAGGGTGGATACACCAAGTACTGTTGCTTTCTCTGTGAGTGGGATAGCCGTGCATGAAGTGACCATTACATCAGAAGACATTGGCCAATCAGGCAGTCATGCAGCCTGGCAGTAAGAAAGTTGAGAATCCAGCACTTGTCGACACCAGCAAGATTTTGTTGCCACCCTTGCACATTAAGCTGGGTCTCATGAAAAACTTTGTCAAGGCAATGGAGAAAACAAATGAGGCTTTCAAATACCTCATCAGAAAATTTCCAAGACTGAGTGAAGCTAAAATAAGAGAGGGGGTATTTGTTAGTCCGCAAATTCAAAACCTTCTTCATGATGACGAGTTTCTTTGCGTGTTGCATGGCAAGGAAAAAGCAGCATGGCTAGCATTTAAGTCAGTGGGGACAATTTTCTTGGAAACAACAGATCTGATAATTACAATGAAATTGTAGAAAATCTCCTTCTGAAGTATAAGAGTCTTGGCTGCAACATGTCTTTGAAAATTCATTTTCTGGATTCTCATCTGGATTTCTTTACGTCAAACTGTGGAGCGGTCAGTGATGAGCATGGGGAACGATTTACCAGGACAATGCTGCTATGGAGACAAGGTATTAAGGCAATTGGAGCCCTTCAATGCTTGCTGATTACTGTTGGACTGTGACAAGAGACACCTCATCGATTGACTACAAGAAGCAAGCAAAGAGAGCTCGAACAGCGACTGAATAATGACGGAATGGGTTCAAATGTGCCTTTTTAAAACATGATATGTGAACTTTAAATAATGTTTTTATTTTTTCTATCATTTTATGTTGAAATATCAATTAATTGAATATGTAACCACAATTTTTATAATGCTAAAGTAGAAAGACTAGCTGTTCACCCCAGAGAATTAAACAAGCATACATTATTTGTATTACTGTAATGTAAATTCATCATTTAAAAAAAAACCAGAGCCAATTGGTGAATTTCATTATGATATTTGAAATCAGCATGTCAAAATCAATAAGAAATGGTATATTTAATTTCTGGTACAAAAAACTTTTGAAAATTTGTTGACTAGTGTAATCAGATGGCTGACTAAGTGTGCCGCCTTACCTATTTGTGAAGCAACATCAACGTCAGAACATCAATGACAAGATAACCCAACCAGGTTTACCTACTATTTTCTCAGATCAATTTGGAATTCTGCAACTATTTCACAAGAAAATAAAATTATATTTCAATATAAATGTAAATTCTCCTATCACTACGGCTCAGAAATGTAGCCAATCACAACAAATATCGCGTACATAGGGACAGTTTATGGAAAATACTGAGGGCTTATGGAATTCCAAGCTGCATAGTGTCAATCATAAAGAGCCTCTATGCCAACTTTACATGTAGTGTTGGGCAGAGCAACCTAACGTTTGAGGTGAAGACAGGAGTACGACAAGGATGCCCCTTATCAACCACTCTATTTTTAACAGTCATAGATTGGGTGATGCGCCAGACAACAGAGGGCAGTCCAAGAGGAATAAGATGGACTACATTTTCTACATTGGAAGATCTGGAATATGCAGATGACATTGCACTACTAGCACATTCACATCAACACATCCAGGAAAAAACGGATACACTTAATAAATTTAGCCAGCAGGTGGGCTTGAACATCAATTTAAAGAAGTCAGAGGTCATGATGCTCAATGTGAGCAACCCTGAGCCCATATCAGTAAGGAATCAGCAATTGGTACAGACAGACACCTTCACATACCTAGGATGCATAGTAACACCAGACGGCGGGGCAGGCAAAGACATCAACATCAGAATGAATAAGGCAAGAACAGCCTTTTTTAGCCTAAACAACATCTGGAAGTCCTCTCAATACAGCACAAGCACAAAATTAAGATTATATCAGAGCTGTGTGCTTTCTGTGCTTCTCTATGGTGCGGAATGCTGGAGAGTTACAGAGAAGGAAATGTCGAAATTGTCCTCTTTTCACACAACATGCCTAAGAAAAATTCACCGAATCTTTTGGCCGAATACCATCACCAACCAAGATCTGCTTACTCGGAGCAAGCAAGAGGACATGCACACCATCATAGCTGGCAGACGCTGGAGCTGGGTTGGCCATGTCCTCAGAAGAGACCCCGATGCCATCACAAGAACAGCTATGCTTTGGACCCCTGAAGGAAAACGAAAGAGAGGCTGACCAAAAACAACCTGGTGGAGGACTGTGGAGGCTGAGATGCAAAGAATGAACCAGAGTTGGGGCACTGTACGAAGGATGGCCGCCGACCGAGCAAAGTGGAATCAATTTGTTGTTGCCCTACAGGACGCCACTAGGCATGATGGCCACTGACTGCTTTGACGGTCGGCGGCTAAGGATCAAAGAAGAAGAAGAAGACAACAAATATCATATCCAAATAACAGATATTGATGAACAGTTGCCGTTATTGCATCCTCCAAATCAAATAACCAAATGTAATAACAAACACAGAACTGTGGAAGAGAACCAGTCAACAACCAAAACAAAGGGAGATTAACCGGTGAAAGATAGGATGCACACTAATGAAACAACCAACAAGTATTACCAATTTGAATGGAAACCACAGAGAAAGATAGGAGTTGGAAAATCGAAGAAAACCTGCAACCTATTTTCAAAATTTAACCCACTAATACTTTGAATAAGCCTTGATGTGCTGATTTTCATCAGTGTCATGGTATATCGGTGTCATGACCACTAATATTGTGGATTTATAGTAACACCAATATTAATGATAAATAAGGCTCGTCCTTCCAAAGGTACGACCACAACATGTAATGGCTGACACAGCAAGATAACACATTTCACAGGTACTGCCCTTTAATATGGTATACACACTCAAATAAAGGCCTCACACTGCCATGAAAAACGTATGAATTACAATACGAAAATACCAACGTAACTTGCCTCACTACCAGCTCAATCTATCAACATAATACATTCTAGTATGCCCTACCGAATGAACATTATCGCTGACTATCGCTCACTAGCGAAACGCTGTGCCAATGGTTCTCTCAACACATAGACACTTTACAACTCTGCTATCTATGAAAAATGTCCACTAGATCCTATCCACATCTAGAATTATAACATATAATCCACTCAGCATGAAATATGGCAAGTACTATGATAATCCAAACATGGCATACAATTCACCACAAGAATGCTGGCAAGTGAAAATATCTGCGACCTCTCTCGGCCGCTGACTAGGAGGGAACTCCCTTTTTGCGCCAAAACTTGTTCCCGCTTCCTGTCCGGTCACCTGATCTGGACAAACCGCTTCTCTCAGGGTTGCCAACCACCTAAGGTGGCCAATCTGAAATTTCGGCGAAATAGCGCCGCGACAATCGGCTAAATCCTCTGTGGATCTATCATATGCTATGTTATGTTGACACTTACTTTCGCTGATTGATGGATAATCTTCGCCTAATGGGATAATCGGAAAATCCTTATATACTGCAATTGTGCACAATCAAACTTCTAAACAGCTGCAGTCAGCATAGTGCTTGTGAAACTGAGGGTATGTCTGTTAGTCTTACAAAATACATTAGGTTTTGCAAATTTATGTTCATTTACAAACTGATGTATATTTTGTGCTTGACTTTTTATGTCTAATTTTTTTGCTCTGATATGTATCTTATGCCTGACTCTTTATGTCTATATTCTTGCTTATGCTCATCCGAAGCTTGGTTTCACCACAAATATAACCACAACCCCATAAAGCACTGGCGTAGCTAGAGTCTTTGTCAGGACTGGTATTCACTAGCAAATAAAGCTATCAGCCCTTTTCAGAGTTGGCTTTTAATGCTGAGCTCAAAGAGTTCACCCATTCCCTTTTTCTGTAATCATCTTATGTCTATGTGGTGAAAAGAAGAAAATTTCTTAATAATGTATTATATCATGTATGACATACTTCCCCTGACAGACTCCAAGACTCATAACATTGTGTCATAAAATGAGGTTTCTGACCACAGTGGCCAGTTATAAGAGGAGGGTGTGTCTTCACTGAACAGGTACCATACACTGGGCTTGTTTTGTTTCAGGTTTCAATCAGTGTGTACCCTGCGACCCTAAAACAGGGTGGAACGTGAACAGTGCTCCACCAGTGCTCCCTGGCCTCAGCATTGTGACTTAGGACCAGGAGTCATAACTACTTCAACATGTGTGTGTAACTCAATAACCAGTGGACCATCACTGCTACCTGACTTCAGCATTGTGACTTCGAGGACCAGGAGTTTATCCACGTGATACAAGTTAAGTCCACCTAAACGAGGACTTACCACAAACGTTAAAAAATCTGTGTATGATGACACTATTTACAGACACTAGTTTTTGTTACTGAATTCCACTGTGCAATTTTTGTGAAAATTATACCAGATACCATTTATTTGTAAATTTTATTCAATTAATCATTAAAAATACCATGATTTAAATTTATACCCGACATTAATGAATTTATTTTCAATCTTCAGTATTTTAAAGTAATCTTACAGTGGTAGGAATTAAATTCGAGCTACATTCACATTCCCTAGGAGCATAGGATAGGTCCAGCGAGAGGGTGAAGTACCTGCCTGATCTCCTTTTCTGATTATGTGAACTGTGAGGTTGACCACCCGACTTTATCTTTTGCTATCCTTACGAGTTCATTATTTCTGGGATATTTCAACGCATTCAAATTCTATCTTGCCACTATTAGATCTGTTCTTAGTATCTCTCCCTTATACATATCCAATGTCCCCACTTTGAGTACTTTTGAAGTCAGTCTATAAGCTCTCTTTGCTGCATGCCCTGCATGACAGTAGATCCACCAGTTCTGAAGATGTTGAGGCTTCTATGGATGCTTTTCATTTATGCCACATCCATCCATTTTGGACCTTCTGAAGCATGAATGGAGAGTCCGACACAATAACAGCCCTTGCTAATGGAGTTTCAGGCAGCTACCTCAGGGTTGCAGTAGGTGCCTCTATCTCCATTCTCAAGCTGGAGGTTGTTGTCAAGTAAGGAGGTTATTTCATGATCATTTAAGATAAACTAAAACCTAAAAGAATTAGAATTTTTAATTAACAAGTAGACAATATTAAATAAATGATGAGGAAGAAGGTTGCTAACAACAACTGAATTTATTATCAACAAATATAGACACCATATATCCTAATTCTATATGTGTGTATATATGTACACGGAGCCGCAGTAGCACAGTGGTTAGTGCACTGGCTTCCTAGCCCAGTGGTCCATGGTTCGATCCCCAGTTAAGGTGAGATTTTTTAAGACCGCAAACGGCTCCAGGGTCGACCCAGCCTCATGAATTGGGTACCAGAGTAACTCTGGGAAGGTTAAGGTGGCTGGCGTGATGCTGATCACATCACCCCATGTGTGCCAATGGTAAAAAAAATATGGACTTAACATCATAATTCCAATATGCCTCAATGGGTGTGTAACGGGATCACTTCCCCCCCCCCCCCTCCCCTACCCCTATATGTATACACACATACACAAAAACATGCTCACACATTATTAATACAAAACATTTTATTTTATACAACTAGTTATATATTTAATTCATCACTGTAGTGGAAACATTGCAATTTGGTTAGAAAGAAATACTTTGCTCCATTTCTTCAATGTGTTGAATCTTGCATCTCTCTCTTGGACATGCAGCAGTAGTCAGCAAGCAAAGGCATATTCCACCTTTATATTCCCTCTCCTTTGCCCTGACATTTTGGCGGTATCCTTCCCCTTGCTTATTACTTCATGTTCTGAAAGTTTTTGGTTTAATACTCCAAACATGGGTGTAGAAAATGTAGCTATAGACTTGGTGAGTTTTCTAAATGCATTTTCTTCTTCCTCTTTGATCCATAACCGCCAACCGTCAAAGCAGTCAGCGGCCATCACGCCTGGTGGCGTCTTGTAGGGCAGCAACAAATTGATTCCACTTTGCTCGGTCGGCGGCCATCCTTCGTACAGTGCCCCAACTGTGGTTCATTCTTTGCATCTCAGCTTCCACAGTTCTCCGCCAAGTTGTTTTTGGTCGGCCTCTCTTTCGCTTTCCCTCGGGGGTCCATAGCATAGCTGTTCTTGTGATGGTATCAGGGTCCCTTCTGAGGACATGGCCAACCCAACTCCAGCGTCTGCCAGCTATGATGGTGTGCATGTCCTCCTGGTTACTCCGAATAAGTAGTTCTTGGTTGCTGATGGTGTTTGGCCAAAAGATTCTGAGAATTTTCCTTAGGCAGATTGTGTGGAAGGAGGACAGTTTTGACATTTCCTTCTCTGTTACTCTCCAACATTCCGCACCATAGAGAAGCACAGAAAGTACACAGCTCTCATACAGTCTTAATTTGGTGTTTGTGCTGTACTGGGAAGACTTCCAAATGTTGTTGAGAACAGCAAAGGCTGTTCTTGCTTTATTCATTCTGTTGTTAATGTCCTTGCTTGTTCCGCCGTCAGGTGTTACTATGCTTCCTAGGTAAGTAAATGTGTCTGTCTGTTCTAACTTCTGGTTCCTTACTGTTATTGGCTCAGGATTGCCCACATTTAGTGTCATGACCTCTGTCTTCTTCAAATTGATGTTCAGGCCAACCTGCTGGCCATACTTATTCAGTCTATCGGTTTTGTCTTGAATGTGTTGGTGTGAATGCGCGAGTAGTGCAATGTCATCTGCATATTCCAAATCTTCCAGTGTAGAAAACGTTGTCCATCTAATTCCTCTTGGACTGCCCTCTGTTGTCTGGCGCATCACCCAATCTATGACTGTCAAAAATAATGTTGTTGATAAGGGGCATCCCTGTTGTACTCCTGTTTTCACTTCGAAAGTTACATTACTCGATCCAACACTGCACGTAAAGTTAGAATAGAGGCTTTTTATAATGGAAACAATGCGGCTGGGAATTCCATAAGCCCTCAGAATTTTCCATAGGCTGTCCCTGTGTATGCTGTCGAAAGCCTTTTCAAAATCAACAAAGTTAATGTACAGCTGTCTCTGCCATTCTGAGCACTGCTCTATAATGTTCCTGAGGGCAAATATATGGTCTGCACATCTTCTGTTCTTTCTGAAGCCCGCTTGTTCTTTTCTCAGTTTAAAATGCATTTTACAGGCATGTTATTTGCAACATTATCATAATCTAGATCTTTTTTAATAACAATTAACAGCTCTCCATGTCTTTTTCTACACCATTCATAGTACTTTCAACTTAGGTCTCTAAATAACATTTCTGAATGTCAGGGACTGTGAAGATGCCTTGTTTCAGTTTTTTATTTGAAATTTACCAGGAACCTAACAAATATATACATGAAGAACCAGCTACTGAGGACTCAAATGCCATCTGTTTAACAAATTAAAAATCAGACGGGGAGCCGCGCTAGCGTAGTGGTTACAACACTGCTCTGGCGACCGGGTGATTCAGGATCAAACCCGGGCGACGGCATTTGAGGATTTTTCGTCGACCGGGATTTGGACTGGATTAACTCGAGACCTGGCGAGGACATTTGAAGGTGTCGTCGACCAGGGACTGGCGGCTCCTGAGCCCACCCAGCTCTAATGGGTACCTCCGAAAACGGCGAGTATCTGCCTGAATTGCGAGGGACACTTGTCTCTGTACAAGAAAATAGGATACTCACGTAAAAATCAATGTCAGGCTAGACATTAAAAATAACCTGAGATTTCGCCTCGAGTATTAGCGGGCGTACGAAAAAAAAAAAAAAATCAGACAGACAGGCATGTGCCCTTGTGAAGACAGACAATAGAACATGTCCTCCAAGACTACTGACTAGAGAAGTCTGACAGCATGGCCTTCACTAACTTATTTGAGGGATAAACTAAATGGCAACAAGACAAGCCCGTGTCACATAATTGGGTTCGCTCTCTTTTCCCCTCCAGCAGTATTGTTATTTTAGTCATTGGTTGCACTTCTTCGCCACAATAATTCATCTTGTCTGTTTACCTGATCATCCCTGCTGAGAGAGTAGACAGGTGATGCAATACTGGCCGACAGTCAGGTTGGTAAAATTCTCATGTACCAAACCGTGGCTGCGCTGGATTAACTCGATGTATGCCCAGCACGCTTATTTAGCGCTGATATGGCTATTGTGATTCATTAATTACTGTCGTGAAGAGTCACAGCCCAGATGGTTACACGAGGGTCGGTGTTTGACAAGGACAGGGAGATAAATTACCCGTCTACGGACATATTACACATGCGCCTGAAAGACGGAATGTTGTAATAACTTCCGGACAGAAGTGTTACAAGGACATTATTTGTAGTGCAATTATTACCGCAAATCGACGGATATAACAACTCCTTATACGGAAAATTACCTTTTAAATAAAATGCAGAATTTTCCTATGAGGAAATTTCTTGAATAGATGCCATCAAACCATGCATGATTGTAACTACTGGCCGGCATTCGAGATGTAAACATAACATTTCTTATTGGAGCCTGGTCTAATAGTAAACAACAATGTGCGTGGGACGAAAGTTGCAATATAACCTGACACTTTTGTCGGTTGAAAGCACTGTGAAATTCAACTCGTCAAGAGACAACTAGACCAGCCAGAGTAAATAACAGAATCAGAATTGCATTTATCAGACCGAACTTTGTTTGAGCCTCTTGAGGACTTAAAAGCCCAGGAAAAACTCTACCATTATTAGCAAGAAAAACCGGAATCTGAGGAATCTGAGACACGGAGTCAAAGTGGGAACTTATTGTAAAGTAACAACACCCTAGAACATGTGTAAGAGGCCTCTTCAACAAGTTGTCTTAGCTATTTCTCTGAGCCAGTGTCTGAGTCTGTCTGTAATCCCAAAGTCAATTTGGGGTAAGTTGTATATCTATAATTCTATGTTTTGCATTATTAACTTACTTACTTAGTCGTTCCCCTTCTATCGTGAGGTGTAGAGGTTTGGAAGAGGCCAGACTATCCTATCGGCTGACTTCCTCCTGGACTGGTTCCATTCTAATCCTCGGTCCTTCAAAGATTGTCTAATGTTGTCTTCCCAGCAGACTCTGGGTCATCCTGGGGGTCTGGATCCCTGGCTCTTTGTTTCCCATGCTTGTCGTGGTAGCCGATCTTCTCCCATTCTGCAGACATGGCCAAACCATCTTAGTTGGGACTGTTCTACTTGGGTCTGCAGGGGGTGGGATTTTAGGCCTTGGCGTATCGTCTGGTTTGCATTATTAACATGTGAAATAATATGTATATATTGATGCAAATATTAATATGTGAAAATTGGTAAGTGGATGTCTATGTCATTTGAGGCTGTCAACCTCAGCATATAGAATGATGATTTCATGAACCACCACTGCAAGGACTGGTGACTGCTTTATGTGAGTTTCTTATAGAGAACTAACAGCAGAGGTAGTCCCAAGTTCCATATGGAGCAGGAAGTGAATGATGAAAGAAATGATGTACATACTTATTATATTATTAACATTTTCAACCAGTGTAGATGTAAATGAAAACATATTCAATCTATATTGTTAACCTTTTCAACCAATGTAAATTTAAACATAAATCTATTCAATTTAAATGTAAAGAAAGTTTTCGCTCAATGGGATTAAGACTAATTCTCATTGAGGGTAAAGTTCTGAGATAGATGGGATGGTGGAATAGGAAGATAGGGACACATAAGTATGTGTCAGAAAACGCAATACTCAAGAGGGTATTTGTTCTCTTCCTTTGTGACACTATTCGGTGGTACCAACTGAGGGTACTACATCTGGAACAAGTGAGGGTATAAGTGGCCTGAAGTCGACGCTAGACACCATCATCAGATGGGTCTTAGAGACACGGGACCAGCTTGGTAGTTACTTCATGACACTTCTTGGAACGTGCTACAACTTCAAACTTGACCAGTGACGAGTGTGAATCAGGCATCCATCTACAAAGAACCAAACATCAGCTAGAGCAGAACAGACAAACTCATTGGCACCTAAGTAGAAACATAAAAGCTGCCAAGTGAACTATCCATTTTTTAACGCCATAACATCACTCAGTGATGATAACTTTTCCTATTAGGAATTATTCATTTTTATAACTGTTAAAACATAATTGATTATTAAATTTGTTACTTGTATAAAGACAAATCTAAAGCTGATTTAATCATTTTGAATGTACTACATCCGTATGTCTCAGAAACAATTTCTTAAATACACTTATACAATAATAATAAGAGGAATTTCGTTGAATTAACTCAGCTGGGGGGCTTGAACGAGCTAACAAATTATAAGAAAACCCTATCCTTTACAAAACTGACGGCAGATACTAGAGTTAACATTTGCTCAGCCTCATGCAGTATTGTACTTGCTTTTCTGAATATCTTGTGAATACTACCTTGAGGTAGAAGCATCATTATCCTTCTACCTACAACTCTGCCAAGAGTGATCTTGTGCAAAGGTAGACACCTTTGAAGACCCACATTAGTTACTCTTGAGTTTTGGCCACTGTTGGACCACTACTGCAGAGCTAAGGGGAGGCAACGCATGACAGCCTGACACAGCAGTGGCATAACTAGGGTTGATGGCGCCCAGGGCAAATACAAAACATGGCGCCCCTTGAAAACTTTTCTTTGAAATACTTGCTGAATTCTTATATTGGTACTCAAACTGGTTACTCGTTATATAATATTGGTTACAAAATAATAAAAACAAAACACATTGTTATTGTTAAAAAAATGAAACACATTGTTGCAAATATATTTTTATACTTATAATCACGTACTTATTTCTCATTTTGTCAATGCCATTCCACTTTAGAAATTGCAAAAATTAACGGAACTGGAATATTTGCTTTTTTTAAACTATAAAAATGCGTGCCTCCCCCCCACCACCCACCCCCCCCCCCCCCCCCCAAAAAAAAATTTTTTTAGCACCCAGGGCACGTTCACCACTTGTCTCACCACAGTTATGTCACTGTGACACAGACTGCCAACTTTATGACAGAGATAGATGTGGTTATCTGACAGTAAACAAAGAAGATATACTTGAAACATTCTCACTTCTTGTTCAAAGCCTTGGCAAATGGTTCAATCAATACCAGCATTATATGCAGAGGATGTAAAAGTACCTTCAATGAATTAACAATACTGAGGCACGAAATACTTTTAGATTCTATGGTTAAATTATCTCCAATGCTGATATTATGCTTTGCTGTTCCCTTCAGAGAGAACATTTGAAAACTTCTATTTCCAGGGCAACACTAGTAACATTTTCAGATCTCTACAAATGTGCCAGTTGTGCTCCTTGTATCTGATACTAGTAAAAAGATTTTGAGAAGTTACTTTTAGGTGCACTGAATGGACAACAGGAACTGAAACATAAGTGTTTCTGCTTTGAAAAATGAACTCTTGAAAATTGTCTTGGAGATGTGTATGAATAATCTCCAATGATGTGGGCCATATCTAGCTTAAAAATTCAGGTATACTGCTGCAATAAACCAACAATCTGCTTGAAAAAGTTTTTTGATGAATTCCTTCTCACAAATTCTGTACCAGTTATAAGACTTCCCTGGGCAAATTGGATTTCTGGCACCATGTCTCAATTCTAACATCTTAGGATGGCACAGATCTTGCACCAAGTCGCTTAGCTCACACCATGAATGTGAGGTTCATAGTATGTTTCTAGCTGTTATATCAGTATCTGTGTCTCCAGTATTAGCAGACTCAAACTCAGATGAATATTCTAGAGTGTTCAAACATAAAGATGCTGGCACATTTGGTCTGTGAGGAAAAGGCAAACCATTTGGATAAGTAGTTTCTTTTATGTTTCTAGTGATACAGCCTTGCAAATTATATAGCAGTTGTCTCCATGGTTTTTTGAATCATCATTCAACAGAAATCCTCTTGCTTTTATACCACAGAGAAATTTGTTCAATGCAAGTTATGCAAACTTAATTTGGAGCCCAAGATTTATCTTGGCCTTATTTAATAAATGGGACCCAAAGACACAGCAATAGAGAATGCAGTCAGCGACCCATAGCTTGACTGCTTGCGTCAGGGTCAGCGAACCAGAGCTGACCAAGACCCTACTCCACCTCCACGTGGTGGTCCTGGAAACAGTCTGCATCACTGCAGTCTGGCTGAGAGAGTAGGGATCGCAGAGGGAAGGCAAACCCGGTCCCAAAAAATGCCGTGCTGAAGACGGATGTGTCGACCGAAAGGTGCAGATATCACAGCTCCGGCGTAAACAGACACAACGCAACGAATGTCCTTTTCAGGACGAACGAGGAAGAAGAAGAATAATTTAATAAATACATGTTATTTATTAAAATAAAATAAGTTTGAAAGGTGAGAAAGAAAATAGAACATTTGGAATGTGACACCACTTGATGTTGTCTTAGAAATATTCACTATACTAGGTCCAGCTTTATGGGATGGGGTGACCAGTTCTCTTCGTCAATACCATTTCCTTCTTTAAATCAAGACCAGATGTCAGGAACCCATCAAACCTAGAACCCAGGTAACTTTGCCGCAAAAGGCAAGAACTGTAACCGCTCAGCCAAACTGATGCTCACATTTAGAATTGTACCGCAAGTAAATGAAAGAAATTAAAATGAATCATGTGGTTGATACAGATACTTATCACATGAGCCTAAATTTAAAAAAAAAAAAAACATTTTTTACATCCCCACTGCTGTCACTAATAGTGTAAGAGACACTAGTGAACATAAAAATAGTAATACATATGTGTAGGTTTAAGAAAGAAAGAATGGTGAAAATTAAATAATACGAAAAAAATGGAGACATAACATTCATGTAATGCGAAATAACAACTGTTACACATCAATGTAACATACATATGACCAGGGAAGAGTGTGCATGATACTGAGCACCAATTGACATTAAATCACGGACAGGACAAAAATAAGACGTGTCAGCTGTCCAGTGACTTCTCTTTTGAGTCTTAGAAACTAGAGAAGCGCAAACTGTTATATCATGGAGAGCTGATGCTTTCATGATAGCACCTACAAGCTCTAACCAACTTAGTTGTACAAGTAACAAGAAATATTTTTCTGATGCTGTACTCTCATGCCAATTATAAGACAAATATTCCAGAATTCACTAAAGACAATATCATGCCAAACAGAGCTAAGTACATAAGTAAATCTATCTTTGTTGTTCTGCATTTACATTATCATTTCATTCAATGTTCGCGCTCAGTATTGAGCATGGAGCCACCACTATAGCTAGTCCCCTTGCAGAAAACATGCACCAAGAATTCACATGCTTTTGCAGCAGTGGTTTCTGTGGCAATTTATTTTACACTAGAGTAAAAGCCCGTCATAAGAAGGGAATTAAATTCAAAAGCACCAATACCTAACGGCAACAAAAGTATTTAAAAAAACCACTGTGCAGCACCACAGTACACGAACTACGTAGCAGCAGCGAGGATCCCAATGTGTGTATATGGGATCACACATTCTATAAATATTTTTGTGCACACCGTCATTTGCGGATTCTTCTTTGGTAAGTGTTACTATTTTCGGGTACCTAAATAAGGGAAACAATACAATTAATGTCTAGCTTTCAACCAAAGTTGCATCCCTTAGCGTTACGCACTGACAGAAAAAGCTGGGATTTTATTTATAGGATGATGAGGTTGCAAGCCCACTTGCACAACCTCATTATTAGTCACCTTGTATGACACGTCTGAATGTGTAATTAGTCCTTGTATTTCTTTGTCTCTTTAGAGGTGGTATATAAAAGAATTTGTCAGAAGGTATTATTTTTATTTAAATTTTAATTAAATTATTGTTACGCCTTATAAATTAGTTCATATGTGCATAAACAAGAGGTTCAGACCATCATTACATAAAGACAAAGTGTACACAAGAGCACATGAGGCATTATATCACTATCTTCTGATTGCCAAGATAAGGTTTAAACTCAGACACATAAAATATCTTTAAATAAAAACTATTTTGATAAGTAGAAAATTATCAGTAGAGAAACAGAAACATATGTCTCTCTCTCTCTCTCTCTCTATATATATATATATATATATATATATATATATATATATATACCTTGTATATAATGACATATTAGACCGTCTTCTTCTTCTTCTTCTTCTTCTTCCGTCCTTAGCCAAAGACCGACCAAGCAGTCAGAAGCCATCACGCCTTGTGGCGTCTTAAGGGCAACAGCAGATTGATTTTCTCTGTTGTAGTTTCCCATCACGCCTAGCGGCGTCTTTAGGGCAACAACAAATAGATCCATCTGCCGTTGTTTCCGTAATCGGTGTGACAAGCCAACGGGTGATCAGCCCATTGGGCATATTAGACCGTAAGAAAGAAAAAATATATATAAGTCAGCCCATACCTAATATTCTGAGCTCCACAGGAATAAGTCTAAAGACCAATGAAGAAAAAGGACGTCCAGTACTCAGTCAGTGTATTACTCAAACAGTTAAAGGTGATAAAGCTGCACATCAAGAGATTAAGAACCGTGTACTGGAAAACGACACCACAGGTAAGATATATTTTGACCTCATATCTGAAGACGTCATGTATACTTTAAAAACCAGTAGAAACACTTCCCCTGGTTCTGATGGTGTACAGTATCAACACATAACAGGGCTTGATGACACAGGCATTATGAATGTAGTGAGGGATTTCAACACCAGCATACAGAATGCTGAGGTGCCGGAAGATTGGCTATATAGTTACCTGCAGACACTTCCTAAACCTGGTAAAGATCCCACACTACTTAACAGCTATCAAATCATCACATTATAGAATGCCTACGGCAAATTGATTGAGAAGATTGTGGCGAGACAGTTAATGAACCACCTTGAAAATGCACACATCCTCCCTGATACCTTGGGCAGTTACAGACCAATGAAAGTAACATGGGGCAACGCTGGAACATTTGCATGCAATGTATATGAGGGTTTCTAGGGTAAACAAGAAATGGTGGCTGTGGCAATTGACCTTGAGGATGCTTACAACAGTGTGGACATTGCAACCTTAATGAACTGTGTAATGGTCATGTGGTGTAAGCAGCTGCCTTAATGAAGAGATCAGTTGCATTTCACTTGGCAACATCGACATCAGAACGAATGCATATTTGCCTTGGATTACCTCAGGGTTCTCCATTATCACCGGTGCTGTTTAACAGCAAAAATAGCTGCAATTCAACCAACAGATTTGGGACGAACACTAACTTTTGCTGATGACTTGCTCATTTACAGGACTGGCTCAGATAGACAAGAAATGGTTAAAAGCACACATGAGACACTTCAAGCAGTTTCTAAATGGTGTGAGGAAACCAGCTCCAAGATCTATCCCAACAAAGCATGTGTGCTGTGGTGTTCCTTGAATAACTCCGTATTGAAAGCAGATCTTCCAGACATTACTCTCAGTGGACAGAAAATTGAAAGGCAGGACAAGCAGAAATACCTTGGAGTATAAGCACCATGTTGATCACATCCTACAGAAGTGCAAGAGAGGTCTGGCAGCCCTAAAATCAATGGCTGCAGCGCACCTGGAAACAGACAACTGTTTCTCTTGTATCATCAGCTGGTCATGTCTGTAATCGAGTATGGCCTTGAAATACTCACACTGTCAATATCATAATATGAATGACTGGGACGCATTCAAAATGGAGGGATGCGTATAGTCTTGCACTGTATGTGAGGTACCCCCATCGTGACGATGCGACACATGCATGGATTACTGTCAATTATTAGATCCAGATATGCAATGGCGCAGGAAAAAACCTATATGCGAGTAACCACAAGCAAAAGGTAACCCGTGCAAAGGAACATAGCTGACATTAAAGGAGCAAGAATAAAGAGGGGGATTTCATGGAAAGCACAGGCAGAGGCAACAATTAGACAGGTGACCACAGTTGAAAACATATTCAAGGGAGAAGAATGGAGTAAGTTAGGTGAGAACTGGATGAACTACCAGCAAGTCATCATCAGCCTCGGGAGAGAGTGGAAAACTTGAGCCAATGGGAGGGCAGAGCTGGAAATTGATTAGCTGATAAATGTTCATGATGGGGATGCTGGTGCAATTGTGTACACTGATGGGTCTTTAATCCATGGTCTGAAATGTCATTAATAAGGGCAGTTATTGTACCAGACTCATGTGGTCCAAATTGGATGGATCCGGCATGAATGGAAAATCTCTATAGAAGCCTCAAATCTCCAGGAAATGATATGGATCTATCGTCCTTGTCATGCAAGGGTAACGGGCAATGAAAGTGCTGACAGACTAGCTTCAAAAACACCCATAGAAGGTGCACTGGATGAGATACTGAGAGCAATTAATGATCATCTATTAGAGAATGGCATTGCAACCGATAAATCATCAAGGCTAAGATAGCCAAAATGTTGCATCAATCGTAATAAGACCTGCAGGGATGGATGTATGAGAGGATGCATCCAGCATGTATATAACCAGGAACAATTAGCATTCATACCCTTTGACATTTGCTGAGGGAGACTGAGCACCTATGGGTTTGCCTGGAGTGCAATTATGTCGATTTTGATCAACAATAACAATACTTTGATAAGTTAAAACACCTAATGTAAAGCCCACAAGAACGATGGTGAGCGCTAGAACTGTGTTTAAAATGAAAGACTCACTGATCTAGTTGTTTGAAGAAACATTGATTTAATTGCCATATCACAGTTCACCATCCAATGCTTGCCCCTTCAAATACAAAACACAGTCTATATTTGCAGTTCATTGTTTCCTTTACTTTAAAACCCCTATTTCAATGGAGTTATTTCTACCTTATTTAACATTGTTTTAGTTGGTTAGTATATTAAAAGTGTTGGGTCACTGCTGGTCAAAACTGAAAAGATTAAAATGTACCAAGAAAGAGAGCCGCTTGCAATATTTCAGCTCTTTTCAAGGAGTAGAACATAACAATTTTGAGTGTCAAAGATTTGGGTCACGAATAATATACAAAGCTCAGGTGAAGTTACATAACAGTAGTTAACCCTTCCATACCATATTCCAGGATTATCGGGAATACCCAAAATGACTGTCAGATTCCTGGTATATTGGGAATGGACAATACCCATGTGAAAACCATGGTCCAAACTAAAAATAATCAACCAATCACATTAAGTACAAGTAGTTAGTGTGGTAAGCATGTTCTGAAGCTCTTGCTAACAGTAGTCATTCTTAAAAGGAAGTGTGCCAATCAGGAACCAAGCACTTCGAGTGGGAAAGCCCTAGGTCTAGTCTGCTTACAGCTGCTCAGGCATTAGAAAACATATGGTTTCAGATGAAGATAAACATAAATTTGATGAAGCGTATCCTGAAAGTGACTTAGAGTCCAGTGATGAAGTAAGTAGATCTAATAGTGATAATGAACAGGATCTTGGCAATGCTATGACTGCGGCCAGGGGTGGAGCACTCGATCAACTGTTAGTGGATCAATCCACCTCCTGGGCTGACCGGCACAGTAATGCGGAATGCTGGTGCTAGATCATAAGTAAGCCTATTATTGATGACCTGAAAGCTTATGTGTATATATGCTGTGACTTTCATGTAATCTTTGTTTTTGTGACATATGTATGTTTTTATAAATTTTTTGCTGAGAAACTCAGGGGATCAAGGCTGGAAGAGTTAAAAATGAGTCACATTCCTTGTTAATGATAACTGTGGCAAAAAAGGACAGGAGAAAAGGCTTTTAGAACTTCTCTGACACTTCAAACAGGATTTACAGATGACTAAATTTTACTGAGATTTCATCAAAAGAGTAGATGGAAGTATAACAATATGTTATTGTTATGCAGAATTGACATCATTGCACTCCGGGCAAACCCATAGGTGCTCAGTCTCCATCAGTATATGGAAAATCTGCAATTGTGCATTCATTCAGTAACACCAGAACAAAGCATAACTGCACATGAGAATATTTAATCTATATTGTTGAATAATAATCAACAATTTATTCCAAAATTACAGAAGCCATATTTAAACTTGGTATAAATGTTAACTCAGATTAAGCTGGGAGAACAGGTCCTGGAGCAGGTCAACCACTTTAAATACCTTGGAGCTGTCATAGACCGAAAGGGAGGTATCAAAGAAGAGTTGGCTACCCGAAGAGCAGCAGCTGGGAGACTTTTTCAGGCCATAATTCAAGGATTCCTCAGCAAAAAAAATTGGTAAGAAGATGAAGATGGCTGTATGCCGCTCCACCTATGTCCCAGTCTTGATGTATGGATGCGATTCATGGGCAATGACTACAACCCACAAAAGTCAGTTTCAAACCTCAGAAATGAGGTATCTGAGGAAGGTGGCTGAAGTAACAAGAAGAGACAACCAGACGATACATCAAGGCCTAAAAACCCAACCCCTGCAGACCCAAGTAGAACAGGCCCAACTAAGATTGTTTGGCCATATCTGCAGAATGGGAGAAGATCGGCTACCACGACAAGCATGGGAAACTAAAAGCCAGGGATCCAGACCTCTAGGATGACCCAGATTCCACTGGGAGGACAACATTAGACAATCTCTGAAGAACCGAGGACTAGAATGGAACCAGGCCAAGAGGAAGACAGCCGATAGGATAGTATGGTGCTCTCTCTTCAAACCTCTACATCTCACAGTAGAAAAGGAACGACTAAGTAAGTAAGTATAAATGTTAACATTGCAGAGCAGCACCACAGTTTCAACCAAAAGTGAGGATAAACCATAACAGCGCATGAGTCCTACAGGTTAAGGGGGGTTAGATCCAGACCAACAACTTCAGACAAAGAAAATTACTTCTTATAGAAACTGTTACCTTAGCAGAAAGAGCTTGGTCTGAGTCTAGAAAAATCCTCATAACTCCAGAAATGAGGCTCATGAACTCAAATAACAAAAGACAAACCCTGACAAAGACATCTAATGAAGAGGACAAAACCCACTTAGGGACATGGATTAAGAGACTACTAAACAAACTCAAAAGACAGCACCAATGGTGAAGGAAATTAGACAATGCAATATAAGCTTGTTAAAACTTCTGTGGACAAGATAGAATGGAGCAGTGTGTTAACATTTTCAAAAATTGTTTCTCATAAATTAAAAGTACAGCAGGCAAGACTGCACTTAAAAATGCAGTTCAACAGAATTTCAACTGTCTGTACATCAGTACTTAAGCAAAGTTATGAATTTTTAAGTGAATTCAATTTACACCAAAATCCACAAAATGAGTACATAAGAAAATATAAAAGTGCCAGTACAAAAAGTTGCATCCCAGAAGCACAGTGTAGTTGGGTAAATTCATAAATGCCCTAGTTATTAATAAGTGAATACTCTGAAAACTACATATTATTTTAGTGATGAAACAAAAGAAGCATAATCACACTGATACAACACACCCACAGCTAACTAATATTCAAAATGTCATCTTAATCTGCAAATTTATAAAGTATATCTATTACATACGGATAACAAAGCAACATGAATTTGACTCTACAGTGTATCAGGAATTTATACAGAATTCAAATAATACGATTAATACTGTTGGTATAAATGAATATAAAATAATTTTATATAATTCACATTTGCAGTGTTATGTAATTGTATGATAATCATCATTGCATAATTCATGTACTTCAGAATGCGAGTATTCAAATAAACTGTGACACATAGTAATTATTTGCAGCGAAACATCAAGAAAATCAAATATATTTAGTTAACTCTGTGGTGATAAAAACATCATACGAGTTCACCATAATATAGTAAGCTTACAAATTATGATTTTTCATAATGACACGCATTCATTACCCTTCAACTGCTCCATGGGCAGCAAAGGCCTTCAACTAATTCATGCCAAGCCCTCCTGTCCTGTAAAGTGCCTTTAAATATCTTCATCATTTTGATGTCAGTCTCCAATTCCCTTCTCCATTCATTTTTGCTTCTACCTCTATTTCTTACACTGCAGATTCCAGAAGAAATGTGCTATACCCACAACTACTGTACATACTCGAGCATAGGTTGCTCCGACAAGAAGTCGACCCCAATATTCACACTTGTAAGCGTCCCACTGGCAGAGTGGTTAGGGAGCTGGCCTCTCGCAGCAAAGGTACCAGGTTTGAAACAGTCTACCCAGTTGTAAATGGGTACTAACTGTGTCCCTTGGTAGGGAGGGCAAAGGCAGAGAGGACGAGAACTGGTAACACCACCTCTCGAAGCTGGATCTAGTAGAGTTAAGTCTATAACACTTCACTCCCCTACGTCAGTATCTGCTGTAGGACTACCTTTTAAAATGTTTTTATTCACAATTATTGTTGTTCATACCTGACTGATACATACATCACTGAGGTACCGTTGAATTACATTTGGTAGCCTTGTATTTTTGCAAGGGCTATCTAGCTACTGTACTCATAATGCTGAGAAGCAAATCAGAAAACATTTACCGAAATGCATAGTAATATTGATGAACTTCTAGACTACTTAGTAGTATAAGTATCATGTTTCACGGGAAATGTTATGACTTACCGTAGGACACGTTCTCGCTCAGCTTGAGAGGCACACGAAGAAAATAAATTACAGTAAGAACCAGAAACAGCCAAAACAGCCAAAGACCTGTGTAACCTAGGCCGCAGACGCAAGATTTCAGCTTGTCAAATGTACGGGACAGGAAACCCGCCATTGCAAAAACACAAGTCTGCAGTAAATGTTGCCGCGGATAATGGCCGAAGGAAATTTAAGTGAAGTAAACAGCGCTAGGTGAATTATCTCCTACACTCATTAAAATGCTCAACGCAGATTTTTTTTCCTTTAAAAAAATAATGTATCTGTAATGTATTGCATAACTTACTTTAAAATTTCACTAGCCCTCAAAGGAGTAGGGAAGGAAACGCCTTTGCTAGCCGCCACAGGTCTCCTATTGATAATTACAGTGCGACGAATTTGGCTTTTCACACTTTCTTAAATGAAACTGGTAAATCAGAGGGACTTTTCCCCTTATGTGGTAACTAAACATGTATATAGAGATTGTAATCCTGTAGGCCAGCAAAAGGCAACCCATGAGCTGTTGAGATCTACTTCAGAAACACGGAGCTTTTTTAGGATCTATCACGATAAAATCACCTGTTTTCGGGTTTCAGAGTATTCGGAACCTAGAATGCTGTGACATATTATGATAATTGCTTTCATATATCCATTTCATTTTCTACACTTTTCTTTTACCTAGCTTTCATCTACGCACGTTTTGTTAACACAAAACCCTCCTACACTCAGAGATCTGTCTCTTTTTCTAATTTAGCACGCATATTTTATTGCTGTTCGCTATTTCCTTTGATGAAGGTTTACCAGCAGACCTAATTAGCTAACGCTGAGCCGGTTACCTGTAATTTTTAACGCCAGCGATTGAAAATCGTTGTAATAGATCAGACAGTGATCAGGGGAAATAATTTGAGTAGAAAAGAGCAGATAATTTTGAACCAAGGGGCAGACAATTTCTATTACCTTCCCCTGAATCGTTCGTTTGAAAGGTAATTAAACACGGTGAGAATCGCGAGATCAAAGGACATTGCTCGCTAGAATGGCGCATACGAGCAGAGACGTGTAAAATTTGCACTGATTAGCAAATTAAGTTATGCCTGATCTAAGCGAGAGAGCGTGGGTTCTGGTTTTCGGTTCTAGCGTGAAGAATGGCTTTGATTAACGTATTCCCCAAGATTTAAACGTAGGTGTTAAAAGTAACTAGTGCGAGCGATTTTCTGGAGATTTAATATATAAACCTCAGCATTTTAAACTCAATTTATCCAGTACCGACAGATTTTAAAGAACTCTAGCTTCATTTCTAAGATCCCTTATAACAGTGGAACTACTTAGTTTTTCGATTGGAGATCGTTTATTTCTGTGTTTGTGGTAAATACTATACTAGTAGTTTGAGTGATTAATTGTTTAGTCCATATTTCATTTCACTAGATTTTCTGGGTAGAGTGATTTACTAGATAAGTCCGTCATTTATATTTCTCTAGGATTTACTGGGTTACATAGGCTAGCAGAATAAATAATAATTTCTAGCTAAACTATTCCAGCTATAAAATAAATTTAATTAATTGCTAGTAACCAGTCAGAGAATATTTTAACCAACTAGTAAATGCACTGTTCATCATGAGTTTTGACGAAATATGTATTTATTTCTTCTTCTTCTTCTTCTTCTTGCGATCGCATCTTTGATGTTTACACCGTCAGACGAGTTCTCATGATGAATTCGACTGTTGTTTGAAGTTCCTCTTTAGCTCCATATAGCTTTGAGTTTAGTGTTGAGTCATTGGGCCAGTATATCTTTCTTAACTGGTCATACAGAGGACAATCCTGTAGAACATGCTCAGCAGTTTGTTCGTTTAATCATCATGTGCACAGTGGGGAAGCAGACAATCGTAGCTTGTGCATGTGTTTATTCAGTTTGTTATGCCCTGTCCTGAGGCGAAAAATAGTTATCTGTCCCTGCCGGTCGAGAGTGTGATAGTCGTCTTTGGGTTGGTTCTGTTCTCTTCTGATAGTCTGGATAGCTCTCTTTTTCTCAAAGTATGTGACTTCATTATCTTCTTGTTCACATTCTCCTCCCTTTTTTGCAAGTTTATCTGCCTTTTCATTTCCGGGTACACCACAATGAGATGGCACCCACTGAAGTATGGTTCTTTTTTTGGCAGCTACCTTGTTTAGTTCATTTCTCAGATGCGGGAGTTTACCACCCTTGAGAGCTTGCAGGACAGACAGTGCATCTGTGAGGATGACTACCTGGTGGCAGTCAGAGTTGGTGTTATAAATCATATTTGCAGCTTGCTCTAGAACTTGAACCTCAGCTGTATAGTTGGAACAGAATTTACCAATGGGAATGTGCCTAGTCTCATAGTGGTTGTCAGGATATGAGATAAAGATACCGGCACCTCCATTCCTAAAAGCATTTGTTGCTGATCCATCTGTATAGGCATGTATCCATGATTGATCGTGATAGCTTTCTTGGATCATACTCAATGTAGCAGTTCGTTTTTGCAGATCATTATACTCACAACCACTTGTGAGACCACTGACTGATGTATTAATTTGGAGGGCTCTGCTGGCCTGCTCCCATGGTACAGGGTATAGGGTGGGCTTCAGTGGTGTTGTCTTCATGGATAGGTCTTCTTGATGCTGTCTTTTAAGTCTTTTTCCCCGATGCACAAAGCTGCTACGCTTTAGATGTCCCAATGCCAGATCATCTAATCTTGCCTTCATTTGGGTGCGTTGGCATACTGTTGTACTTTTCCATCTGGATCATGGTTTTTGTGTCTCTTCTATGGGACAATGTGTGTAATCCAGCAGCTTTCTGCATCTCTGATATTGGTGTAGTTTTCATGGTTCTTGTAATGAGCCTGAGAGCTTGATTTTGCACCTTGTCCAAAGACTGCAGATGTGAGTTAACAGCTGATGACCATGCTGCTGAGCTAAACTCTAAGTGTGGTCTTATTACTCCATTATAAATCTTCTTTAGAGTTCGTTCATTTGCTCCCCAGTTGGTACCTGCTAATTTTCTGAGTATGCCTAGTCGTCTTCAGGCCTTTCCTTCTGCATTTTCAATATGCTTATTCCATGTAAGCCTTTGGTCAAATGTCACCCCAAGATAGGTGGGTTAGCTTTCTTCCTTGATCACGGTTGTCCCTAGGTGTATGTTAGCTGCTTTGTCCTTGGGGGCGAGGAAGAACAGTGTTGTGGAGGTTTTGTCTGTGTTTATTGTGATAAGCCATTTCTCTGCCCATGACACTAGCATGTCTGCTGCCCGCTGCATTCTATAATTTGCTGTGGTGACGTTTTCATCAGCGCACTAGAGTACTAGGTCATCTGCATATAAGGCAGCTTTAACTCCAGCGGGGAGATCTTTCACCAGGTCATTGATGTAAACAAGGAAGAGTGTTGGGGAAATTACTCCTCCTTGAGGTACCCCCTGATAGAGCAAAATTTTTCTGCTCTGCAGACCGTCAAGAGTGACTCTAGTTCTCCTGTTATGCAAGTATGACTGGATCCATTTCATCATGTTGCCTTGCATTCCACTTCTCCTAAGTTTTGCAATAAGGCCATCTTTCCACACCTTGGCAAAGGCCTGCTTGAAGTCGACCCAGATCGTTAGGACCTTTATCTTCTCCTGGAAGGCATCTTCTACTGCTTGAGACAAGTAAGTAACTTGGTCTTCTATACTGTAGCATTCTCTAAATCCAGCTTGTTCCGGCACCAGTGTGGTGGGTTTAGATGTTATAAATGTTGGTGTTATTGTTATAGTGTAACTGAGTGAGGTCAAGCTGTGAAGGCCTCTGAGTCTAATAGATAATAAGGGTGTGTTCTCATAGAACCTTTCGGCTACCACCCTAAGATCTCATTCAGACTTATTTGTGACTAGTATGTCTGACAGCTACGTCTAATGTCTAGGGTAATGAACTTGTGGTATAATAAAATGACAACAAATACACTTAAGAACTCTATGAAAAGTAATTAACAACACCCAGAGTTAAGTTTAAAATGTGAAATCTTTTTTACAATTTATTTGTTCCAGTATCACAATTTTGTGTATACCGGAATATTGAACTCAAAATAATAATTCAAAGTATTTACATAAAATTAATTCAATTTATAACTGAGTATATTCTTATTCATAACTGTAATTAAATGTGTCAATCTGGAACAGTGTCAATTTATTCTTGCTCCTATGAATGGGTATTTATCGCAAGAACGTTTGTCTTCATCACAATCTGAATGATCTAATACACATTTCGGGAACTGAGAGTTGTTGAGTTTGATATATCAAGTGCCCGGAGACAATTTCTTAACTGAGTGGTGCCTGGTATGCAGGATGAATTTTGGTTAGATCACCAGCCTCCACTGCCAAGTAAGGATTCTGCTCTTGCAATATAACACGGAGGCACTCAGTCGATACTGCCTCAATTCTTTAGATGCAGAAATATAGACAGGTATAGGTTGACCTGGGCTCACTTTGAGTCATAGATGAAACCCTGGAACGATATAAATGCGTCCTACTCAACCTCTGATATACTCTCTCTTTCCCTAACTCTAAACATTTTAAATCATATTCAGACTCAGCATGGTAACTAAACAATTAGTTAACGTTCTTAATTGGTTGTATACCCCATTCATGGTCAAATAAACTTCAAACTACAGTTTGACACTTTCATTGACAAAGGAAACATTTTAAGTTAATAATATCAAGTCATGTACAATCACGGTGACTTGCTGAAGACGACGGCCAGTGGTTTGCCTGGTCTTATGTCATAATACTGTACAACAATTTCCCCATGAATATTTAATTTTTCTTTTTCCCAAAATGTCAGAAAGCCTGTCTGGCTTTTCTACAACATGTATATATATTTCCTAACAACTCTGTGAAACAACACAAAGTTTGATGTTGACTTCCCTCTAGATAAACTTCTGCCCACATAATTTCCATACATATTCAATAATACATACATAATAATAGTAATAATGATGATATAAATGTTTTCTTTCTTACCGCATCAGAGAAATATTAACACTAATAAGTTTGATTTGCAATAAATATAGTCAAATCCAGATCGCTTGCTGGTGCAGATCAGCAAAGTCAAGATAGTACTATTATCTTGCTTGTAGAATAACTTTAGTGTAGAAAATTTCTTTTACAAGTGGCCCCGAACACTAACTACAAATTAGTGTTATCCCTCCGTTAGTATATTAGTCTCCAGCCAATCAGGGACTGTTTGGCTTCTAGCGTCTTTTTATTAAAACTGAACTCAAATTTCAAATCTTGGACTAACTTCCCCTCTATCCCCACTACAGGGCAAACTGAGAAAGATTCAAGTCTGTTCGTCCATCTGTCTTCGTCAATATCTCAGTTATTTCCTAAAAGTTTATACTTCTGACAAGTAATTAGTGATCATGTTGCTGTCTGTCACACAGTGGTTCTATTTTTTATTCTTTTATTTATTATATTCACTAGTATCGTTTTTATTCTTCATTTCCTCAAATAACATATTTTTCTATCTTGCCAATTCAAATCTGTAAACACGAACTCGTGACACTAGTCCTATACTCATTTTCTGCCCCTATCCGTACTGTATTTTCAAAAATCTCCACGTTAAATCGTAATTCTTTTTATTTTTTTCTTAACTGTCGTTCTCATTCAGAACGAAACAGCGCTTTTGTAGTACGTCACAAAAATTCGACAACGCGTTGGCCGCATGTTACCTTATAATTACTTTTTAGCCCGAATACGACTGTGTGTGTGTTTTGGGCTGTGTCGCGTCCAACAGCGTGGATATATACAGAGAACGGCGGGTTGAGCGAAGAGGGGTTGTGCAAGGCGTTGGTAATATTTGCGTTAATTCTTACTGCAGTTTCGTTCTACACTTCTGGAAAATGTTCGAATTGCTACTATTGGTGGCGTTAAAGTTAAAATCGTACGTTAATTCAGAACGGCAGTTTGGTATCGCAGTTCTGGCACAAGTTAATTGTTAGTCTCAAGGACGAAACTAGGAAAGCGTATAATATTTGACGGTGGGATCATTGTCTAAGCATTACTACTACATATAATTCAGCGCTCTACTGGCGTTGAGGACGACGATAGGCAAGCACACACGGGCGGTTTTATTTATTATCATAGAAGGGAAATCTTACTGAATTTAGCGATTGTTTCACAGATTTCGCTACAACCAGGATCTGCTCAAACTCTAAATACCATTTCAATCTGTGGTTGACTATTCGCTCCATAGTCTTCCCAACACAGCTTGTGAGACTGATTGGCCGGTAACTTGCAGCCTCGGTCTTACATTTCCCTTTCTTTAGTATGGGTATTGTGATGGCTTCTCTCCATACTTGGGGTGCCGTTCCTTTCAACCAGCGGTGGTTGAATACCTCAAGCAGTTTTGTCTTTGCTGCTGAGCTCAAATTTACTAGCATTTCGTTGCTGATTTTGTCTGGGCCGGGTGACTTTTGGAACTTAAGCTTGGAAATAGCGTTCTGTAGTTCTCCTAGTGTGATGGGTTCCCTCATTGGGGCAGGAGTATCTGTCTGTCCCATGGTTGCCAGTATTTCTTTTCTTATCTCTCTCTGATGGTATATGTTAATGGGTAAGTTGCTTTCTGAACTGTATCTTCTAGCAAACAGGTCTGCAGCTTGTTTTCCTCTGAGAAGTTTGCCACCTTCATCCAATGTGATAGTCTGCCTAGGTGAGGAACGCTCTTCATTTAGAGACTTGACTAATCTCCAAAGTTTCTTGCCGTCTTTCTCAAGGTTCAGCGATGCCGTTTTAGTTCTCCAGCTTTTCCGTTTTTCTTCTAGCTTTGTTCTCTGAAACTCTGCTACAGCCTTTTCCCATTTGTTGTGAGTTTCAAGTAAAGGCTGAAACTCTGCTTCCTTTCTAGCCCTGTCCATAGCTTCCTGACGTTCTTGGAGTGTGCTGGACCAGTATGGTATGTAGTTACGCCGGCATCCTTTGGGAATGGTTTCTTTTGCAGCTTGTAGTATGCATCTGTTGAAGTCTTTTACCACTTCATTAATGTCTCTGTTCTGTACCTTGAGGGCAGACAGCAGCGTGTTCACCTGATGCCTGAATAAACCCCAGTTGGCTTTTTTGTAGTTCCATCTTGTAATGGCTGGGCCTGTACTGAGAGTTACACTGTGGGCAGTAAGAAAGATTGAGCGATGGTCGCTTCCCCCTAGTTGGTCTCCTACTTCTCTACTAATAGAACCAGCTATATCTGGGGTGGCGAAGGCAAGATCTGGTGTTGAAGTTGTGTGCCATCCTCTGGAGTAGAAGGTAGGAGTATCTGTGGCATTATTGACTAGGATTAGGGAGTGGTCATCTTGCCATGTTTCAACCTCTTCACCTCTGTGATCTAGATGGTTATAGCCCCAGCTCTGGAAGTGGCTATTACAGTCTCCAACTGCTATAAAGTTGGTGGCTGGTACCTGTATAGAGCTGAGACTCAGGGATTTGTTGTTTGGACAGTAATAGTTCAGGAGTTCTATTTCCATCTTGTCTACCTTTAGCTGCAACAGCTGATATTCTGCTCCGTCCATGTAAGTTTTCCTTTCGTGCGCATGAATGTTATTCCTTACAACAGTAAGTACTCCTCCTTTTCGTCTATCTTGTCTGTCGGATCTGAAGCATTGATATCCCCTTATTTTAAAGGTTTGATCTGCTTTCAAGTGAGTCTCTTGGATACAGCAAACACTGACTTGCTTCTCATACAAGATGTTTTCCAGCTCTGACTTTTTGCTGTATCCAGCCTGCTTGCTGTTCACTCCCTCTGCATTCCAGTGCATCATGACAAGTGGCACTCTGGGTTTCTCTTTCTCTGTTTTGTTTCGGTCAGTAGTTCTCCTCCGCCGTCTGCTGACTCCACAAGACGTCTAGAGGGTCCTCCAGTAGCTGAGGGTGGGCTCTGTCGAGGCTCAGAGCCCGGCACTACACCTGCCTGGTGGAGCTCCACAGGGTGAGCACCAGTACGAGATTTATTTGACGGTGTACTTATCCATAGAAAAAGCGACTTGCGTGATACTGTGGTTTCCGGTGCGCCTTCTGGCCCAGTATCTACGACTTTAGCACCTCTTCAACGGGAGAGTGGGCTCATCCCTAATCTGTTTATGTTCCCAGTAATAGACTATTCGCAAGCAGCCTGGGGGTGTCACTGCTCTGCGCGGACCTTGTTTACCGAGGCGGCGTCCGAGCTCGTATGGTGAAAAAATGGTTGCATTATCTTCAAAATAGACCTGTCTTTCCTGCCATCCTGCAACTTTGAGTTAGGGAGTTCTGAGCTCCAGTCTCTTTCCCAGGCATTTTATCCTGGCCTTGCACGCATACAGAGGACCCCACTTCTGGTTCTAAGTTAGCAGTTGGGGATAGGTGGGGTGGCATACTGTGCATTCCCCGTCATCCAGGGGGGCTCTCCAACTACCCCAACTCCGGTTCATTCTTTGCATCTCAGCCTCCACAGTCCTCCGCCAAGTTGTTTTTGGTCGGCCTCTCTTTCGTTTTCCTTCAGGGGTCCATCGCATAGCTGTTCTTGTGATGAATCCCAGTTGAGGGATTATAATTTATTGAAATATTTTTTTCAGAACCAGTAGTCCTAATTACGTCATACTCCCCACTGGTCTCATGGGTAGTGAGATCGGATGCCTAGCCTTCTCGGATAAGGGCGAAAAAATAGGAGGTCCCGTGTGCAAGTTGCACACGTTAAAAATCCCACGGCAGTTGGAAATCGTAAAGAGTAGGCTTATCAGGCCGCTGCCCTGACAAAATTTAAAAATTAGGAAACCTACCCACCACAAAAATATTTATAGAATGTGTGATTCCTATACATTATATACACACATTGGGATTCTCGTCGGTGCTACGGAGTTCGTGCACTGCGCTGAGATCCTCCTTGTGTGATCTAAGGGAGGAGATCGGAGCACTGATGGCGTTGTCCGGGTGCAATGAAGATAGTCCTTAAAAAACCAAACCAAACCACGAACTTTTTAGACAAAATAGAAAGAACAAATGCCTCTGCTAAGTACACTGTGTTGGAAGCTTAACAAGACGCATCCTCTCGCTGTCCACCCACAAATGTTAATCTCTCAGAAGAATTAAATTCTTGAGTACACAGCGTAGCTCAAGGATGATGATTAAAAATCACCAGTACTCTTCTGGGTATTAAACTGAACTAACATTAACAAGTTACATATATCTCACAAAATGATATGATACACTTGAGGCACATGTGATGTAATCATCACCCATCACTGCTCCAGTCGGAATCTGGGGTCACCTCTGCTGTCGGTTTTCCGCACGACTAGCCAGAACAATCACCAGCGCTTGTTGTAGTGGTTCATGAATATACTATTTTCATATGTTCACGTTGCCAGCTTCATACATAACCACTAAGCAAGAAAAACATGTCAAATTCACATTTGTAAAATAAATGTTACTGTTGCATTCATTCTTCATGGGGTTTTCTGAATGACTACTTGATCGTGCTGATTTCGCGAATATATAAATTTTGATGCAGTAATATGAGAACTCAACGTAGGCACATCAACAAGTGCCAATACTGTGGTAGTCAAACTCGTTACTTGAAGTTGATACATCGTTTATTGACATCACATCATATAGGACGAGACATTTGACGTTGACGGTTAATAGGTAATTCAACATGATGAGATTGGACGTATGTCCTCAATAAAATCCAAACAAATAGTCTCAGAAGAAGCCTCAAGCAAATTTTGACTGGGTCTCTGAGTTAATACATCACTAGGCATAACAGTTATGAGGTAGTTAAATACAAGGTTATACTGATAACGGTTGACCTTTCTCAATGACAGGAGATGCTCATTATATTTGGTAGTGTCTAAGATCCCGATCTTGATTATGTCCTTTGACAAAATGTCCTCATTAACTATTCATAGACGAACGTAGGTACTGGTTCCTACTAAATAATTCTAGGCATATAAAGTTACTTAGGTATTGATACTTGAATCACCTCTTGGATTAGCCGTGACTGACACAACGGCTTCCCAATAATATAGATACAACGAAGATCCACGGTATTTACCGACAATCCCTCTATTAAGCATATACAGGCATATAGAAATATATCTTCAGCTGTGAATCCATTTCGGTACAGGCTAGTTACCTGTCATCGACTAGATACTCACGACTTCGTAGAACAAACATTATTATTATAATAATTACATATTATATTTGATTCTTCCAACGAATCGACACTTACGTGGACGACTACCGGCTACGACTGCTAAATCCGCAGGGCCGGGTCTAAACATAATACTTTCACCCAATATACGGGGTTAAAATCCAAAGATCATAGGACTGATCTTGGGTTACCAGCTTCTACCATTAAGCTATGACGTCCACTGCCTTTTGTTGACAACCAGCGCGTTACATTAAAATTCCCCAAAAATGTGCGTTCTCGTGCACCATAAATTTAATATACCAACGTTTCTCAATTGATGGTACACTTGTAATAAAGACAGAACCTGAGACTGTCTATATATGTTAAAGTCTGTTAGGACTTAAAAAGGACGCAACAGATTATCTTACAAATCCCCTGAAAAAAATTAATTCTATTAATTTTTATTTTCGTTAGTAAACGCGGAGAGGTGAATCAAATTTACATAATCATGTATTAATAATACACCCCCACTAGACAGACTAATGACAAAGAGGATGTAGAATGAAATTCAACATCAATAAATAACAGGAGTAATAAACAAAATTTCAACCACAATCCATTAATTTGGAATACCTGTGGTACCAAAGAGAAATTAAAGTATGAAGGATGATGAACTAAAACACTGAGGATGTGAAACCATCAAACCAAAAAAAATCAACAAGTGAATTTTAAATGACGAAGATGAAATTACATAATAGAGGAGAAGTGAATGCATAAACAACCAAAAAAAGATTGCAAATGAAACATGTAAAGTGAACAAGGCAATTAACAAACCACGCGAAGTGATCAAGACACTTATCAGTTTCTAAAATTAATCAGAGACACTACTTAACTATGAATGCAAAATAATACACTAAAAGTGGTGGTTTCTAGTTCTACGAACTATTATACAAAATAATAATAATAACCACTGTAAAATATGCAACTAATGAAGTGATCTTAATTGCTGATAAGTAATCAAAATTGTTCATGTCTTAAAATTGTTACCAATTCCAGTTATTATTATCTATAATAATCTTAAGAAGATCCATATCATCTCTGAAAATAGTTCATAATCTAAGAAGTTCCGTTCTATTAACATCTAACTACATTGAAATGTTATTTTACGAGTAATCCTGGAAGTTATCATCTTCCACTTTGAACAGCATGTATCTATCATCTTAAAATGATGATAATATATCTTCACAATGTCACGTTCAGAAGAGAATATAGTTCATTTAACGAAAGTCATTTTTCCTTATGTCAATGTTATTGACACAACACTGTTATTGGTTTACAATACGAACAGTCTGAATAATCAATTTTCATCAGTAATACAGTGGGAATACAACTGAAGTAGACGTTGCATAAATCATCAAAGTTAATTGCGTATAACGTTACAATTGCACGACTGTCTATGTAGAAGATCCAATCTCTGAAGGGCGTATTTGCTCGCTTGGATCGCTTGGACACCTGGATAAATAGTCAGCTAACACATTTTGCGAACCTGGTATGGAACGTATAGTAAAACTATAAGGTTGCAACGTTATCGCATATCTGGTAGATTTCGCTGACTTGACGTCTTTAGTGTTGAGAGCAGTGAGTGCTTTTTGATCAGACTCAACAATAAAATGAGATCCTAACAAATATCTCTCAAGTTTGGTGATTGACCAAACTAACGCAAGGAGCTCCTTATCCAGAACCGAGTATTTTTGTTCAGTTGCTGTTAACTTTCTTGAAACATACATTACAGGATGCAAGGTGCCACAGTATTCTTGAAGTAGCACGCTTCCTATACCATAATTAGACGCGTCACTGCGAAGTGTAAAAGGAAGTTTTGGATTAGGTAGCATCAATACTGGAGGTGTGGAAAAAAAATTCTTGATAGAATCTAACGCGATTTGATGTTCATTCGACCACCGAATCACGTTAGCTGTGCCCTTCCTCAACAAAGAAGAGAAAGGAGCAGTAATGGTCGATAAATGAGGAATAAATTTACCGTAAAATTGTATTAGACCCAACAAAGAACGTACTTGTTTTTTTGTTTTCGGAGCTGTAATGTTCAGGATTTTTGTGACGTTACTGTCCTCAGTATATAATTTGCCATGACCAATACGGTGGCCTAAAAACGATATGTCTTGAAAACCCACGAATGCCTTGGATGGCTTAGCTGTTAGGTTAAATGACCGTAACGTGGACAGTAATGTGTTCAATCCCTGAACATGTTCTTCCCATGAGTTGCTAAAAAGACAAATGTCATCGATGTATGCAATGACATCGGGACGATGAGACAGTATGTGACGCATCATACGCACGAAAGTGGCAGGAGCGTTCACTAACCCAAATGGCATACAATTCCATTGGAATAGGCCCCGAGGTGTCGAGAAAGCAGTAAGTGGCTTTGCTTTTTCTGTCAATGGGACTTGCCAATATCCTTTTGACAGGTCAAATTTTGAAAAGAAAGTAGAGTCAGACAGTTTAACTAATAATTCTTCTAATAAAGGTAATGGTTCTGCGTCGAATTGTGTAACTTTATTTAATTTTCTATAGTCTACACAAAGACGAATATTGTTATCCTTTTTCCTGATGATCACCATAGAAGAAGAGTATGGTGACGTTGAAGGTTCAATTATTTTTAATTGAAGCATTTCATCCAACTCCTTATCAACCTGAGCACGAAAGTGTAAAGGGATAGGGTATGGACGAACTCGGATAGGTGTGTCGTCAGTCAATAGAATGTCATGTTTAATAACTGACGTACGACCTGGGATGTCAGTGAGAACATCTTGATAAGATTTTAGAAGTGAGGAAACTTGTTGGTTTTGATCAGCCGAAAGATCAGAAGAAATAGAAACATCACTCCAACTTTCAGTCGGATGGAGTGGTACCACCGGTATAGTTAATGGTACGTCTAGAAAAGAAGACTCTTCTTCTTGAATGACAGCTAAAGTGGTATAGTGATGAATAGGAGGTGTAGGATCGTCAGTTGACTGGAATACTGACTGGAGATAGTCAGGACGTGTATGGTATTCCTTTAACATATTAATGTGAAAGGTTTTGTGTTTACCCTTTACATCGACAATGTAGTCGACATCCGAAATTCTAGATATTATTCTAAAAGGGCCACTCCAGGTAATGAGTAGACGATTATTTTTAGAAGGCAGTAATACATATGCCTCATCACCCGGGATAAGCTGACGAAGACGTCTATATTTGTTTGCAAAAAGTCTAGCTTTTTCTTTTGCATGTTCAGATGCTGCTGTAGCTAACCTACATGCATCTATGATCCTTTTCCTCAAAGAGATCACATACTCATAAGAGGATTGAGTCTCCTCTTCGATATTCTCCTCAATAAGTAAGTCGTGGAGTAACGACATTGGTCCACGAGGTTGGATGCCGAAGACTAACTGATATGGAGAGAAACCGGTTGCTTCATTTTGCACCTCGCAATACGCAAAGAGGGCAGAAGGAAGGACTCTGTCCCAATCCTGAGGATGATCTTGCATAATCTTACCCAGCCCGAACAACTGGAGTGAGCACTGTATGCGCCGTGTTTGGCAACTGTTTGAGTGTCCTATTCTTACGCTCAACTAACCCATTGGACATAGGGTGATAGATAGAACTAAGTGATCTATCGATACCTAACAATTTCATTACTTGAGACATAGCCTCAGATACAAACTGAACACCATGGTCAGATAAGATCTTACGCGGAAAACCTAAGCGCGAAAAGATCAACCATAAAGCCTCTGCAACACTGGCAGATGAAGTATTTTTCAGAGGTATGGCCTCAGGCCAACGAGTACACATATCAATACAAGTGAGGATATGTGTATGTCTTCTTGCAGAAGGTTGTATAGGACCAACAATATCAATAGCCATTTTCTCAAATGGACGAATCGGAATGTCCGCAGCCTGAATTGGAGCTGCATGGTATGGACCCCGAACTTTGACTTCTTGACATGTCGTACAAGAACGGCAGTAGATATTGACATCTCTGTGAACGCCTGGCCAATAGAATGCAGATAACACTCTAGATTTGGTTCGTGAAAAACCCATATGGCCTGCGCATTGAGAGTCGTGTGCGTGACGCAATATACGAGCTCTCATAGAAAGAGGTACTAAAATCTGAGACCGTAATGAAGAATCAGTATCTTGTACAAGTCTAACCAATATCCCATTCTTGAGTACAAAATTATGTCTAGATTTTGCATTTGTTTTGGTAGTCTTGTTATTATTAGCTAGCTTAAAAAATCTGGCCAATGAATCATCATTTTTCTGAAATGTTATAAACGACTCCCGTGAAATAGGAGTGTCAACATCATCATTAACATTAACCGAAGGTTCAGAAGGTGTATTAAGCAACATATCAGTAGCTTGCGCTCTGGTAACTACTGCATTTGCAGCATGAATATGTCGCTCTTCCCATTCAGCTATTTGTTGTGGTTTACACTCTTTTACACCATGTATGCAACCAAGGATGACATCACTAATTAGATTCTGAAGCAGGCATGCGTGGATCTTCCCTGAAAAAAATGGTGTATGTAAATTAATTATGGCTGTAGGGAATGTTTCCACAGTGCCGCCAAAAGTGACGCATTTGACTGTATTGCCTGTAGCACAACAACGGTCGATCAGCGAGTTCCGTACACCGACTGTGCTGCAGCCTGAATCAAATAAAATAGAGCAAGGTATAGAGTTAACAAATCCTCTATTAAATTTAAGGGATCCTTTCCCGTGGTGAACTGACGTAGAAGTTGCCGTACAGACTGCTGGTAGACTTGGCAATATGTGTCCGCATCTCAGCGTCGTGATCGCCTTGGGCTGGAATAGCGTAGAGCATTCTTGACAAGCCTTTCCCTGCTCAAGATCAATACAAGACATTGCATTATGATGATTAACATTTTTGTCCTGATCTTTGTTAGTTTGTGCCTGAAGTAAAGCAACATTAGACTGATTACGAGGTCTGCTCGAAGATCTATCTCTTCGTCGCGATCGATTCTGACTATTTTCTCTGAAATTGCCATAATTACTGTTACTGTTGCAGTTAAAATTTTGGTTAGAACGCCAATTATTGGTATTACTGTCATGTCTTGGACCAAATGGTCTGTTCAGAGAACTATGTTTATTATGAGAATACTGCAAATTAGAACGCCAATTATGTTTATAATTGTTTCCTTGATTATTTCTGAAATTATTGTTATCAAAATCTCGTGATCTGTGAGATTGACCCCAAGAAACATTATATGGATAAGATTGTTGGAATTGTTTCCCCTTATAAAAATTACCAGAACTGAAATTCTCATTATTTCCCTTTTTAAATGATCTGTTGCTACTTAATGAACGGTGTCGTGAAAAGTTATTCTGATGCATAGCAAATGCGACTGGCAATTCATCCTTAATCAGAGAACCGCTAATTTCCATATTCGGATGTGCTGTGCTGTGCTGTGCAATATTGTATACAGTTTTGCTGCATGTCATTAATGTTAGAATGATTACGTTCATGCAAAAAAGCAAGAAACGATGGGTTTACCGAGGACAAGACTTTATCGCGTAGCAATAAATCTCTTAGTGCGTCATAAGTTTTATCAGTTTTGGATAGTTCAATCCATCTGTCCAATGTAAGACTTATATGTGTAATAAAATCGCTAAAATGCTTTCCTCTTTGTGGCAACAGAGATTTAAATCTCAAACGATATTCGTTTTCTGTCATTTGATATTTAGTAAGTAACGCAGTTTTGAGAGCTTCATAATTATTTTTACCAGTAGCAGTTGCCATATGATATAATGACACAGCTTCGCCCGTAAGTAGTTCAGATAATTTTACACAATACTGTGCTTTATCAACCTTATAGGCTTCACATGTTGCTTCGAACCTATGTAGGTAATGAATCACATCGTCTGATGGAGGATTACATTTTGGTAATATTAAATGAAAATTTTTTATATTTCCGTGTTTAGATGAAGTTTGACCCTCATGAGTTGTCTGAGCATTAGCTTCATGAGCTAATCTAAATTGTTCACATTCCATTTCCTTCATTTTTTGTTCATGTTGAATCTGAAGTTGATATTTTCTTGTATTTTCTTTAGCTATTAATCTCCTTTCTTCCATTTCCTTTTGCTTACCTTCCATTTCAATTTTAAGTTGTCTTTCTTTCTCCGCAGCTTTTCTCTGGTTTTCTGCAGCTTCAAATATCCTTTTCTTCTCGTTTTCTTCAGCCTCAATCCTTTTCTGTTCTGCTTCAAATTTCATTTTTTTCTCGTTTACTTCAGCATCAATCCTTTTATGATCTGCCTCAATCTGAAGTTTTTCTAGTCTTAAAGTTTCTAACTTTCTCTGTTCAGCTTCTATCTCTTGAACTTTTCTATATTCCGCCATAGCGAATACTTTTACCTCTTCAGGAGTCATCTGAAGGGCTTTTGCTTGTTTAATAAAGTAATCTAGTGAATACATTATGATCACTAAGTAATTACTATACTTCTTCTTCGTAAATATTAATTAATGTCCAATAATTTTTTCTTATCACTCCAAGAAGTGTTACTCGTTCATGTCCA
The DNA here is from genome assembly GCA_024509875.1 of Oreohelix idahoensis. Classification (NCBI taxonomy): domain Eukaryota; kingdom Metazoa; phylum Mollusca; class Gastropoda; order Stylommatophora; family Oreohelicidae; genus Oreohelix; species Oreohelix idahoensis. The sequence continues at coordinate 865,944 of JAMPIV010001085.1, forward strand.
AGAACGGTACCTAATATCATATAATTTTTCAAATATATTATTAATCGATAAAATAATTTATGCAATGAAATGTTATGATAAGACAGAAGTAATAGACAATTACTACGATAGTGACAAGACAAGATAATTAAAGACGAATGAATACGATCGCAGAAATCAACAAAATTAAAATGAGAAACTAAAATAGACTCTTGCAAAGAATTGCAATGATGACCGCGATAAACAACAGGACAATACAATTGACAACACAGTGTAAAAACATAGGTTTGTAAAAAACTGAACGATAGCAAGGTGAGGATAGACGATCTCTACAAACAAGATACATTATGCAACTAAAGTACGAACAAAAATTACTACAAAAAACTATATTAAAACTTGACAAAACAACTAAACAGACAGGTGTCACAGACCACCAAACACAGTGGACCTAAAATCCTTCTACACTCACGTGTAGGAACATTCCACTGAGGGAAGTCTGCAAATAAATTCCTAAAGAACACTTAAGACGGACCTGTGGTGAAACTGGTATGTTTCCGTCATAAGTCACCTTACCCAACCTCCCACGAAGAACATAGAACATAGGACATGCAACATGAATAAGATTAACGTGGACACATTTAAAGAGCGGCTCAGCTAACGTAAAACGGTGAAATAAACATACAGCGGTGTTACTTATCTTTAACCGAGAAAAAATATTCCTCGCATCCGGAACTGTATGTAGGAGCCTCGTTATTCTACTTGAAGTAACACAATGACAGTGTCCAATGTTGAAACTTGAAGTGGAAGTCCCTGGGTTGTCCTTGTCCTACGATGACCGTTAAAATTGCTTTAAAGTGCAGGATGTTGTCGACTTGAAAGACAGCATTCTTCTTTTCAACCGAGTTTGAAATGAGTTCGATTCCGTTATTCAAAATATGGATATTTTCAGAGCACACTGCGCCGCCACATTGTTGCATTCATTCTTCATGGGGTTTTCTGAATGACTACTTGATCGTGCTGATTTCGCGAATATATAAATTTTGATGCAGTAATGTGAGAATTCAACGTAGGCACATCAACAAGTGCCAATACTGTGGTAGTCAAACTCGTTACTTGAAGTTGATACATCGTTTATTGACATCACATCATATAGGACGAGACATTTGACGTTGACGGTTAATAGGTAATTCAACATGATGAGATTGGACGTATGTCCTCAATAAAATCCAAACAAATAGTCTCAGAAGAATCCTCAAGCAAATTCTGACTGGGTCTCTGAGTTAATACATCACTAGGCATAACAGTTATGAGGTAGTTAAATACAAGGTTATACTGATAACGGTTGACCTTTCTCAATGACAGGAGATGCTCATTATACTTGGTAGTGTCTAAGATCCCGATCTTGATTATGTCCTTTGACAAAATGTCCTCATTAACTATTCATAGACGAACGTAGGTACTGGTTCCTACTAAATAATTCTAGGCATATAAAGTTACTTAGGTATTGATACTTGAATCACCTCTTGGATTAGCCGTGACTGACACAACGGCTTCCCAATAATATAGATACAACGAAGATCCACGGTATTTACCGACAATCCCTCTATTAAGCATATACAGGCATATAGAAATATATCTTCAGCTGTGAATCCATTTTGGTACAGGCTAGTTACCTGTCATCGACTAGATACTCACGACTTCGTAGAACAAACATTATTATTATAATAATTACATATTTGATTCTTCCAACGAATCGACACTTACGTGGACGACTACCGGCTACGACTGCTAAATCCGCAGGGCCGGGTCTAAACATAATACTTTCACCCAATATACGGGGTTAAAATCCAAAGATCATAGGACTGATCTTGGGTTACCAGCTTCTACCATTAAGCTATGACGTCCACTGCCTTTTGTTGACAACCAGCGCGTTACATTAAAATTCCCCAAAAATGTGCGTTCTCGTGCACCATAAATTTAATATACCAACGTTTCTCAATTGATGGTACACTTGTAATAAAGACAGAACCTGAGACTGTCTATATATGTTAAAGTCTGTTAGGACTTAAAAAGGACGCAACAGTTACACTTACCCCGAAAATTTGGGAATCTACAATCTCCTCGCACAGGTTAGAATGGACACGAGCAATTTAGGTTATATGCTCTCGAATCACTTGGCCTGGAAACTTCTCTTATGGCGGGTGTTCTGCGAATCACTTGGTCTGGAAAAATTCTCTTATAACGGGTGATCCACTTCCTAGGTTTCCAGTCTTGATATTTAAAGTCCTGGTCCCTTAAGTTTCCAGTCTTGTATTTAAATATGTGGGTTTACTTGTAAGTTCCAAAGGTGCCCAAATACTCGATCTGTCACTTATAATTTTGGAATTCTAAGACCGATGTCTCACTGGCTTCTGGGAGTTTGCTCATTTGACGATGCGATACAGTCTCTGATCTGTGTCTCTGATCTCGCTAGATTGTATCTCTCATTCTCAGTTCAAATCCCAGATTGTACGTCCTGGCAAACCTGCCAATGAGAACCAAAGTATATTCCGGCTTTCAAATCAAACGAATGGTAAGCTCTTTAGCACTGTCTGGGTTGTGGTGTTTAAATTCATAATCTCCCCCACTTGTTTTAAAATAATACATTTTAAAATTCCATCACGTGACCTCTTTTAATATGCCATAATATTTCTGGTGGCATCTTGTGCAAACAAATAAATATGTGCACTGATTACCTGTCTAAATGCCTTCCATCAAGATTGTCTACCGAGACAGATTTAACTGTAATAATGATACAGACAGGGGCCAGCGGATGCGATAATCTAATTATCACTTGTGTGCAGATCCCCCAGATTGATTTCTTTGACGGACAATATTGGCTTCCTATTCATCCTCGTACGAGACCATATTATGTCAGACGATGCGATACAGTCTGTGATCTGTGTCTCTGATTTCGCTAGATTATATCTCTCATTCTCAGTTCAAATCCCAGATTGTACTTCCCGGCAAACTTGCCATGAGAACCAAAGTATATTCCGGCTCTCAAATCAAACCAATGGTAAGCTCTTTAGCACTGTCTGGGTTGTGGTGTTTAAATTCATAATCTCCCCCGCTTGTTTTAAAATATTATATTTTAAAATTCCATCGCGTGACCTCTTTCAATATGCCATAATATTTTTTCGGTGGCATCTTGTGCAAATAAACAAATCTGTGCACTGATTACCTGTCTAAATGCCTTCCGTCAAGATTATCTACCGAGACAGATTTATCTGTAATAATGATACAGACAGGGGCCAGCGGATGCGATAATCTAATTATCACCTTGTAGCGAAATCTGTGACATACTCGCTTATTTCAGTAAGATTTTAGTCCTATGACGAATAAATACACCATCCCTCAGGTGTCTGACTGGTTTCATCTTCAACGCCAGTAGAGATGCCTTTTGTGCAGTGGGAATGCTAAGAAAATTAACCGCCGTAAAAATCAAACACGCTTTTAGTTTCGGTTTCGAAAACGTGCAATAAACATTTTAACATCTCGCCGATCTGCTGCACGAAACGGGGGAAAAGCTTGTAATTAACGACTTGCCAGAACTGTGAGACCAAACTGGCGTTTGAATGAACGTAATATGTTAACTTTAACACTAACATTTGTAGTAATTCGGACAGTTCTCAGTAGTAAGAATGAGACAATTGTAATAATTAACGCAAAGCACTACCAAAGTTTTGAAAAACCCCTCTTCGCTCTGCAAGCGGTCTCTTTAATATATACACGCTGTGGGCAAAGCCAGCAGAGGCAAACACACAGACAATTTTCCAGTTCCTCCTAGCGGTAATATTCTGACGTCACTCAAACTAGTTGGTTTATTTGAATAGTGAGGAAAATGTTAGAGACGGGGGGAAGATGGCCGACTTGTGTAAAATTTATATTTGACGATTGACAGTGACAAAATTGAAAATCTAAACCATACTGAAACTGACCATAACAATCATATGGTAGTATAGCTTAGAGTCCCCTGAGCAAAAATATATTTCAAAAAATATGGTAGTCCAAGTATTAGCCAAGTTATTGAGAAAATACTAAATGTCTACGAACGCTTGACCGGACAGACTGTTGTTCTTGCTCGTTACACATAACGTTATTGGGGACGCTAGTTTAAAAAAAAAGAGGCATTGTAGTAATTCAAATTCTATTAGTTGGTATAAGAGTATAGGAGTAAAAGGGAAGATATAGGAAAAATGTAACTAAAACGAAACATCTTTTTCTATTGGCATAACTAATGCAGACTGACCAATGGACTACGAGGCACATAAGTTTGTTTGGAATTGTTTTGTTTTTTCAAACTAAATTCAAAAAGATTTAGTAGTACCTGCTTTCATTGGTCGGCTCTAATAGATATTGGTAAAAGGCATAGTGGTCTCGTGGCCATTTGACTAGAAAATTTTATTCAAACAACTACGTTGAGATCAGATGTGATAACTTGTAAAATTAACTACTAAATTCACTATCTGGACGGGGCAGAGCAAAACTGAGGCCATATTCTTTGCCAGTCAACGTTATTTGTGACATATTTCTTTGAACTAGTGGTAAGAATGCTTTATGTATTTACATGCTTGAATAAAACTGAAAAAAGTCAGATACTGCTGTGGAAAAGTGAAGGACATGCCGGAAGCAAACATTATTGAGTCCTCACATTGAACTGTATTTGACTGTTGCATATTATTAGGATTTTGTATTAATATTTTATATTGGAAATGTTAGGAAGCCTCTGTGTTCTATGAACTCTTTTCAACATGCCTAGAGCGTTTATAAGTTAGAAAAGAAAAGAAAAAAATCATATAAAAGGAGATGTGGTTACTCCACGTTATTTCATTGAAGCAAACTATGTAAAAGTACAGTGGTGTATCTGCCATAGGGACCTGTGGTGTGGTCACAGAAGGGTGTGAGTCATAAATTGGGGGCTGATGCACATGAATGCACAAGAGGCTGACCCCATACCCTCTTGTATACATAGGGATAAGAAGTTATGATCAGGTTGAAAAGGCCAGGGTGTCTTTTTATTGCAGAGTTTTTATTTCCTGTTACCATCCGGTGACAGAAAACCTGATGAGTGGGTGTAAAGTCTCCATTATAAAGTTTAAGCTGTCAGCTGATAGACTGAAGGAGCTTACGTGTGGGTGCTGATCTACATTGTCTCTACATTGATATAATAATAATAATAGCTCCTTCAGTCATAACTGACTATGGGAATGCGCCCCTGAGGTGACAGCCCTCAGCTGCTTATTTTCCTGGTGCTCCTTTCGACGTTTTCTCCTCACCTCTGCTTCTTGTGTGAGCCTCTCTTCGCCCAATCTGAGGTGGCGCCGTAAATAGCATCGCCACTTAGTGCGATCGGCAGCTTCATCCTCCCATATTGCTGGATCCATGTCCAGTGCCCTCATATCTCTCTTGCACACATCTTTGAACCTCAGCTGTGGTCGCCCAACTGTTCTCTTGCCATCTGCTAATTGTCCGTAGAAGATATCTTTTGGGATGCGACCATCTTCCATGCGGCGAACATGGCCAAGCCAGCGAAGTCTGCGCTGTCTAAGAAGCGTACACATACTTTGAAGGCCAGCACGTGACAACACCTCGACATTTGTCACTTTATCTTTTCACGAGATGCCGAGGATGCGGCGTAGACACCGCAAATGGAAGGTATTGAGCCTTCTTTCTTGCTTAGCATAGGTCGTCCAGGTCTCGCTGCCATATAGGAGTGTGCTGGTGACGCAGGCATTATATACCGCAGCTTTGGTCTTCATTGTGAGTTTAGAGTTTCCCCAAACACGCGATGTGAGGTGGGCAAAGGTAGCTGCAGCTTTGCCAATGCGGCTGTCGATTTCTGTATCCAATGAGAGTTTGTCATTGATGGTAGACCCTAGGTATGTGAAGTGGTGCACCACTGCCAATTCATAGTTATCGATAGTGATAACTGGTGCAGCACCCACATCCTGACTCAGCAAATTCGTTTTCTTTAGACTTATTGTGAGGCCAAAGTCCTTGCATGCTTTAGTGAAGCGATTCATCAAGCTCTGAAGCTCCTGTTGGCTTTGAGTGACGACTGCAGCATCATCAGCGAACAACAAGTCTCTTATAGTGACCCTTCTGATTTTTGTTTTTGCCTTCAGCCTTGAAAGATTAAACAGACGGCCATCTGACCTAGTGTGAAGGCATATTCCTTCAGTTGCATCTCTGAATGCATGTTTCAAGAGTAAGGCAAAGAAGGTTCCGAAGAGGGTCGGAGCCAGAACACAGCCTTGTTTAACGCCACTTCGTATATCAAAGGGCTGTGACGTGCTTCCAGCATATTGGACTGTTCCCTTCATGCCGTCATGGAATGACTTTATCATTTCCAGCATTTTAGAAGGGCAGCCTATTTTCAGGAGGATTTTAAAGAGTCCATCCCTACTAACCAGGTCGAATGCTTTTGTGAGGTCTATAAAGGCGATATATAGTGGTCTTTTCTGCTCTCTTGATTTTTCCTGAAGCTGGTGGAGAGAGAAGATCATGTCTGTTGTTGATCTGCCAGCTCGGAATCCACACTGTGCCTCTGGATATATGCGCTCAGCTAACTTGTGTAGTCGCATTAAGATGACTTTGGCAAAAACCTTACCAACAATACTAAGAAGAGAGATGCCTCTGTAGTTATTGCAATCACTTCTGTCTCCTTTATTTTTATACAGTGTTACAATCTTGGCATCTCGCATGTCTTGAGGAATAGTTGTCTCTTCCCAGCACTGGCACAGCATCCTATGCAGGGGATGTAATAGCGTGCCAGAGGCCAAGCTATCAATGGCCTTGCTGAGTTCCTCTAATGTTGGTTCGGCATCCAGCTCCTCCATAGTTGGCAGACTGTTGACACCATCAAGGGCTGCAGGCGTAACGGTATTGTCTCTAGCGTAAAGCTCAGAGTAGTGCTCGACCCACCTCTCCATCTGCTTACCCTTATCGGTTAGCTTCTCTCCGCTGATGGTTTTTAGCGGTGCCATCTTACTTTTATGGGGGCCAAGTGCTTTCTTTATGCCGTCATACATTTGTCTAATGTTGCCTGTTTGCGCTGCGATCTGGATGCTCTCACTGAGCTGGAGCCAGTAGTCATTTGCACAGCGTCGAGCAGTTTGTTGAACTTTGCTTCTCGTAGCCCTCAGGATCTGTAGGGTTCTGGCACTCGGTGAACGTTTGTATTCATTCATAGCACTGCGCTTAGCTTCAATGACAGGTGCCATCACATCTGATGAAGCATCAAACCAGTCATTTGACTTTGCTGTTTTCTTACCAAAGGTGGCAAGTGCAGTACTTTGAATGGTGTTCCGTAGATGCTCCCAGTTCTCTGTAATAGTATCACCATGCTGAGGGCTACTGAGCACTTTCTCGAAGGTCGCAGTGAATTGAGCGATCATGAAAGGGTCTGACATCTTGCTGGTATCAATGCGTGGTTTCCCTTCATGTCTGACACGATAGAGTTTTCTTGGTTGTGCTTTGATTTTGCAGCAAACCAAGGAGTGATCTGTATCACAGTCTGCACTATGGTACGAGCGCGTGGAGAGCACAGACCTGAGGAGTGGCCTTCTGACGAGAATCAGGTCAAGTTGGTGCCAGTGCTTGGATCGTGGGTGTCTCCATGACACCTTATGCTGGGGTTTTGTCTGAAAGTAGGGGTTGGTCACGCAGAAGTCATGGTGGACGCACAACTCTAAGAGCCGTTGTCCATTTTCATTCATCTTGCCAATACCAAACCTGCCCAGACATGAAGGCCATGAAACATTATCGGCACCCACTCTAGCGTTAAAGTCACCAAGGAGAACAAGCTGTTCTTGCCTAGGTATGCTTTTGATAATTGCTGTTAGATTCTCGTAGAACTCATCTTTAGCTTCTGAGGCAGAGTACAGAGTAGGAGCATACACACTGACAAGGGTGATGGGACCTGTGCTAGTTTGCAGGCGGAGCGTTAACAGGCGTTCTGATCCATTCTCGCCTGGTTCAACCATTTTAGTTAGCGATTTTTTGACCGCAAAACCTACTCCGTGTTCTCTAGCTTTATTAAGATCTTTCCCTTGCCAATAAAATGTGTAGTCCTTCTCGCTCACCGTTCCAGAGCCCGCCAGGCGCGTTTCCTGAAGTGCAGCTATATCCACCTGAAGTCGTTTAAGCTCATCATTAATTATGGCTGTCTTCCTTACATCATTTACATCCTGTAGGTTGTCGGATAGTCCAGTCAACATAGTCCGGACGTTCCAGCATCCCAATCTGAGAGTTTGCTTATTTCTATTTTTTCGATAATTCATCATCATCTCAGCCCGTAACCCGTCATGGGTCGTAGGGGTGCCATGGTGGAAGCATCAGCAGACAGGGTCCTCCACTGCTCTCTATCCTCAGCAATGCGTACAAGTGTGGAAAAACCGTGTCCTGCCCATTCTTTGATGTTATCAGCCCAGGATTTTCTTTGCCTTCCTCTTCTTCGATAATTGCTTGGTGCAAAATTTTCTGTCCACAGTTCGGGTTTGACCCTAATCCCCATGCACCCAATGGGGAAAGCAGACAGTGGCGGGACAACACCTTATTGACTGGGGGCTGCCCAGCTTGAAGCGGGCGGTAGCTGTCCAGTGAGATCCTAGAACCTCTCCCACTGTCGGAAGTAGCCCCTGGCGCCATGCCCTACGCCAATTGGGCAAAATGCTTATAACCGGTAACTGCTACTTCCCGTGTTTTGCCGACACCTATAGGGTGAAGCTGGAGTGTCCTCTCCAGGGCGCAAGCTTGGGCACAGTTATATGGAGATCATACTGACATATATTCGACCTACCAAGAATCCCAGGTGACATGTTATCAGCTGGGACTTCTGACATTTCATCCTAAGAAACTAGTTCCTATCAAAATAACATTGAATTATATGGGGCTTGATGAAAACAACAGCTCCTCATAACAAATGACAATCACTAGCAACTATTAAAGTTTTAGTCTGTGAATACACCTACAGGAACTCTATATTAACAATATATTCATAGGACCAAGAGTCCATATTTTTTAGTTAAAGCATTGTATGTAAATATATTTCCTCATTTTCAAAGACCTGTCCAAAAGAAGTTGGCGGGACAGGCAGATTAAATTGTATAAAGAAAAAACATTCAAATTTTAAAAGAAAACTTTAACCACCGTCTTATTCATTTTCTTTTAGTGAGTTAAAGTGTATTGTGTTGATGCACCATCATCTTCATTTCACCCCTAGACACTAGAGACATCATACACCAGCCACTAGAATCAAAATACGGACTGTGTGAGATCTAGGGAGGTAGCGTTAGGTTCCCTGATACAATATATCATCATCATCATTCTTTTATAGTCAGGGACCTACATGTGCTTGACCTCACACAGTTAACACAGACACAATTATCTTTCTTGTTAGGTATAACATCTTAACCTCCCCAGCAATAATTACATTTGCTACACACCTGTGTGTGTGAATCCCCCAGACTGATTTCTCTGACGGCCAATATTGGCTTCCTATTCATCCTCGTACGAGACCATATTGTGTCAAACGAAGATCGTCTCCTATCAAAGGTGGCCGGTGACTCAAAGAGATAAACGTATTACCGCTGAAGGTGATAATGACCGGGTATTGTTACGATAATACCAAAGTTCAGCTGGCGGAACGTAAACAGTCTGGGAGTGGCTCAAGGCAAAATGTAAAAGAATGTAGGGCATTAAATATGCCAAATAATAGGACGATGAGTGAGAAAAATGAAGAAATGTAGAGATACTGCCGGAGTGAATGAGAGTTATAAAAATTGCACGACTGATTTCGTCACATCCGTAAAGGAGCGACTTTAAACTCCGACGGTGGGGAACAACAAGAATTAAGCTCAGACGCCTGACAAAACAAAACCACTGTTAAAACAAGATGCTGGAGTCGAGAGCCCATCATGCAGTGACCAGATAACCTCTCCAAGACGAGGACAGAAGTTGTCAACGATCCTAAAAGCGAATTCACCCCGCAGAACACACGCTCTAATGAAGACGGAGAGAAGAGCGTGCCACCTTAACAAACCAAGCAATGCCGTTTCTCACGAGATGCTAATGGGATGAACGTCAAGATCACCCAGGTGTCGGGAGGCGAGGCCACCCTCAGGGTCCTACCTGATGACTAAGTGATCGGTATTCTCGAGACAATAGTGAGCAGGAGAGGCATAATTAAAGTACGGAGACACGAAAAGGGAGTCATGCTTGCTCTCAACAGCACGAAGAAATCAATCTCCATCCTGACAGAACTAGAATCCGGACCAAAAGAATTCCAGCTGCCCCCACCAGATAAAAGTTGTAGTGGAAATCTACAGACAAACCAAAAAGCTGATCGCAAGAGACGTCTCCTACAGAGAAGCAAGACACAAATTGACTGCAGATAGCGCTGCTAAACAGGAACAAAACACAAGAACACAACTGATACAACGAACCATAGAAGTAAGGGACATAAAGCAAAAGCTACTGGTCGAAAGTAGAATCATACAAGCCAACGATGCCCACACTGAAACATGTGACAACGTGGTAGGAGATCTACAGAGCGCCAGAAGTGTAATGGGGGACATGACAAAAATCCTGAATAAAATAGAAGCAGATATTGAGAAGTTAGCAGTGCTGAAAGAGGAACACGAAGTGGTCTTCAAAAGAATATAAACCGAAAGAATGACTATCGAGGATATTTCGGCTAAAACCAGGAGAGAAAATAAAAACAACGAGCAACCTGAAGAAAACCCATCACTGAAGCCCTATTTATTTTTTTTTCCTTAACCAGCAGCACTTGGGCTTTCAGCCCTTCGGCCCAATGACATGTCATTGCGAGGCTGGGGAGCCTGTGGACTTTCCTTCCAACCCAGTCAGGAGCTTCGCTCCTTCCCATCCACAGAGGGTTTATCTCAGGAGCCGTTCAGGTTATTCAGTCAAAATCCCGGTCGATAACACTGCTTCAAATGCTTACGCCCGGGCTTGAACCTTGAACACCTGCCAGCTCTATAACGGCTGCTACCATAAGCCATCGAGAAAGTGATAAAACAGTTACAACCGAAACACAACACACTCAACAGAAACAAGGCGGTCAAAAACAAACAGAACTCAATGCAGCTAGTAGTCCTTTTTAGGACTAGCCATTCTCAGGGCTGCAGGCAAACTAGCAAGGCAGTTGGGAAATGGAAATGCAGTATTGAACACTCCACCATATTAAGAACAGACAAACGACGACAGCTAGCGGCCCTTTTCAGTACCAGTCCTTTTCAGGACTTGCAACAGGCCAGCACCAAAGGAGAATTCAACACAAAATATACCCCAAATATAACCGACTGGTTGAACAGGGTATTCAATACCATTTAGCTCCCCAAGGAGCGTAGGCCTTCACCAAACACATGACAAGTCCTCCTGTCCTGTGCCATCCGCTCAAGTTCTTTCAATGTTTTCCTCATCATTTTCACCTCTGTTCTCTTCACCATGTGTTTTTTGGTCTACCTCTGCCTCTCTGTCCCTGAGGATTCCAGAACAATGACTGCCTTGTAATGCTATCAACAGGTTTCCTTAATGTGTGTCATATCCATCGCCAGCGTCTTCTTCTCAACTCTTGTTCCACTGGCACTTGTCTGGTTCTTGTCATCAATTCCACATTTGTGACTTTGTCATACCATTTCAATCCTTCTAATCTACACAAGCACCCGTTTATAAAAGTCTGTAGCTTTTTGGTTGTTGTTTTTGTTGGTCTCCAAGTTTCAGAGCTGCCATCAATGGTACCTATACCTTGTAGCGGTATGGCAGCTTGCGTACCCTGACAATCCCCAGAGCTATGCCAGTGGGAGTTTTACTCCGGGTAGGTTCAACCAAGCTGGACTGGTCTGTGTGGGTAGGGGTCAGACAAAAGCTGGTACCCTGGTCCTCCAGGTTGGGGGTTTTAGCATTGGGCTGACACCCCTGTCTATGTAACAATAAATGAACAAACTTTGCTGCGGGATGGACATTCGGAGTCTGTGGCTCGTATGACTGTCAGTGGTGAAAGCCGAAAGGAAGCCACTGACATGAAAACAGATGTCCTGACCGCAAAACAGGATACAAGAATAGGATTTTGGAATGTCAGGACAATGAACGAGACAGGTAAACTAAGACAGGTCACGGCAGAAATGAGAAACTATAGGTTACACATTCTAGGGATAAGCGATAGCAGATGGACAGGGGCAGGAAAAGTTAAAACAGCAACAGGAGAAACAGTACTTTTCTCTGGAAGAGAGGATGGACAGCACAATGAAGGCGTAGCCATTATTCTACAGAAAGGAATAGAAAGGACATTACTGGAATGAAAACCCATCAACAACAGACTGATAAGATTAAGATTGAGAGGGAGATTCACCAACACTACAATAATACAATGCTACGCACCAACGAATGATAGCGATGAGGAGGTCAAGGATGAATTCTATCAACAACTGCAGAAAGAAATGGAAGACACACCTAGATATGATCTTGTTATAGTAATGGGAGACCTCAATGCGAAAGTTGGTACACACAATACATATAATGAAAGAACAATGGGGAAATGCGGCAGCGGAACAGCAAACGAAAATGGGGATAAACTAATAAGTTTCTGTAGCATTCACAACCTGGTCATTGGAGGAACACTTTTCCCACATAAAGAAATTCACAAATTAACATGGGAATCACCAAATGGTCGGGACAGAAACCAGATAGACCACATCATGGTTAACGGTAGATGGAGACATGCATTACAAGATGTGAAGGTAAGAAGAGGTGCAGATGTGGGAAGTGATCACCATTTAGTAGTAGCAAAACTGAAAGTGAAACTAAGAAGGGCTGCACCAACTGTAACTACACAGAAAAGGTTTGACATCAGCAAATTGAAGGACTCCCTTACCAGAAAAGCTTTTGCGGCCGACATAAAGAAACGATATCAATTTGCCAAAAGTCAGGAAAAGACATTGACTGATGATATAGACCAGAATTTCAACACCATTTCAACAATATACAAGGAAAGCAGCAAATCATGCTTGGGATTCCAGGAAAGGAAGAAGCAAGACTGGATAAAACCAGAAACATTAAACACAAATAACGATGAGAAAGGAAATGAAAAGAAAGAAAATAGAAGCGAAGTCCCCCAGGTTAAAGCAACTACGAGGGAAGGTCAAAAAGTAATGCCTCCTATTTTTTATTTATGTAAATACTGCATCGGTGTGCAATTTGTAAATTTAGCAGGATTACACAAACACTCTTCTGCACTGTATAGCATTACCAACCTGTTTCAGTAACAGGTGGCAGCACTGTAACAGTTTAAAAATGGCTGCCACAGACGTTCGGTTAAAACAACGTTATGTCATATGTTACGGACTAATTGACAACCTCTGACACCAGTTTAGGTTAAGGCTCTAAATACTTTAGATGACCAAGTGCGTATTCTGATCTTAGAATGTCAAAGTCCGCCGGGTTCATTTATCTATTTTATAGGATTCCGTTGGGCACTACGTTAGTATCGATATTGTCTCTAGTAACCCGTGTGATGCGTTGATACTGGAACATGCTTCATATTAAAATTATGAGTATTGACTGACCTGTCTGTTCTTGCCTTATTAAAATCAGCAGTGTGAGATGCAGCGTGTTTAGGCAATTAAGTGTCACTGGTCATTATGATTGAATCAAACAGTATGGAATTCAACTCAGAATACGGCATTTAATAAGACCAGTATTTGACGACTTAAAACATTTTAATTAACACTCTCATTTCATGGGCAAACACAACTATTCAAAGACATAGTTCATAATCACAGTTCATGTACGTGTTGCCTGAGTTCTTATTCTTCATTAAAGCATATGTTCACTAATATATAGTTCTGTATAACGGTCAGTTCCTTTTGGCCAACATCCCGTGGCATAAATTCATAGGCTAACTAGACTTATTCCTGTTGCTAGTTTAATGATAGCCCTTTTTCCACTAGACTTACTTCTACTGCTAGTTTTGCAATATCCTCCTTACGCTAGGCTTACATCTGCTGCTAGTCGTCTAATATCCTTGATACACTAGGCTTACGTCTGCTGCTAGCTACATAATATTCGTTGACACTAGTCTTACTCCTGCTGCTAGTTACGAATGTTCATTTGGCATAAAATGCCAGGCTAATCCGCCATAATTACAAACTGCGTTAAGAACGACACGACTTACATTTGATCCAAGAACACACTGCTAAATTGGCTTCCCAGCCACACGTATAAATTCAGTGGACAATGCCACACAATCCTAAGTGGTTATACCACACATATCATAGTGGCTAGGCCACACTTGTAAAACACACTGCCGTTAGGGTCAAAACCCACGATTCGAATGACGTTACTAAGTCCTACGCGTCATGCATAGAGATATGCATTCTATGTCGTTAATATATTCAGTTGCGGTGTTCCATGGTGCACCCATTCGGATCGAGCTCAAATCCAAATGCCTGCACACATGCAACAATCCCCGACATCATCGATCATTAATATATTCATTTGAGGAATGCGCTATGCTGCAGACATGAAGCAATCCTCAACATCATCCCCCTCACTCCCAAACGTGACACTTGTGGCACGTGTGATAGTGGTGGAGAAGACGTACGTCTCTACCATATACGTATCAATAACATATGAGTATTAGTACTATCCGGTTATGATTACAATAATAATTAAATACGAACAATAAAATTTATAACAATAAGTACTAGCAATTCTCACAATGGTAACTAAAGAGTTAATCCATTTTTTTCTCAGAGAAATTGCGCGATAGTAAATCCGCTAAGTTATTGTCTGATCCAGCAATAGGCAGAATCGTAAACGAAAATTCCCGGAGAAGTAAGTACCATCTATGAATTCTCGAATTCCGCATAGTTCTGGATGTAATGTACGTAAGAGGGCTGTGGTCTGTCATGATGTAGAAGTGCGTGCCGATGAGGTATCTTGACAACTTCTCGAGGCACCACACCACGGACAGGAGCTCACGTTCACCTGTCGCATACTTCTGTTCAGCTGGTCAGTTTTCTTGACACGAAGAAACACGGATGGAGTGTTCCCTTGTAGCTTTGCAACAAACAGCCACCAAGTCCATAACTCGAGGCATCTGATTGAAGTGTAAATGGAATGCGTATATTTGGTAACAACAAAATAGGTTTATTAGAAAATAATTTCTTAATAGTTACCAAGGCGCTTTCGCAAACTGGTTCCCAATTTATCTTATTAGGACTACCTTTGGCCAGCAGTGCGGACAAAGGTGCAGATAGTTGTGCGAAGTGCGGGATGAATTTATGATAATAGTTAATTAAGCCTAAAATGCTTCTAACCTGCTTTTTAGTCGAAGGGGTAGAAATATCTAGAATTCTTTTGACTGTATTGTCATCAGGATATAGATTGTGGTTACCTATGCGGTGACCAAGAAAAGAGATTTCCTGACAACCTATTTGGACCTTTGAAGGTCGCACAGTCAAACCGTGTTTACGTAAGGTATGGAGAAGAGAAGTTAAACCATCAATGTGGTCTTCCCAAGAGTCATGAAATAAGAAGATGTCATCGATGTACGTGATGATATCTTTACGATCGCCAAGAAGACGGCGCATCATGCGCACAAACGTCGCAGGTGCATTTACTAAACCAAAACACATAATTCCATTGGAAAAGACCAAATGGAGTTGTGAACGCTGTGTATGGCTTAGCATGTTCGGCAAGTGGAATTTGCCAATAGCCTTTAGAAAGATCTAATTTACTAAAGAAAGTAGCGTTAGATACTTGTGATAGAAGCTCATCCAATAGATGCATTGGTTCGGCGTCTGTAACTGTAATTCTGTTCAGTCGCCTAAAATCAATGCATATACGTAAGGAATCATCCTTCTTCTTAACAATCACCATTGGGAATGCATATGGTGATTCCGAAGGAGATATAACACCTAAACGTATCATCTCTTTCAACTCTTTCTCTACCCTATCTATGTGGTGTAAAGAAATAGGATAGGGTCTTAGTTTAATAGGTTGATAGTCAGTGAGGATAATGTCATGGGAGATAAGTGATGTCTGACCTGGAAGATCAGTCAGAACATCATCAAAAGAGATAAGAATTTCCCGAACTTGACATTGTTGTGTAGAAGATAACGAAGATGAAATAGTCACATCCTTCCAAGACTCTGATGATTGTAAGGAAGGCAATTGAAAGTGTAAAGGAATAGATGACGTAGTATCTTCTTCATGAACAACTGCAAAAGAAGCAGCATGATGTGAAGAATTACTAATAGAATTAATGACAGGAATTAACTCCTGTGGTCTTTCTACTGCTAATTTTAGCATGTTGACATGAAAGGTTTTGATTTTCCCTCTAATGTTCACAGAATAATCAACATCTGTGACTTGTCTGATAATATCAAATGGACCTTGCCATGATATTAATAATTTGTTGTCATTATGTGGCAATAATAACCAAACCTTTTCACCTGGTTTAAAGAATCTTAAAGTTCTTTTTTTGATTATGTAATAACCTTGATCTTTGAGTAGCAGTTTTGATACTTTCAGATGCATAAGTGCACGCATCAATGATTCGCTGTCGGAGATCAATAACCAACCCATAGCTGTTTCGAGTGGATGTATCCACTGATGCTCCAACCAGCAAATCTTTAAGTATCATCGTTGGTCCGCGAGGATTCGACCCATAGACCAATTCGAATGGAGAAAAGCCAGTGCTTTCTTGGGGTACTTCTCGAAAAGCGAACAATGCCGCCGGAAGGAGACGGTCCCATTCACGCGGGCACTCTTCAGTGATCTTAGCCAGTATCTGTTTAAGCGTACCATTATAGCGCTCACAAACACCGTTCGACTGTGGCCTATAAGCACTACAAAACGAATGGTGAACAGATAACATGGACTCTAGATCCCTCATAATATTGGACGTAAATTATGATCCTTGATCTGACAAAATGTCCTCTGGAAAACCGATACGACAGAATATGGAAAATAATGCATCAGATACAGATGCAGTCGTAATGGTTTTTAAAGGTATGGCTTCTGGCCAACGCGTGCAAAGATCTACGCAAGTTAAAATATAACAAAATCCATTATTTGAAGTAATTGACAAAGGACCCACTATATCTACTGCGATCTTTTTGAATGGTCTTTCAGGCACGTCCGTAATTTGTAAGGGTGCCGTATGGAATCTGCCCTTACGTGCTATACCTTGGCATGTTGTACAAGATCTGCAGTACAACTTGGTATCCTTGTTAACCCCAGGCCAATAAATTTGTGACGTAATACGAAACAATGATTTTTTGATCCCCATATGACCTGCCATAGGGGAGTCATGGCCTGTTTGTAGGACCAATGATCTGTATTCCTTAGGAACTACTACTTGATGTATGATCGTTTTGCCATTGTCAAAGTATCTAGTAAGTATAGATTTGTTTATTTTAAACCAAATGTTTAGCCGATCCTGTGTGTTTAGTAGTTTTTTGATTTGCTAGGCTAAATAAACATTGTAATGTTGGATCACTTTTCTGTTTTTCTGCAAAAACAGAAGGTGTTACAGTACTAATAGGAGACATAATTGTATCTATGACTGGAGTAGGTGGTGTAGCCATGTCCGTAGCTAACTGTTGTGCCCTGGTTACAACAGCATTCGCCACCTGTGGGTGAGATTCAACCCACATTGCAATCTCCTCAGGATTGCAATCTTTAACTCCAGGTATGTTTCCCAATGGGCTGATCACCCGTTGGCTTGTCACACCGATTACGGAAACAACGGCAGATGGATCTATTTGTTGTTGCCCTAAAGACGCCGCTAGGCGTGATGGGAAATTACAACAGAGAAAATCAATCTGCTGTTGCCCTTAAGATGCCACAAGGCGTGATGGCCTCTGACTGCTTGGTCGGTCTTTGGCTAAGGACGGAAGAAGAAGAAGAAGATGTTTCCCAAAATTATCTCAGTAATTGGCGCTTTCAACCCGCAGGCATAAACAGTGCCTGTGTAGAAAGGCGTATCAATGTATACTCGTGCCACAGGGAAACTTTCTACATTCCCTCCAAACGTGACACACGTGACAGATTTGCCTGTGAAAGCAGAGGGCTCGATAAGCGAGTGCTTTATCCCGATGGTAGAACATCCGGAATCCCTCAAAACTAGAACTGTTTTTCCAGATAATATTCCTGGATGGAATGTGAGATAACCCATATTCACACATGCAGACATTGTAGGCATAATATGACCACAGTTAAGTTTCTTTGTAGCCTTAGATATGTGTTGGGATTGACACTCAAAACATGAATCATTCATTACCATACATGCATTAGCATGATCATTATCATCATTATCTATGTCCTTCTTGACAGTGCAATTATTTGCATGTCTATGTTTACTTTTGTCTCTCGAGGGAGATCTGACTTGACCTTTATTCTTACTGACCGACTTTTTCTTATAATAATCAAAATCAGAGGAATTATCATTCCTGTAATCTCTACCATATGATGATCTTTGTTTATAGTACCCTTTCTGATGTGAATCATCATAATCTCTGCCTTTGTGATACCCACGATCATGAGGTGAGTACCCTCTATAGCCTCTTCGATACGAATTTGAAGGAGAGCGATGACGCCGAAAGTTATAAAACCCTCTCTCAGACTGATGACAATCTGAACGATAACGTCCATCAACGCTCTTCGATCGAGGTCTATGATCGTACTATCTGTGCTCGTGGTGTTCTGCGCACGCAGGCAAAGGATCTCGAATAGAAGATCTATGAATATCTTTATTCGGATGTGCTGTCACGAATTGTCTTCCGAATTTTTCATATTCATCAATATTATTAGGATGTCTTTCCTGCAAAAATGATTCTAATTCACTACTGCATGCAGTTAAAACCTTATCTCGTAGCATGAGATCAATGACACCTTCATAAGTTTTATTAATACCAGAGAGATCAATCCACCTGCTAAAAAAATGTTTAATTGATGCAATGAATTCGCCAAAATCTGCATCTTTACTTGGCTTAGCCGTATGAAAACGATTCCGGAATCCAGACTCAGTTAACTGGAAATGTCTTAGTAGTACCTCTTTTACGACGTCGAAATCGTTTCTATTCTTTTCATCCAGACTCATGAAACATTTTAGTGAGTCACCAGTCAAAAAATCAAGTAAAAGACTGCTCCATCTTTCTTTTGGTATATTTAAGGCGGTGACTTTTATGATGAACCTAGATAAAAAAGAATCAATGCAATCACGAGATTGATCAAAATTAGGCATTTTTAGCTTCGGGTAGAAAACATTTGTACCAGCTGAAGTCTTAGCCTGCTCAGACTGCACTTTTGTCAATTCCAACACCTTTTCTTTTTCTGCATTAAGTCTTAATGCCTCAAGCTCCATGGCATTTCTATGAGCCTGATCTAGTTGAAGAAGTTCCATTCTTCTTAACTGCATTTTCTCCTTCTCCAGTTCTCTTTCTTTATCTTGTTGAGCCAATTCTTTTTCCTTAAATTCTCTTTCTTTGTCTTTTTGCTCTCTGTCTTTCTCTTGTTGAGTCAATTCTTTTTCCTCAAATTCTCTTTCTTTATCTTGCTGAGCTAGCTTGTCTTGAATGAATATTCACGTTCTAAAAGTTTATCGTTAGTTCGACTCCCTTTCGATACTTTATGGGGACGGTAGTCTCTACGAAATCCAAACGCTTCTTGACACCAGAATATGTTACGGACTAATTGACAACCTCTGACACCAGTTTAGGTTAAGGCTCTATATCTGTTCTTGCCTTATAAAATAAGCAGTGTGAGATGCAGCGTGTTTAGGCAATTAAGTGTCACTGGTCATTATGATTGAATCAAACAGTATGGAATTCAACTCAGAATACGGCATTTAATAAGACCAGTATTTGACGACTTAAAACATTTTAATTAACACTCTCATTTCATGGGCAAACACAACTATTCAAATACATAGTTCATAATCACAGTTCATGTACGTGTTGCCTGAGTTCTTATTCTTCATTAAAGCACATGTTCACTAATATATAGTTCTGTATAACGGTCAGTTCCTTTTGGCCAACATCCCGTGGCATAAATTCATAGGCTAACTAGACTTATTCCTGTTGCTAGTTTAATGATAACCCTTTTTCCACTAGACTTACTTCTACTGCTAGTTTTGCAATATCCTCCTTACGCTAGGCTTACATCTGCTGCTAGTCGTCTAATATCCTTGATACACTAGGCTTACGTCTGCTGCTAGCTACATAATATTCGTTGACACTAGTCTTACTCCTGCTGCTAGTTACGAATGTTCATTTGGCATACAATGCCAGGCTAATCCGCCATAATTACAAACTGCGTTAAGAACGACACGACTTACATTTGATCCAAGAACACATTGCTAAATTGGCTTCCCAGCCACACGTATAAATTCAGTGGACAATGCCACACAATCCTAAGTGGTTATACCACACATATCATAGTGGCTAGGCCACACTTGTAAAACACACTGCCGTTAGGGTCAAAACCCACGATTCGAATGACGTTACTAAGTCCTACGCGTCATGCATAGAGATATGCATTCTATGTCGTTAATATATTCAGTTGCGGTGTTCCATGGTGCACCCATTCGGATCGAGCTCAAATCCAAATGCCTGCACACATGCAACAATCTCCGACATCATCGATCATTAATATATTCATTTGAGGAATGCGCCATGCTGCAGACATGATACAATCCTCAACACATAGAATTCCTTAATGCTGAAGGCGAGACCCCAATTCGCATCCACGAACGTTTGAAGAATGTTTATGGAGATTCAACAGTGGATGTTAGCACTGTCCGACGTTGGATACATCGTTGTGACGAAGCTGAAGTAGGTCAATCCTCAATGGCTGACGCAAAGCGGACTGGCCGTCCGTCTACCGCAGTGACTCCACACAACATTCATCGAGTTGATGGCATCATTCGTGGTGACCGTAGGGTAACACTGGATGAACTTTCTTCCATGTTGTCCATGAGTAAAGGCAATGTCCAGAACATCATTAAAGACCTGGGTTATTCAAAAGTTTGTGCACAGTGGGTACCCAGAATGTTGACAGACAGACATAAAGAAACAAGGAAAGCCATAGCCATCAACCTCCTGCACCGTTACGAAACTGAAGGAGAAGAGTTTTTATCGAATATTGTGACAGGTGATGAGACTTGGGTTCCTTTTTTTTTTTGAACCAGAATCCAAGAGGCAGTCAATGGAATGGCATCACACAACATCGCTGACAAGAAAGAAGTTCAAAAGTTCACCATCTGTAGGGAAAGTTATGGCCTTCGTGTTTTGGGATGAGAAGGGTGTGATTCTTCTCGACTTCTTGGAACAGGGAAACACGGTGAATGCAGACCGTTACATTAAAACTTTGAAGAAGCTTAGAGGTCTCTTCGGCGACTTTACCCATTAAAAGATCAGAGAACTGCACTACTGTTGCACGATAATGCCACGCCACACACCGCAAAACGCACCATTGATGCGATTGCAGAATTTGGCTGGACATTATTACCACATCCCCCTTACAGTCCCGATCTTGAACCTTCTGACTTCCATCTGTTTGGACCACTGAAAGAAGATCTTTGCGGACATCACTTTGAGGACACCGAGACCCTTAAACGCGCCGTACGACAGTGGTTTAGGAAAAAGGACACAAATTTTTACCGTGCGGGGAGACATGCCCTAGTGAGAAGATGAACAAAAACAGTAACAAATAATGGAGACTACATTGAGAAATAAATTTTTGAAGTTCAGACTTGGGGCTACATTTCAATGTGAATTTTATCTGTTTTCTTGCCTATTCAATGAAATTAAAAATTACGAGGCATTACTTTTTGACCGTCCCTCGTATATAGCGAACAGTACAGTCAGCTGGACAAGGAAGTTAAACGCCAAACCCGAGCCAACAAAAGGAATTTCCTAGACGATCTTGCAAGACAGGCAGAGGAGGCAGCACTGAGAAATGAACAAAGAACAGTATACAAAATAACTAAATTCATCAGCGGAAAACGAGGTGCAAACAATATTACATTAGTAAGTGTAACTGTGGTAAAGTGGGATGTTATAAATATTTATAGGGGACTTAGTGTACTGACTGAGATCAGCTGTGAAGGTATCTGTATTTAATAGGTGTAGTGTTTTACAGATAACCTTACTTGCTACCACATTACACATCAGTCAGAATTATTCTGGAATATTGTGATGACTACGTTAAATGTCTAGGGTATGTATATGATGAAGTGTAAGTCACAACAACAACAGACAGACAAACAATTTAATTTATTCCACCACACTTGACAACACTGTGACACTCACACACATATAACATTCTATAAGAATATCTTAAATGAGTCACTAGGAAATTTTCAAATATCAATATGTATTAAGTACTTTCATTAATATGTGTGTCCTGATTAAAATACAAAGTGAACCAGGAATCACAATCAATTTTAATTACAATTTATATGTACAGAATTTATCAATATGAACCTTGTAGTGACATATTTTATTAATATTATCCTATGTGTGTCAGTTGTGTAGTAGTAATATGAGGTAATACTGGTTTTGTTGTTTCAAGCTCTGTTGGTATTTGTCATCATGATTTCAAGTGTTTGTTTCTGTTGGAACTAGTATTGGAGATGTTCTAAGTTCCTGGCATTAAAACAATTAATTTCCCCTCTTATTTTATTATAAAGTCACTTTTAGAGGGGGGCATAATGTTGAGCTCCTCTGGCCACAGACTCTTATCTTTAGTGATGGCGGCAGGAAAAGACTCCTCTGCTCGATTGCTCCCCTGTGTTCTGGAGACACCTCACTGTTTGCTATATGGACCAAGGAGTATGCTGTCCACCTCTGGATTCAGCAAAGCTCTGACCAGGTGCTGCTCAATAACTTTAGGACCACGGTCCCTGAAACAAGAAGGTTGTACCTCCTATTTCAGAACTAATTTATAATAAATTTCCAGACTGAACACAATACATAACAAACACTGAGTTCAGAGCGGTAGGCCAACTGTCAGCTTCATCTGAAACATTTTACACCAGTATTCTCCTCCCTAATGGTTACTACGCCTCTGCAATTTCATCTGTAAGTCTTCTATTCAATAGGATAGGTGTCAGTGTACTATTTGGTAATTCCATGTAGTTTTACTTTTCTCTGACACCTTCTGTTCAGGTTGGAGCACTATATAGGCTTTACCTCGTGTTCGCTACTGACCCACACATATATACAGACATAAATTATTAATTTACATTCAATTTTCATTAAAAAGATATCAAATATTTCAAGCTTACCACAATTCATGGAAATAATAAACAGATACGTTGACTGGTGAAGAATAATGGCACAAATTATGGCACAAATTCCGATCTGCCTCTGTCTCAGGCTTTTATTTAACAAAATATAAGCTGAATCTCAACGCACTGTTGCTTTAGAAAGTATTTTTGAAAATCTGGTGTTGAACTGACGCGTCTAAGTGATTATATTGACGAGTCTAACCAATCGTGCCATGTTTACCCAAGCGTTTTTCAGGTTTTTAAACATAACTCTCGAATGGGTAGTGTTTTTTTTCACTGTCGATTTGAAAAAAGTTAGTGCTTGTGGCCTTACACGCGTGATGGTAGTAATTGTGTATCGCGCGACTGTGGTAGTATTGCCTGCGTTCCATCTATCAGCCCCTCCCTTTCTGTCTATCCTTAGTCCATCTGTCTTTTCATCACGCCGTGTATAAAATGAAATGAATGGAATATTAAATCTAGGTCAGCTGCGTATCTCAAGGTTTTTCTTAGAAAGGCAGTACACGTTTCATTGAAGAAAGCGTGTAGTGATACAGTAGGCTTTTACTATCAACGTGAAACGTTACAATTTGCAGACGAAGTAGAAAACAAGGGGGATTTCGAGTACAGTCATTGTGACAGCACTGTTCTTTACCATTCTTCTTTCCTTTTATTTAATTTATTTGTTAGGCTTTACATTTACGTTTTAATTTATATATGTGGATTAGAATTTCTCACGACAAATCCTCCCCACTTAAAACAGACGTTACATGTCAGTCTATAATTCTATATACACATAGAGAAAGTATTTATTATTCCTGGGGTTTAGGGTGATTCTCATCACACGGATGGCGGCTTAAAAAATCCGCTCCCAGATTTGTTTTTCCACTTATATACTCTATGCAAAACTCATATGGCTGGATCAGTAAAGACCAACGGAGTAATCTAGAATTCTCATGTCTAGCCTGTGCTAGAAACGACAAAGGTTTGTGATCCGTTTGCAACTTAAATGCCTTACCATACAAATAAATATTGAATTTCTTTATCGCCCAGATTACTGCAAGACATTCTTTTTCGCTAGTTGAGTAGTTGGTTTCAGCTTTATTCAACTTTCTGCTAGCATATGCCACTGGGCTTAATTCCCCATCCAATGCATCTGATCTCTGTAGTAGAGTTGCACCTAACCCAATATTACTGGCATCCGTCCTTACTATGAATTCTTGACTTAAGTCAGGTAATTTCAAAATAGGTTTGCTTGTAAGCTTTTCCTTCAATTCCTGGTAAGCCAATTCACATTGTGGTGTCCATGTAATTCGATCTGGATTTCCTTTACGTGTCAAATCAGTTAACGGTGCACATATGGAATTAAAGTTTTTGATATACTTTTGGTAGAAACCACATAATGAGACAAAGGATCTCACGTCTTTCTTGGTTTGTGGTCTCGGGGCTTTCTTTAGTTTCTATAAATTCTTGGGGTCAGGGGTCATGTTTCCCTGATAGACTGTGTGTCCCAAGAATTCCAATTCTTTACATCCAACGCAACATTTGGTTGGTCGGGCTGTTAAATTCGCTTCCCTAAGTCGATTAAACAGCATGTTCAGAGAGTCAATGTGTTCCTCAAATGTTTCTGTTGCTATAAGGATATCATCCATGAAATTTGTGATACATGGATTATTCAGAGGGTCCAATAATTTTCTCATCATTCTAGAGAAGACACTAGGTGCATTCTTTAATCCAAATGGCAATCTGTTAAACTCATAGTGTCCCTCTGATGTACTAAAAGCTAGGTATGGTCTAACCTCAGGCTTTACTGGAATCTGATAGTATTCTTTACTCAGGTCCACTTTTGAGAAATATTTAGCTTTATTTAGCCAGGCAAACAACTGATTTGTATCCGGCAATGGATCCACCTGTCCTTCTGCAATATCATTCAGTCTCCGGTAATCTATACAGAGTCTATGTTCTCCAGAGGGTTTCCTGAAGAGTACAACACCGGAACTATACGAAGATTAACTGTGTGAAATAATTCCTTCCTTCAACAAATAGTCTATCTCTTCCTTCAAAGCTTTTTCCTTAGCAAAAGGAATCGAATAGGGTTTCATACAGACAGGTGTGGGGTCTATCAGTTTCATATCATATTCCAATAAAGTTGTATGCCCCGGTCGGTCCGTTAACACCTCTGTATGATTTTCTAGAACCTGTTGCACTCTCTCTTTCTGATTTTTCGTTAAATATGTACTGATTTTCACCTGTGCCGCTGTCTCACAGGGGTGTAATGGATATTCAAATGATGAAAGTGGTTCCTTCTTCATCTCCATTGCAATGGACAAGGTTAACAAGTGTGTCTCTTCCTGATGTTCTCTTTCCCAATATTTCTTCAGGAGATTCACATGATAGATTTTTTCTTTCCCCTTCTTATCTATCTTATAATTGGTTCTAGACACCTTCTCTAGAACTGTATATGGACCTTGCCATCCAATTTGTAACTTATTCTGACTACCGGGGAGAAGAAGCAGTACCTTCTCTCCCACAGCCAAATCTCTGTCTTTAGCTTTCCTGTTATAGTAAACAGCATGTTCTTTCCTGGCTTGTCTCAAATTTTCATTGGCAAGTTTCCAGCCAACTTTTAAACGAGTGGTCAGCTCATTTACATATTGGTATGAGGATGTAATGTTTTCCTCTGCCTTTTCATCAGTCCACGTTCTTAACAGCGTTACATATGGACCTTTAATTTTGTGGACCTATTTGTCCATGGACCGATATGGTCTCTTCCACTCGAAGCGCTATAGTGATGATTTTTCTTCCCAGAAGTATCATGCACAAATCGACCGCTACCAATTCTTTTCTTGGGGCTTTCTCCCCACTTAAAACTCTTGATGAGAGATTTCCTCTCTACATCTTCTTCCTCCAGTTTGTTTGAGTCCGATTGAGGGATTTTCGGCTTATCCTGGGATAAGACATCTTTTTGCACTTTCCGCATAGTGGCCATTGTAAAACAGTTAAGTGAAGCTTGTCCGTGAAAAGGGGCTTCCCATTCCCTTTGGTCCACTTTATCAAATTTATTTTTCTTTTTATTATCAGGCCTAATTTTGCCCCTTGGCGTGTCCAGGTCCTGATCAATGTTCCCACTTGTGGGTGTTCCCTCATGTGCTATGCTACACCTTTCTACAAAATTCTCAATGTCCCATCTTGCCTTGGGCCAATAATAATATTGAGCCACCTTTTGGATGATGGTACCTATTTTTTCATGGTCCCCATCTGGTTTCACATGTAGGCTCCTTATTAATTCTGCCCTATATCTTTTAGGAAGTACCAGCTGTCCCTGACCTTTGGATCTAGCTCCAGTCTTCCTATACATCAACTTGTTTTTCATGTAAAAATCTCCCTTGCCTGGAGTTGTATGACCAGTTGACAATTTCCTGAAACAAGGCTTGAGGGTCTTATCCCCAGCCTGTGCCTTCCTCAACTCTTCTGGAGTGGTATTTAACATAATATCCTCCTCCTGTCTTGAGGTTGACCTGACCTGAAGGGTGGCCATAACTATAGGGTTCCTTCTGCAACGGTCAGTGTCATGATTGTTCATCTTACAATTTTTACACCACCTTTTTCCTTGGTTGAAAGATTTTCTTTCATCATATTTCCTTTCATCGAATTGTGGGATTTTATTTTTATTGTCATACCGTGGCCTATCAAATTGGGGCTTACCTTTGTTTTGATCTCTAGGATCAAATTTATTAAAGTTCTGTGGTGCCCTAAAATTATCTATCTGTTTCTTTTTATTACCTGATACCTCTGCCTGAGCTGCTTGATACCTTTCTGCAACATTTAGCAACTCACCCAGCCTCTCTGCACCTTGTTCCATGAGAAACTTTCTCAGGTCTGGAGCCATGGACTCTCTTAGTTGTTCTATAAGGACCATTTCCTTAAGATCTTGGGTTTTCCCCAGAGAAGTCCATTTCTCCAAGTATGTCTCTATCCGTGCAGAGAACTGGTGATAGGTTTCTCCTGACAGTAGTTTAGCATTCCTAAATTTCTTCCTATAAAATTCTGCGTTCTTTTCGTATCTTAACAAAAGAGCCTGCTTTAGCATGTCATAATTTTCCTGATCACCTCTGCTCATTTTGGCAAAAACTTCATAAGCTGCCCCACGAAGACCTTGAGATAACTTTAAGCTCCACCTTTCTCTCTCTAACCCATACGTGGTAGCTAATAGTTCATATCTATTTAGATAGCTCTCAATATCATCGTCTTTCTCAACAAAATGATCTAAATGAAAGTTCATAGCTGAGGTTGAGGCTCCCTGACTATCAGTGGCATCAGAGGCAAAGGGACTGGCACCATTTTCAGGAGCATGGCCTTGAAACTCAAACTCCCTTAGTCGTAACTCATGTTCCCTTTGTAATCTCTTCTCCTCCTTTTCTGCTTCCCTCTCTGCAGTCAATCTTCTTTCTTCTGCTTCCCTTTCTGCAGCTAATTTCTTCTCTTCTCTTTCTGCAGCCTGTCTTCTTTCCTCGGCTTCCACTGCTTTAGCCTCTTTGTCAGCCTCAATCTGCAACCTCTTTATTTCTTTTTCAGCCTCTAACCTCTTATCTTCGGCCAACCGTTCAGATTCTAATTTTCTTTCAGCCTCTTTTTCTAATCTTCTTTCTTCCCGTTCAATATATTTGTCACATTCAGCAGTGACATAAGCAATCATAATTTGCCCGTCCATTCCTAACTCTTTCGCAGTCTGTACAGCAGCAGATCGAAATTTGGCCAGGTCCGCCATTTTCTAACAGATAAATGTCTAAAATATTTAACTAAACAATTTTATCTATGACTAATTAACTCAGGACAACACAGGCACTGAGAGCTCAACCTTATTTATTTTCACCCAAGGATACATTTTAAATTGTATTATTCCCTGAAGTGAATTACCCCCAATATTTATAATAGGGAAAGATTCAAAATCCCGGACGAGCCCCCAATATATGTGGTAAAGTTGGATGTTATAAATATTTATAGGGGACTTAGTGTACTGACTGAGATCAGCTGTGAAGGTATCTGTATTTAATAGGTGTAGTGTTTTACAGATAACCTTACTTGCTACCACATTACACCTCAGTCAGAATTATTCTGGAATATTGTGATGACTACGTTAAATGTCTAGGGTATGTATATGATGAAGTGTAAGTCACAACAACAACAGACAGATAAACAATTTAATTTATTCCACCACACTTGACAACACTGTGACACTCACACACATATAACATTCTATAAGAATATCTTAAATGAGTCACTAGGAAATTTTCAAATATCAATATGTATTAAGTACTTTCATTAATATTTGTGTCCTGATTCAAATACAAAGTGAACCAGGAATCACAATCAATTTTAATTACAATTTATATGTACAGAATTTATCAATATGAACCTTGTAGTGACATATTTTATTAATATTATCCTATGTGTGTCAGTTGTGTAGTAGTAATATGAGGTAATACTGGTTTTGTTGTTTCAAGCTCTGTTGGTATTTGTCATCATGATTTCAAGTGTTTGTTTCTGTTGGAACTAGTATTGGAGATGTTCTCAGTTCCTGGCATTAAAACAATTAATTTCCCCTCTTATTTTATTATAAAGTCACTTTTAGAGGGGGGCATAATGTTGAGCTCCTCTGGCCACAGACTCTTATCTTTAGTGATGGCGGCAGGAAAAGACTCCTCTGCTCGATTGCTCCCCTGTGTTCTGGAGACACCTCACTGTTTGCTATATGGACCAAGGAGTATGCTGTCCACCTCTGGATTCAGCAAAGCTCTGACCAGGTGCTGCTCAATAACTTTAGGACCACGGTCCCTGAAACAAGAAGGTTGTACCTCCTATTTCAGAACTAATTTATAATAAATTTCCAGACTGAACACAATACATAACAAACACTGAGTTCAAAGCGGTAGGCCAACTGTCAGCTTCATCTGAAACATTTTACACCCGTATTCTCCTCCCTAATGGTTACTACGCCTCTGCAATTTCATCTGTAAGTCTTCTATTCAATAGGATAGGTGTCAGTGTACTATTTGGTAATTCCATGTAGTTTTACTTTTCTCTGACACCTTCTGTTCAGGTTGGAGCACTATATAGGCTTTACCTCGTGTTCGCTACTGATCCACACATATATACAGACATAAATTATTAATTTACATTCAATTTTCATTAAAAAGATATCAAATATTTCAAGCTTACCACAATTCATGGAAATAATAAACAGATACGTTGACTGGTGAAGAATAATGGCACAAATTATGGCACAAATTCCGATCTGCCTCTGTCTCAGGCTTTTATTTAACAAAATATAAGCTGAATCTCAACGCACTGTTGCTTTAGAAAGTATTTTTGAAAATCTGGTGTTGAACTGACGCGTCTAAGTGATTATATTGACGAGTCTAACCAATCGTGCCATGTTTACCCAAGCGTTTTTCAGGTTTTTAAACATAACTCTCGAATGGATAGTGTTTTTTTTCACTGTCGATTTGAAAAAAGTTAGTGCTTGTGGCCTTACACGCGTGATGGTAGTAATTGTGTATCGCGCGACTGTGGTAGTATTGCCTGCGTTCCATCTTTCAGCCCCTCCCTTTCTGTCTATCCTTAGTCCATCTGTCTTTTCATCACGCCGTGTATAAAATGAAATGAATGGAATATTAAATCTAGGTCAGCTGCGTATCTCAAGGTTTTTCTTAGAAAGGCAGTACACGTTTCATTGAAGAAAGCGTGTAGTGATACAGTAGGCTTTTACAATCAACGTGAAACGTTACAATTTGCAGACGAAGTAGAAAACAAGGGGGATTTCGAGTACAGTCATTGTGACAGCACTGTTCTTTACCATTCTTCTTTCCTTTTATTTAATTTAATTGTTAGGCTTTACATTTACGTTTTAATTTATATATGTGGATTAGAATTTCTCACGACAGTAACGGTGTGATTGTTTTACTTGAAGTATGTATGTATATCGTTACACCGTTGTGGATGGGTACCAATCTTTAAAGATGAAGGAATTGGTCCTTCTGGGATGTAGCATGATATTGTAAGCATATATTGTTGGTATCCCTCCTTACGGTCCAGTAGTATTAATGTACAGATGCAACATTGTCCACAGTACGTAGTACAGAGTACATTACTGACTCACGACGAGGAAAGTCATAAAGGTGTTGAACAGCTAGTGACGTTTTCTCAATATTTATTAACGACACAACGACGACATCGAAATGGCATAGTCACTGACAACACTTGTAGACATCACAGCATGTTAATGGAGAATAATGTAACTGGCGTTAATGCATTGTAAACGACTGTAAATGTATTCAGGTGTGGAAACCATCATCCTTTTCTATAACAGCCGATATATATATATATATATATATATATATATATATCTATATAAATATATATATAGATATATATATATATATATATATATATATATATATATATATATATATATATATATATATATATATATATATATATATATAAATGTAGGAGATTAAATCCCTTCTCCTTTTCTGACCTCCAGCAAGACAGGCATGACTTCTGGAGTATCAAGTAATGTACTCTAATTTCCTTTAATAACAACGGTATCAAACCTAAACTGACGTGGAACCGCCAGAGCAGCAAAGTCCAACAAGTAGATAGCCTTTAGGACATGCATCAACCCGATGCATAACAACATAGTGATTCATGAGTTGAAAACTTCTCATAACGTAGACTCTTTCCCGCCCAGGGAAAGTTGGCAAATAGGCACAAAATGTCAATCATGAAAGCTAGCGACAATGATAATCAAGTAGAGCAATTACCTTCTCTTCATGAATAAATACACAACTCACTCGCCTCCAGGCGCTTTGAATCACAAAGGGGAATATCATCTGAGATGAACCAACACTATAGAGGACTTCCATTCCCCGAACAATATGATCATGACAGACGCTGAAAAAGCGTCTATCTCTCTCGACAAAATCTGTGACACTCCAGGGCGGAAGCTTGTTCCAAACCCACAACCAAAAACAGACATGCGCAGAAACGTTCGATTTGAATACAATTCACACAACCCCGAAGCTATGGGCATATTCTAAGAACGACACTTAAAATCGAGCCTTATAAGGATAGGAAATAACTATCGACGCAGGTTGCCAAACGTTTACAAGAAAAGTGGGCCTGAGCGCTCCATAAATGGACACGACCCAAGATCGGTCAAACCACCATAACGGCAACCGAAGGGCATAAGAACAGGTAACCACTTAAAGTAAAAAGTAACTTCAATTCCAAGAGTTATATACCTTGCATTAGAAAAATTGAGTACACAGATACCATAGCAAAATTCTTATGCGTAACAGTAAGACATAAGCAAGGTAATCTCATCACGACAGCAGAGGGACAGGAAACAAGATAGGCAGAGCACTTCAGAGAAACTCTGAACAAGGAACCACCAGAGACACAATTGAATGTTCATGAAGCTGAAAACGATCTAGATGTAAATACAGACATTCCACGAAAAGAAGAAATCATCACAGCTATCAAAGGGTTAAAGAACGGCAAAGCTCCGGGCCATGATAACTTAAATGCAGAGCTATTTAAGACAGACCCTGAGCTAGCAGCAGAACTATTAGAACCACTATTTGCACAAGTCTGGAAAACGGGGACAACACCATCAGAGTGGAACAAAGGAATAATTGTCAAATTGCCCAAGAAGGGAGATCTTGCAGACTGCAATAATTGGAGAGGAATCACTCTTCTCTTAGTTCCCAGCAAAATACTAGGCAGGATAAATATACAGAGAATTTCAAAGGCAGTAGACCACAAACTGAGGAAAGAACAAGCAGGATTTAGAAAGAACAGAAGATGTGTAGATCATATATTCACTCTCAGGAACATTATAGAGCAGTGCTCAGAATGGCAAAGACAGCTTTACATTAATTTCGTTGATTTTGAAAAGGCTTTTGACAGCATACATAGGGACAGTTTATGGAAAATACTGAGGGCTTATGGAATTCCAAGCTGCATAGTGTCAATCCTAAAAAGCCTCTATGCCAACTTTACGTGTAGTGTTGGGCAGAGCAACCTAACGTTTGAGGTGAAGACAGGAGTACGACAGGGATGCCTCTTATCAACCACTCTATTTTTAACAGTCATAGACTGGGTGATGCGCCAGACAACAGAGGGCAGTCCAAGAGGAATAAGATGGACTACATTTTCTACATTGGAAGATCTGGAATATGCAGATGACATTGCACTACTAGCACATTCACATTAACACATCCAGGAAATAACGGATAGACTTAATAAGTATAGCCAGCAGGTGGGCTTGAACATCAATTTAAAGAAGTCAGAGGTCATGACGCTCAATGTGAGCAACCCTGAGCCCATATCCGTAAGGAATCAGCAATTGGTACAGACAGACACCTTCACATACCTAGGATGCATAGTAACACCAGACGGCGCGGCAGGCAAAGACATCAACATCAGAATGAATAAGGCAAGAACAGCCTTTTTTAGCCTAAACAACATCTGGAAGTCCTCTCAATACAGCACAAGCACAAAATTAAGATTATATCAGAGCTGTGTGCTTTCTGTGCTTCTCTATGGTGCGGAATGCTGGAGAGTTACAGAGAAGGAAATGTCGAAATTGTCCTCTTTTCACACAACATGCCTAAGAAAAATTCACCAAATCTTTTGGCCGAATACCATCACTAACCAAGATCTGCTTACTCGTAGCAAGCAAGAGGACATGCACACCATCATAGCTGGCAGACGCTGGAGCTGGGTTGGCCATGTCCTCAGAAGAGACCCCGATGCCATCACAAGAACAGCTATGCTTTGGACCCCTGAAGGAAAACCAAAGAGAGGCCGACTAAAAACAACCTGGCGGAGGACTGTGGAAGCTGAGATGCAAAGAATGAACCAGAGTTGGGGCACTGTACGAAGGATGGCCACCGACCGAGCAAAGTGGAATCAATTTGTTGTTGCCCTACAAGACGCCACTAGGCGTGATGGCCACTGACTGCTTTGACGGTTGGCGGCTAAGGATCAAAGAAGAAGATGTTTCAGAGCCATACAATAGGACTGACTTGACATTTGAGTTGAAGATTCTTATTTTCGTGTTGGACTTGATTTCTCTTGTTCTCCATTTGTTTCCCAATGCAATGAAAGCTCCGCTTGCTTTTTGTATTCTTATTTTGATATCATTGTCTGTCCCTAAACCTTTGTCTATATTACTGCCAAGATATGTGTACGATTCTACATCTTTTAGTGGTGTTTCTTCTTCAACCTTGTTATCATTTCTTGCATTTATTCTCACAATCTTTGTCTTTTCCCTGTGTATTTTGAGGCCCACTTGTTGTGACCTCGAGTATTTTCATTTTGTCTTGCATTTGATTTTGGTTATGAGACAGAAGAGCCAAGTCACCTGTCGTGGAACGAGTTGTGTAAACCCACTACTTTGTTAAATCCTTATGTCGAGAGCCCAGCCAATCAACGCACAGTTGCTGAGCCGGAATAAATTACAAGAAGTTACGCCAGGAAAAAAACTTAAGCCCTTTTTTTTCGGATGTGGGTCGCGGCCATCTTGTTCACGCAAGATGGCGGAAGAAAACTGAATAAAATTAGGCTGTACGGGGTATGAGACGAAACTGCAGGCAACCAATCAGCTTGCTCCGCCAGGAACCAACCAAACAAAGCCCTTTACCAGTAGAAGTTATTTTACCTGC
This sequence comes from Oreohelix idahoensis, assembly GCA_024509875.1. NCBI lineage: Eukaryota > Metazoa > Mollusca > Gastropoda > Stylommatophora > Oreohelicidae > Oreohelix > Oreohelix idahoensis. Next base: position 899,997 of record JAMPIV010001085.1, read on the forward strand.
CTATATAATCGGGCGAGATTTATGCTAAAACACGCAACACCGAACACGAAGCCAGAGACGACCGACTGAAGAGAGGAGCTGTCAGCTTTGATTTATAGCTTACCTGAGAGCATTGACCTGCAGCCTGATTCGCTAAGTCGAGTCAAAATCTGGCCTGTTTAAATCTTGGAGGGTAAATATAATTTACTATAAACTGGTAGGAACCCTACAGCAGATACACCTGTATATATATATATATATTTTTTAACATATATTGTTTTAATATGTACGTATCAGGTTACTGATTGTATCTTGGGGAATTAGGTATAATGATTGTATTTCCTGATATAGATTGATGAAGACGAAGACTAATAGGACTCATACTTCAATCTATTGTCTCCTATAACTTCAGTCTATTGTCTCAGATAACTCCAAACTGAAATATAACCAAAACAGTCCTTGTTAGGACTCAACCTATTGTCTCCTATAACTTCAATCTATTTTCTCAGACCAACTGCAATATAACCAAAACAGTCCTTGTTAGGACTCAATCTATTGTCTCCTATAACTCAATCTATTGTCTCCTATAACTTCAGTCTATTATCTCAGATAAAACCAACTGAAATATAACCAAAACAGTCCTTGTTAGGACTCAATCTATTGTCTCATCTAACATCAATCTATTGTCTCCTATAACTCCCACCTGATATATCACCAAACAGTCCTCGTCTCATATACTCCTATCATAAGAACATAACAATATTGTTAGGATATATGTTACCAGCTTGTATAGCACTTGTCAGAGAGAGCCTGGTATACTATAGAGGGAAGGAAATGGTTGTATCACACCTAGGTGTACATATTATTGGATATATTCATGTATTGAATTTATATTATGTATTCATGTATTGAATGTATTCATGTATAGAATTTATAGTATTGGATGTATTCATGTATTGAATTTATATTATTGAATGTATCCATGCATTAGTTTATCAGAAAGAAGGTTTTGCAAGTAGACACCTGTCTTGTCTCGCTATTGCTAAATCATACTGAGCCATGTTGTCATTCATCCTACATGCAGACACCTGAGACACGCTCATTTCACCCACACTAGAAATAGGTGGGTGTTGCGTCCTTTTTGCGCGCGTAATTTAAATGTGGGGGCACATTTGAGTAAGTATATATATAATTCTTTATTTACGCACGGTCAAACACATTAGTGAAAAAGAGGCGCAACGCGGTGCGCGAATAGGGGTTGGAAAAAAGAGCAATGACGTGAAGAGTGATCTGATGGCCATGACCGGTGTCGATCATGGATTTTGTGTGAACTATTGTTCAAGCTTGCTTGCCCAGATATTTGGAAGCCTTCATAAAGTATTCAAAGTCTCCGGAGTGGAGCACAGTTGTATCGGCCAAGGTAGGGCGATAATGTGTACATTAATTATATGATATTTTCTCGTCATTCCTTCTGACGTGTTTCGATCTGGCTGGACTTCAATACGAACCACGGGTCGTATTTCTAGTGGGTTCCAGACGTACCCAGAATATTTTGAAGGTTACTATTGCATTTTATGGATTACTCCAGAAGCCCATTCGTGGCGTGTAGGCTCCAATCAAGCCAAGAAGAAATTATTACCATGAAGGTCGGTCACCGTCCTTGAAGGGTCGGTCTTTATTATAAGATGTTGATCAAGCTCATGATTAATAGAAAATGGAAAGAACGAGAACAATATGAACTGTCATATCAAAGAAGTAATCTACAATTGTTGATGCATGCTTATGAATATTACGTTTGAATTTGTACTAACGTCTGTAATAAATTGTCTGCGTCTTCGTCAAGAAAATGGACTCGACTTACATCCTTTTGTCAGTTGTGGTCAGTACTTCAGACTACACCCTTGTTTCATAATGTTGAATTTGTGTCGGCCTTATATAAGCCCGACTGAAGTTGATAACAGTTAAATTAACTATATTGACAGTTGTTAACCACGGCATATTATTACAACCCATACACCATGTATGCAGCATAGTCTATAACGACTTCAACGGTGAATAAAGTAGACTCTACAGTGGGCTTGAGGACATAAATTAGCCCCTATTTTTCCTTGTTACAGGTTTTATTCGTGTCATAAAACCTGAGGTCGTATGTTCGAGTCAATCCAGCTGCCTGGAACTTCGCAGGAGCATAGAGATTGTACAGAAGCTACATCTTTAGTCCCCCTCAGTCTTGGGTGGGCTAAAGTAACGAGCCTCAGCAGGAGTTGTGTGACCCAAACTAAGGAGAACAGAACGTTTTAAGAGATGAGTACCCAGTAGTACCATTTCTGTCGGCATTGTGAGCAAAAGCTAGTGTCAGTGACGAGAAAGTGAATTAGCGTAGCAAGAGACAATAATAAGATTATAGCTGATAAATTATACGTAATTAACAGCACAGCTGATACATGTACACTAATTGAATAACAGCACAGCTGATATAATTTTTGTTCCTATAATTGGAAAACTTCTTGTATTATATTTACATATCTATATAAATATAAATATTTGTAAATCACATGTAAACTTACAAATTCATTACGTTCCACCTTTTCAACATCCACCCTTCAGCACAAGAGTAGATAGTGTATATACTAAATAAATAATAAGGAAATTGTATTTGAAGACTTGTCAATTTTATCATTGTTAAGTAAAATCTGTTTCCTTGTCTTAATATCACAGTTAGTTACACAACGGAGGGGGCAAGTTATGTCGGTCTCCTCTCTACTAATTTTTCGAGATCAGAACATTCACAGCCGTAACTAATTTGTGATACCAGTAGTTCTCTCAGACACTGGGACTTCAATATTTTCTGCAGAAATTCTATTTCTGTAATTGTCAGTACTATACTGATCCAAGAGCTAAATAAAACCTCACGCCACACTAGGGGCTCGTCCGGGATATTTCTGTATATCTTGAGCCATACTTGGTCTATTCATCTATCTACACTCTATCTTGTGCCACCCATAGATAACATAAGGAAATTTTTTTTTTTGAGAAATCATAATAGGATTTTTAAAAATTATTTTCTTAGGAGGAGTACCAGTTAGTACTCAGTAAATAGTTGATGCTCACAAAGTTGCACGGAAATTGTTTTGTTCATTTAAATTAATTAAGTTTAATTACAATAATTTGGTTATAGTAAATTTACATACCCTATCTAAGTAACGCCATGGCTGATCTAGTGAAGTTCAGGACTGCGATCATGCAGATGGGTAAGGAATTAAATATGACAGGTGATGCTCTCACTCAGTATGTCACAACAGAAGTGGACAAACATATGGATAGGGAAGAAAGAAAGTTGCAATTAGAGACTGAAGCAAAGAAATTAGAGGCTGATAGAGAAGCAAAGAAACTGGAGGCGGAAGAAAGGCGGTTGGAAGCAGAAGCTGAAAGAGAAGCCAAAAGACTGGAAGCTGAAAGAGAAGACAAAAGACTGGAAGCTGAGAGAGAAACCAAAAGATTAGAAATTGAAGCCAAGAAATGGGAGGCTGAAAATGAGGCAAAGAAAATTGAAGCTGAGGAAAGGAAATTACAAGCAGAGAGAGACCATCAGTTGAGATTAAAAGAGCTTGAAATTCAGGCAAATACTGGCAATAATGGTGGTAGCTCACCTCACTCTGAGAGTAGCTCCAGCCAGAGCACCTCAAGTGGGGCCATGAATGTCCATCTGGACCCATTTGTTGAGGAAGAAGACGCCATTGAGTCGTACGTGGATAGATACGAAAGACTTGCCACTACCTATGGCTTAGGGAAAGAAAAGTGGAGTCTTAAACTATCTCAGGGATTGAGAGGTGTGGCCTACGATGTATATTTGAAGCTCTCAAGAGATGACCAGGAAGATTACGAAATCCTGAAGCAGGCACTGCTTGTGAGATATGAAAAGAACTCAGAATCATATAGAAAGAAATTCCGAACAGCTAAACTTCTTCCAGGAGAAAACTATCACAAATTCTCTGCTAGATTGGAAACTTACTTGGAAAAATGGAGTAGTTTAGGAAAGTGTCAGGATCTGAAAGAAATGGTAATGATGGAGCAAGTGAAAGAGTCCATGCCTCAAGAAATGAGGAAGTTTATCATGGAACAAGGAGCAGAGAGATTGGAAGATATTGTGACGGTTGCTGAGAGATATCAAGCAGCTCAGGCAGAATTATTAGGAAATAGGAAGAAGCAGGGTGAAAACTTCAAATCATCACAAAACTATACCAAATATGAACAAAAGGACAATACCACAAGAAACAAACAAAGATTTGACCAAAAGGACAAAAACCCTCTAAGATCGGATAAGACACCTTACCGGAAGGAAGGAAAGTGGTGTAAAACTTGTCTAATGAGTAACCACAATACTGCGGACTGCAGAAGGAAGAATCCTCCTCATCATGCTGCATGTCTTACAACAGGGAAGCAGGGAATGAAGGAAATGGCAGTAAATCAGGACTTCCATCACCCCCTGTCTGTGAGGAAGTGACCGTGAATGGCACTCAAGTACTGTGTTTATATGATACAGGATTGGACTTTGATTCTGTTGTGTGCTCTTCTCTAGTGAGTCCTGACCAGATAACCACAGAAACCGTGGAAATCAGAGGACCGATCAAGGGAGCAAGAACCATGACATTACCCATAGCCCGAATCAACATAAGATCTCGCTATGTGGAAGGAGAAATCAAAGCAGCAGTGATGGACGACCCTATTTACCCTTTGATTTTGGAGTGTAGGTATGTTTTGCTTGGAGAACCTATAAAACCTGTAGTTATGGCAACAGTCTAGACCAGGGAAAGCTCCAGGAAAATGGAGGAGAAACCTATCAATACTCATCCAGAAGAGATGAAAAAGGCCCAAGCAGCAGACAGCACATTGAAGCCTTGTTTTGGCAAATTGCCTAAAGCACATAACCCTCCAGAGAAAGGAGACTTGTATATGAAGAATGGCCTACTATACAGAAAAGCTGGAACAGGACCTAAAGGGCATGGACAGCTAGTAGTGCCAAAATCTTACAGGGAGAAGGTTATGACGCTAGGACATGCTATACCCTTCAGTGGACATATGGGAATAGGGGCCACTGGACAAAGGATAGCCTGTCACTACTTTTGGCCAGGAATTACAGAGGACATAAAAAGATATGTAAGATCCTGTCCAGAATGCCAAAGAGTAGCTCCTAAGCATAGGACTGCACCAGCAACACTGGGAGAAATGCCTATTATGGGAACCCCTTTTGAACGTGTTGCAGTAGATATTGTTGGACCCCTCACTAGGACCAAGAAGAGAAATGCTTACATCTTAACCTTGGTTGATACTTGCTCTATGTGGGGAGAAGCAGTGGCCATGTCAGCTATAGATTCAAAGCACGTGGCAGAGGCCCTGTTGACAATATTTACCAGATTAGGTTTCCCGCATCAGATATTGACTGACAATGGGTCTCAGTTTAAGAGAAAGCTAACACAAGAAGTATTCAGGATATTTCAAGCCAGGCACTATCATTGTAGTCCCTACCATGCCCAAGGGAACGGTCAAGTAGAGCGGTTCAATGGTACGCTAATTTCAATCCTTAGAAAGCTGGCGAGTGAAAAACCTGATACTTGGGATACATACTTACCCGCTGCACTATTTGCATATAGGGAAGTACCCCACAATTCATCTGGATTGGCTCCAGCTACATTGTTGTTTGGAAGACCAATAAAAGGTCCACTGGAAGCATTGCTGCGGACATGGACTGATGAAAAGGCAGAGGAAACAGTGACTTCCTCATACCAGTACGTCAACGAGTTGACATCTTGATTGAAAGCAGGTTGGAAACTGGCCAATGATAACTTAAGACAGGCCAGGAGGAAGCATGCTGCGTACTACAACAAAAAAGCAAAGGATAGGGAACTGGAGGTGGGTGAAAATGTGTTATTACTGTTGCCAAGCAGCAATAATAAATTGTAGATTGGATGGCAGGGACCCTATGTCATACTAGAAAAACTTTCCAGGACCAATTATAAGATTGACAAGAAAGGAAAGGAGAAGGTATATCATGTCAATCTTCTTAAAAAATACTATGACAAGGAATCATCAGAAGTTGCACATATCATGACCCTAGCCATAGCAACAGAAATGCATGGTGAACCACTTCACTCTATGGAATATCCCTTCACAACTACAGAGGATTATGTTCAAGTAAACATTAGTGAACATTTAACGCCAGAGCAGAAGAAGATGGTTCAGAAAGTGTTGGAAACCCATGCTGATGTGCTCACAGATAAGCCAGGTCGTACGAATCTGTTAGAGTACGACATGAAGGTTACTGACCCTACACCAGTATGCATGAGAACATACCCTATACCCTATGCGAAAGCCCAAGCACTAAGGGAGGAAGTTGATTATCTGTTGAAGGAGAAAATTATCTCGAAGTCAGACTCTCCCTATAGCTCAAGTGTGGTGCTATTGAGAAAACCGAGTGGTGAACACAGATTATGTATTGACTACCGGAAGCTTAATGCGATCACAGAATCTCAGGTGGACCCATTACCTGACACCAACCAGCTGTTCTCTACACTGAGTAAGGCTAGGTATTTATCGAAGGTAGATCTAAGCAAGGGATACTACCAAATACCAGTGAAACCAGAAGTTAGGAAAATGCTGGCATTTAGTACATCAGACGGACACTACGAGTTTAATGTACTACCCTTTGGGCTGAAAAATGCTCCCAGTATCTTTTCAAGAATGATGAGGAAATTATTGGAACCTCTACAAAATCCCCATATCACTAACTTTATGGATGACATTCTTGTTGCTACAAACACATTTGAAGAGCATATAGTAGCGCTCTCCATGTTGTTTGACAGGCTGAGAGAAACTGGATTGACTGCACGTCCAACCAAGTGCTATATCGGTTGTAAGGAGTTGGAATTCCTAGGTCACACTATTTCTACAGGTCATATGTCTCCTGACCCAAAGAATATAGAGAAGTTAAAGAAGGCACCCAGACCTCAAACAAAGAAAGATGTGAGATCATTCGTGTCATTATGTGGGTTCTATCAGAAGTACATACCCCACTTTAACTCTCTGTGTGCACCATTAACTAACTTAACGAAAAAAGGACAGCCTGATAAAATCCAATGGAATGCTGATTGTGAAAAAGCTTACACAGAGCTAAAAGCAAAACTCACCAGCAAACCAATCCTTACGCTACCCGATATCACATAGGAATTTGTATTAAGGACGGACGCTAGCAGTATAGGTATTGGTGCAACTCTCTTGCAGCAATCAAAAGCCCAGCCGGAGGAACTTTTACCAGTCGCCTACGCCAGTAGGAAGCTGAATGCAGCTGAGTTGAACTACTCGACCATAGAGAAAGAATGTTTGGCTCTAATTTGGTCCATCGACAAATTTTCACCTTACCTGTATGGGACACACTTCATTGTCCAAAGCGATCACCAGCCTTTAACTTTCTTGGCTGCATCTAAAGAGTTAAATTCGAGATTGTTAAGGTGGAGTTTGCTTCTGGCGCCTTATTCCTTTACCGTGAATTACATTCCGGGAAGAGACAATGTAGGAGCTGATTTTTTAAGTCGACACCCTATTACTATGGAAGGACAGACGCAAAAGGATTAACTACAGCAGGTGTTTACACTTCAGCTATGACAGGTCACAGCTAGGAAAGGATGGGGCTATGTCGTGGAACGAGTTGTCTAAACCCACTACTTTGTTAAATCCTTATGTCGAGAGCCCAGCCAATCAACGCACAGTTGCTGAGCCGGAATAAATTACAAGAAGTTACGCCAGGAAAAATCTTAAGCCCTGTTTTTTCGGATGTGGGTCGCGATCATCTTGTTCACGCAAGATGGCGGAAGAAAACTGAATAAAATTAGGCTGTACGGGGTATGAGACGAAACTGCAGGCAACCAATCAGCTTGCTCCGCCAGGAACCAACCAAACGCTTTCCTTTACCAGTAGAAGTTATTTTACCTGCCTATATAATCGGGCGAGATTTATGCTAAAACACGCAACACCGAACACGAAGCCAGAGACGACCGACTGAAGAGAGGAGCTGTCAGCTTTGATTTATAGCTTATCTGAGAGCATTGACCTGCAGCCTGCTTCGCTAAGTCGAGTCAAAATCTGGCCTGTTTAAATCTTGGAGGGTAAATATAATTTACTATAAACTGGTAGGAACCCTACAGCAGATACACCTATATATATATATATATATATATATATATATATATATATATATATATATATATATATATATATATATATATATATATATATATATATATGTGATGGGGCCGAAAAGGAGACGCCCGCCCCCTACCTGTTTCTAGGCAGATTATTTTCGATGTGCGCGAAGCATTCTGGGTTGTGAAAAGTCTGAAGTAGAAGATATGTAATGAGGCCGTAATAAAGCCTGAGAAATTAAGTTGTGGTGTAGAATTGTGTTATATTAAATAGCTGTAGGTTTTATTTGTGTTTTCGCTATTCCTAAAGCGATAATCGCGTGTGATATTTAAGTAGCCAAGATTAATACGCCAGTAGCGCGCAGTAAGTTGAGTGGTTAGGCCAGGGTTTATAAAAGGGGTAGCAAGCGGCGAAACTGGTCTATTGTTGAGACAACCGCCCAGTGAGAACAGACGAAGAAAGACAGACAGAGCCAAGCTGTAAATGCCTTGAGCACGTCATCATCATCATCTCAACCCATAACCCGTCATGGGTCGTAGGGGTGCCAAGGTGGAAGCATCAGCAGACAGGGTCCTCCACTGCTCTCTATTCTCAGCAATGCGTACAAGTGTGGAGAAACCGTGTCCTGCCCATTCTTTGATGTTATCAGCCCAGGATTTTCTTTGCCTTCCTCTTCTCCGTTTACCTTCGACTGTTCCCTGGAGGATCGTTTTCGAAAGGGAGTCATGACGAGTTACATGCCCAAACCAGGCAAGCTTTCGACGTTTCACTATTGACAAAAGTGGTTCTTGATGGCCTGCATAGGTGTTTATCTTCTCTCTAACATAGACATTTGTTTTGTGCTCTTTATAGCAAATGTGCAAAATTCTTCTATAACATTTATGCTCGAAAGCCTGAATCCTTCGCTCCGTATCTGCAGTGAGTGTCCAGCCCTCACACCCATACAAGAGAATAGATAATACAAGTGATTTGTATAATTTGATCTTCACAGGAAAACTGATGTTACTTTTCCAGATCACATTCAACCTTGTCATGGCAGCTGAGGCCATCTCAAGTCTTGTCTTGATTTCTTTATTTGATCTTCCATCACTACATATAGTGGACCCGAGATATTTAAAGGTGTTAACTTCTTCTAACGTTTGCCCATTTAACGTAATGTTGGTCGGAACATGTTTCTTATGGCTATTCACCAATATCTTGCTTTTTTCTATATTAATTTCCATCCCATATGTTCTTGTTACTTTCTCCAGTCTAGAGGTAAGGTCTTGAAGTTCTGATTCTGTTCCAGCTATCAGATCAATATCATCAGCAAAACGTAGATTACACAGAGGTCGGCCTCCAATCGATATGGTTGATTTATAATCGTAGAGAGCCTCCTGCATAATATGTTCTAGATAAATGTTAAAGAGCACTGATGACAGGATACATCCCTGGCGAACTCCTACAGTTGTTTTGAAAAATTCTCCAATGTCATTGCTTGCTAAAACAGCACTGCTTGCGTCCTTGTATAGTGCTTCAATGATATCTATGATGTTGGTATCAAAATTGAATTTTCTCATTATTTGCCATAAACCTTCATGCCAGACTCGATCGAAGGCTTTTGTGAAATCGATGAAGTTATGGTATAAATCATGTTGATGCTGGAGATGTTTTTCGATCAGTAATCTAACATTGAAGATTTGTTCTGAGGTACTTCTTTTTGGTCTAAAGCACGTGAGTTAATTTAAATTAGCATTAGTTTTATATAATTCGGAAATAATATCGATGTGGCTGTTTTAATGTTTAGTGATATAGATAGATGTGTTTCCAAAGGAAATGTCTTTTTAGGACATTATAATTTAGTCTTGAAATGATAGATGAGTGAAAATAATGTTTAATAGGTTTTATTAGGCACGCAAAGCCTAAATCCAGATGTGAGAATTTAGTATCAAGTATTTCAGTCATCAGACCGGGCAAATTTAGTAGGAGAGTGTTTTACACATGAAACTGGACAGAGAAGCATCTATTACTTGAATTTAGATGATATTGACTGTTATCAGGATGGCAACCACGTGGTCATGAAAGGCGGTGCGTCACCACGCGTGTGTATAAAGAAGACGCCAGTTTTATATTGTGTGAATTGAGACGGGGGTGGGAAGCAGATAAAGATAATGTTCCCCAGTAAAGGAAAGAGATAGTTTTCGTGTTAATGCCAGTTTTGTTAAAGTCAAGAGTAATTATTTTATTTCTTTAATGTAAAAGTAATTGAGTGTATTTCACGATTATTTATTATTCTACTGTATATATTTAATGGGTTACTGTGAGGTGAGAATATGTATTTAGATTTCTGGAGAGCGCGAGGCCACTCCTTTGTTGAGACATGTGTTTCTCTGGTTGCTCCCGGCGGAGCATGGAAACACCAATGTGGCTGGTGTCTATCACAAGCCGACAAGAAGCATTTTTATGCTATTGCAGTAGTTGTTTCGGTAACGATGTGTTTCATGTGATGAGATTCCCAGTCGCACCAGTGGTCATATACGACACGCTTGTTGCCAGGCGCACCAGTCGTCACATACGACATGCTTCAGAATGCAGTAACGAATACTGATGTGGATCGGTTACCAGGTAGTAGCTTATTCTCATTACTGAGAGTATTTGTTGTACATACAGTTGAATATTATTTTATGTCCATTTTATGATTATTTAATTATGGTTGTGTGAGGAATGGTTGTGAGAGCACGTGGGCTCACTTCAAGGTATATGTTTCTCTTCTCCGCTCCTGAGGGAGCATGGAGCCAACAGTGTGGTTTGCCTTCATATTAAGTATTCATATGCTAGGGCAGTAGTGTTTCGGTAGCAATCTGTGTTACATGGTGAGATTGCCAGCCCCACGCACAACACCTTACTAGTCTCATTGGACGACATGCATGAGTGTGTGTGTGTGTGATAGCTGAGTGTGTGCTCTTGTAGTAGTGGTTTCGGTAGCAACCTGTGTTACATGGTGAGATTGCCAGCCCCACGCACAACACCTTACTAGTCGCATTGGATGACACGCATGAGTGCGTGCGTGTGTGATAGTTGAGGGTGTCAGGTAGTACACGTGGAAGGACAGTTTGACAGGTGAGAGCGTGGTGTTTCTCATTCAGTATTATATTATGATTTTAACTATTCTGTGCTTTGTTTGCTTCTTCAGATTAGCATCGGGCACTGTTGGGTGTTTTGTTTTGTTTAGTTTCGTTTTGCTATGTTCGCTAGTTTATTTGTTTAATGTTTGCTTTGTCACTGAATGGGTTGTAAAAATAAATATAGCCCCTGCCTCTAGAATCAAGAGTTTTATTGTTGTTCTGGTCGGTGCGAGTGTAAGCAGGAGAGTGATCACACATCACAATATAATCATCATCATCATCATCTCGCCCACCCTACCACAATTGGCGTCGTCGACAGGATAAGGCAGACAGTGACACCGAGCAAACAGCGAACGAACAAATATAGTAAACACCCAGCAGTGCATTCCTGCAGCAAGATGGCTAATGCGCCTGTGAAGATATTGTACGTGAAGGAGCCAGAGATAAGGTTGTTTAGTGGAGAGGGGAGACCCACTTGGCAAGAGTTTGTGGGAGATGTGGAAGCCGCGTGGAAGGTGGCGCCTTTTTGTGCAGAAGACAAGTTAGACATGATATGGAACAACGTTACACCATGGGTATCTAGAGAATTACGGATACATGGTGGAGCCAAGGCCAGCCCTGAGAAGTAACTGGAAATTGTAAAAAAAAAAGCCTACAGCGAGCAACCACAAGTCAGTGAGGTGAACAGGAATTTCCCTTGGGAATATGCTGTTTATGGTGAAAGTAAAAAGCCTGAGACACTGGTCCAGATAGCAAGTGCAGAAGTCAAGAAGGAGGAGGAGGCACTCAGAGCAGAATTATCCTTCCTAAAGTCTCAGATAGCGCAGATGTCAGAGGCCAGTTCGCCAGCACAAGAGGAGGTGCAGAGAAAGAGAGCACCATGCCAGCCGCGGGAACAGCCAACGCAAGACGAGGAGGTGTGTCCGCGGGAACAGCCAACGCAAGACGAGGAGGTGTGTCCGCGGGAACAGCCAACGCAAGACGAGGAGGTGTGTCCGCAGGAACCGCAACTAGCCCTTCTTGTATGTGAGAGTCAGGCTGTCGTCAAGGGAAGCTGTGAGCTGACAGCACCGATAAACGCAGTGGCACCGACAAGGCGAAAAGGGATATGCAAGTGGTATAGTGTCCACCGGGGATGGGGGTTCATCACGCCAGATGATGGAGGTATTGATGTATTCGTACATCAAACCAAAATCTTCAGAAAGGGATTCCGGAGTCTGGCGAGGAATGAACGAGTAGAGTTTGACAGCAAACCATCGGTCCAGGGCATGGAAGCAATTTATGTATGCGGCATTGGCGGTCAAGAGTGTAAGTGCAGCAGGAAGCGACCCATGGCACAGAGGAAGCCCAGAAAGATAAGATGCTACAATTGTGGAGACTTGTCAGACCACATGGCAGCCAAGTGCCCTCAAGGCCCGCTTCAGAAGAGAGGTTTTCGATGCAAGTCAACTGAACATTTGATAGCCGCCTGTCCCTCAAAGAGCTCTTTCCCGAGACGTGCTACCACAACCAGGTTTTCTTCCGGGTGCAAGCCAAGAGATGACCGTGACAACTGTCACCCTAAGGGCGCCGAGAAGATTGGTAGTCGGTTAGGGGAGGAAACTCGTCTTAAGCAGAGAGGAGGGAGTGCAAGTCAGGGTTCAGAGGAGGGGACACATCAAAAGCAGATAGTGGGGAATGTTGGCCACCGTCCACGCAAAACGAGTGTCAAGCACGTCAGGAGCAATCCCCCTACAGATTCGACAGTTGCAAGCACTGACAAGCAGATGTCACGGGCAGACAGCGACGCGGCACCGGTGAGCGAGTCTTCAAGACCACAGCGGCTGACAGCCCGGCAACGTACAACTGGAGACATGACGACCAAGAGTGTCTCCAGCCGAGTTGTACCGAATACAGAATCTGAGCCCAAAACATCGCCGCTGAGAAATAATCAAGCGCAGCATCAACGATCTAAGAGATTTCGACAGAAGTGCCTGAGGTAGTGATGTTGTCGGGACGACAACAAAATCAGGAGGGAGATATGTGATGGGGCCGAAAAGGAGACGCCCGCCCCCTACCTGTTTCTAGGCAGATTATTTTCGATGTGCGCGAAGCATTCTGGGTTGTGAAAAGTCTGAAGTAGAAGATATGTAATGAGGCCATAATAAAGCCTGAGAAATTAAGTTGTGGTGTAGAATTGTGTTATATTAAATAGCTGTAGGTTTTATTTGTGTTTTCGCTATTCCTAAAGCGATAATCGCGTGTGATATTTAAGTAGCCAAGATTAATACGCCAGTAGCGCGCAGTAAGTTGAGTGGTTAGGCCAGGGTTTATAAAAGGGGTAGCAAGCGGCGAAACTGGTCTATTGTTGAGACAACCGCCCAGTGAGAGAACAGACGAAGAAAGACAGACAGAGCCAAGCTGTAAATGCCTTGAGCACGTGAGTTAATTTAAATTAGCATTAGTTTTATATAATTCGGAAATAATATCGATGTGGCTGTTTTAATGTTTAGTGATATAGATAGATGTGTTTCCAAAGGAAATGTCTTTTTAGGACATTATAATTTAGTCTTGAAATGATAGATGAGTGAAAATAATGTTTAATAGGTTTTATTAGGCACGCAAAGCCTAAATACAGATGTGAGAATTTAGTATCAAGTATTTCAGTCATCAGACCGGGCAAATTTAGTAGGAGAGTGTTTTACACATGAAACTGGACAGAGAAGCATCTATTACTTGAATTTAGATGATATTGACTGTTATCAGGATGGCAACCACGTGGTCATGAAAGGCGGCGCGTCACCACGCGTGTGTATAAAGAAGACGCCAGTTTTATATTGTGTGAATTGACGGGGGAGCAGATAAAGGGGGTGGGAAGCAGATAAAGATAATGTTCCCCAGTAAAGGAAAGAGATAGTTTTCATGTTAAGCATTTTGTTAAATGCCAAAGCAGTAATAAAGTCAATGAAGTGGGAAGCATAGATAAGATATTTTCCCCAGTAATGTAAAAGATTGATAGTTTTCGTGTTAATGCCAGTCCCAGTTTTGTTAAAGTCAAGAGTAATTATTTTATTTCTTTAATGTAAAAGTAATTGAGTGTATTTCACGATTATTTATTATTCTACTGTATATATTTAATGGGTTACTGTGAGGTGAGAATATGTATTTAGATTTCTGGAGAGCGCGAGGCCACTCCTTTGTTGAGACATGTGTTTCTCTGGTTGCTCCCGGCGGAGCATGGAAACACCAATGTGGCTGGTGTCTATCACAAGCCGACAAGAAGCATTTTTATGCTATTGCAGTAGTTGTTTCGGTAACGATGTGTTTCATGTGATGAGATTCCCAGTCGCACCAGTGGTCATATACGACACGCTTGCTGCCAGGCGCACCAGTCGTCACATACGACATGCTTCAGAATGCAGTAACGAATACTGATGTGGATCGGTTACGAGGTAGTAGCTTATTCTCATTACTGAGAGTATTTGTTGTACATACAGTTGAATATTATTTTATGTCCATTTTATGATTATTTAATTATGGTTGTGTGAGGAATGGTTGTGAGAGCACGTGGGCTCACTTCAAGGAATATATTTCTCTTCTCCGCTCCTGAGGGAGCATGGAGCCAACAGTGTGGTTTGCCTTCATATTAAGTATTCATATGCTAGGGCAGTAGTGTTTCGGTAGCAATCTGTGTTACATGGTGAGATTGCCAGCCCCACGCACAACACCTTACTAGTCTCATTGGACGACATGCATGAGTGTGTGTGTGTGTGATAGCTGAGTGTGTGCTCTTGTAGTAGTGGTTTCGGTAGCAAACTGTGTTACATGGTGAGATTGCCAGCCCCACGCACAACACCTTACTAGTCGCATTGGATGACACGCATGAGTGCGTGCGTGTGTGATAGTTGAGGGTGTCAGGTAGTACACGTGGAAGGACAGTTTGACAGGTGAGAGCGTGGTGTTTCTCATTCAGTATTATATTATGATTTTAACTATTCTGTGCTTTGTTTGCTTCTTCAGATTAGCATCGGGCACTGTTGGGTGTTTTGTTTTGTTTAGTTTCGTTTTGCTATGTTCGCTAGTTTATTTGTTTAATGTTTGCTTTGTCACTGAATGGGTTGTAAAAATAAATATAGCCCCTGCCTCTAGAATCAAGAGTTTTATTGTTGTTCTGGTCGGTGCGAGTGTAAGCAGGAGAGTGATCACACATCACAATATAATCATCATCATCATCATCTCGCCCACCCTACCACAATTGGCGTCGTCGACAGGATAAGGCAGACAGTGACACCGAGCAAACAGCGAACGAACAAATATAGTAAACACCCAGCAGTGCATTCCTGCAGCAAGATGGCTAATGCGCCTGTGAAGATATTGTACGTGAAGGAGCCAGAGATAAGGTTGTTTAGTGGAGAGGGGAGACCCACTTGGCAAGAGTTTGTGGGAGATGTGGAAGCCGCGTGGAAGGTGGCGCCTTTTTGTGCAGAAGACAAGTTAGACATGATATGGAACAACGTTACACCATGGGTATCTAGAGAATTACGGATACATGGTGGAGCCAAGGCCAGCCCTGAGAAGTAACTGGAAATTGTAAAAAAAAAGCCTACAGCGAGCAACCACAAGTCAGTGAGGTGAACAGGAATTTCCCTTGGGAATATGCTGTTTATGGTGAAAGTAAAAAGCCTGAGACACTGGTCCAGATAGCAAGTGCAGAAGTCAAGAAGGAGGAGGAGGCACTCAGAGCAGAATTATCCTTCCTAAAGTCTCAGATAGCGCAGATGTCAGAGGCCAGTTCGCCAGCACAAGAGGAGGTGCAGAGAAAGAGAGCACCATGCCAGCCGCGGGAACAGCCAACGCAAGACGAGGAGGTGTGTCCGCGGGAACAGCCAACGCAAGACGAGGAGGTGTGTCCGCGGGAACAGCCAACGCAAGACGAGGAGGTGTGTCCGCAGGAACCGCAACTAGCCCTTCTTGTATGTGAGAGTCAGGCTGTCGTCAAGGGAAGCTGTGAGCTGACAGCACCGATAAACGCAGTGGCACCGACAAGGCGAAAAGGGATATGCAAGTGGTATAGTGTCCACCGGGGATGGGGGTTCATCACGCCAGATGATGGAGGTATTGATGTATTCGTACATCAAACCAAAATCTTCAGAAAGGGATTCCGGAGTCTGGCGAGGAATGAACGAGTAGAGTTTGACAGCAAACCATCGGTCCAGGGCATGGAAGCAATTTATGTATGCGGCATTGGCGGTCAAGAGTGTAAGTGCAGCAGGAAGCGACCCATGGCACAGAGGAAGCCCAGAAAGATAAGATGCTACAATTGTGGAGACTTGTCAGACCACATGGCAGCCAAGTGCCCTCAAGGCCCGCTTCAGAAGAGAGGTTTTCGATGCAAGTCAACTGAACATTTGATAGCCGCCTGTCCCTCAAAGAGCTCTTTCCCGAGACGTGCTACCACAACCAGGTTTTCTTCCGGGTGCAAGCCAAGAGATGACCGTGACAACTGTCACCCTAAGGGCGCCGAGAAGATTGGTAGTCGGTTAGGGGAGGAAACTCGTCTTAAGCAGAGAGGAGGGAGTGCAAGTCAGGGTTCAGAGGAGGGGACACATCAAAAGCAGATAGTGGGGAATGTTGGCCACCGTCCACGCAAAACGAGTGTCAAGCACGTCAGGAGCAATCCCCCTACAGATTCGACAGTTGCAAGCACTGACAAGCAGATGTCACGGGCAGACAGCGACGCGGCACCGGTGAGCGAGTCTTCAAGACCACAGCGGCTGACAGCCCGGCAACGTACAACTGGAGACATGACGACCAAGAGTGTCTCCAGCCGAGTTGTACCGAATACAGAATCTGAGCCCAAAACATCGCCGCTGAGAAATAATCAAGCGCAGCATCAACGATCTAAGAGATTTCGACAGAAGTGCCTGAGGTAGTGATGTTGTCGGGACGACAACAAAATCAGGAGGGAGATATGTGATGGGGCCGAAAAGGAGACGCCCGCCCCCTACCTGTTTCTAGGCAGATTATTTTCGATGTGCGCGAAGCATTCTGGGTTGTGAAAAGTCTGAAGTAGAAGATATGTAATGAGGCCATAATAAAGCCTGAGAAATTAAGTTGTGGTGTAGAATTGTGTTATATTAAATAGCTGTAGGTTTTATTTGTGTTTTCGCTATTCCTAAAGCGATAATCGCGTGTGATATTTAAGTAGCCAAGATTAATACGCCAGTAGCGCGCAGTAAGTTGAGTGGTTAGGCCAGGGTTTATAAAAGGGGTAGCAAGCGGCGAAACTGGTCTATTGTTGAGACAACCGCCCAGTGAGAACAGACGAAGAAAGACAGACAGAGCCAAGCTGTAAATGCCTTGAGCACGTGAGTTAATTTAAATTAGCATTAGTTTTATATAATTCGGAAATAATATCGATGTGGCTGTTTTAATGTTTAGTGATATAGATAGATGTGTTTCCAAAGGAAATGTCTTTTTAGGACATTATAATTTAGTCTTGAAATGATAGATGAGTGAAAATAATGTTTAATAGGTTTTATTAGGCACGCAAAGCCTAAATACAGATGTGAGAATTTAGTATCAAGTATTTCAGTCATCAGACCGGGCAAATTTAGTAGGAGAGTGTTTTACACATGAAACTGGACAGAGAAGCATCTATTACTTGAATTTAGATGATATTGACTGTTATCAGGATGGCAACCACGTGGTCATGAACGGCGGCGCGTCACCACGCGTGTGTATAAAGAAGACGCCAGTTTTATATTGTGTGAATTGAGACGGGGGTGGGAAGCAGATAAAGATAATGTTCCCCAGTAAAGGAAAGAGATAGTTTTCGTGTTAATGCCAGTTTTGTTAAAGTCAAGAGTAATTATTTTATTTCTTTAATGTAAAAGTAATTGAGTGTATTTCACGATTATTTATTATTCTACTGTATATATTTAATGGGTTACTGTGAGGTGAGAATATGTATTTAGATTTCTGGAGAGCGCGAGGCCACTCCTTTGTTGAGACATGTGTTTCTCTGGTTGCTCCCGGCGGAGCATGGAAACACCAATGTGGCTGGTGTCTATCACAAGCCGACAAGAAGCATTTTTATGCTATTGCAGTAGTTGTTTCGGTAACGATGTGTTTCATGTGATGAGATTCCCAGTCGCACCAGTGGTCATATACGACACGCTTGCTGCCAGGCGCACCAGTCGTCACATACGACATGCTTCAGAATGCAGTAACGAATACTGATGTGGATCGGTTACGAGGTAGTAGCTTATTCTCATTACTGAGAGTATTTGTTGTACATACAGTTGAATATTATTTTATGTCCATTTTATGATTATTTAATTATGGTTATGTGAGGAATGGTTGTGAGAGCACGTGGGCTCACTTCAAGGAATATATTTCTCTTCTCCGCTCCTGAGGGAGCATGGAGCCAACAGTGTGGTTTGCCTTCATATTAAGTATTCATATGCTAGGGCAGTAGTGTTTCGGTAGCAATCTGTGTTACATGGTGAGATTGCCAGCCCCACGCACAACACCTTACTAGTCTCATTGGACGACATGCATGAGTGTGTGTGTGTGTGATAGCTGAGTGTGTGCTCTTGTAGTAGTGGTTTCGGTAGCAAACTGTGTTACATGGTGAGATTGCCAGCCCCACGCACAACACCTTACTAGTCGCATTGGATGACACGCATGAGTGCGTGCGTGTGTGATAGTTGAGGGTGTCAGGTAGTACACGTGGAAGGACAGTTTGACAGGTGAGAGCGTGGTGTTTCTCATTCAGTATTATATTATGATTTTAACTATTCTGTGCTTTGTTTGCTTCTTCAGATTAGCATCGGGCACTGTTGGGTGTTTTGTTTTGTTTAGTTTCGTTTTGCTATGTTCGCTAGTTTATTTGTTTAATGTTTGCTTTGTCACTGAATGGGTTGTAAAAATAAATATAGCCCCTGCCTCTAGAATCAAGAGTTTTATTGTTGTTCTGGTCGGTGCGAGTGTAAGCAGGAGAGTGATCACACATCACAATATAATCATCATCATCATCATCTCGCCCACCCTACCACAATTGGCGTCGTCGACAGGATAAGGCAGACAGTGACACCGAGCAAACAGCGAACGAACAAATATAGTAAACACCCAGCAGTGCATTCCTGCAGCAAGATGGCTAATGCGCCTGTGAAGATATTGTACGTGAAGGAGCCAGAGATAAGGTTTTTAGTGGAGAGGGGAGACCCACTTGGCAAGAGTTTGTGGGAGATGTGGAAGCCGCGTGGAAGGTGGCGCCTTTTTGTGCAGAAGACAAGTTAGACATGATATGGAACAACGTTACACCATGGGTATCTAGAGAATTACGGATACATGGTGGAGCCAAGGCCAGCCCTGAGAAGTAACTGGAAATTGTAAAAAAAAAGCCTACAGCGAGCAACCACAAGTCAGTGAGGTGAACAGGAATTTCCCTTGGGAATATGCTGTTTATGGTGAAAGTAAAAAGCCTGAGACACTGGTCCAGATAGCAAGTGCAGAAGTCAAGAAGGAGGAGGAGGCACTCAGAGCAGAATTATCCTTCCTAAAGTCTCAGATAGCGCAGATGTCAGAGGCCAGTTCGCCAGCACAAGAGGAGGTGCAGAGAAAGAGAGCACCATGCCAGCCGCGGGAACAGCCAACGCAAGACGAGGAGGTGTGTCCGCGGGAACAGCCAACGCAAGACGAGGAGGTGTGTCCGCGGGAACAGCCAACGCAAGACGAGGAGGTGTGTCCGCAGGAACCGCAACTAGCCCTTCTTGTATGTGAGAGTCAGGCTGTCGTCAAGGGAAGCTGTGAGCTGACAGCACCGATAAACGCAGTGGCACCGACAAGGCGAAAAGGGATATGCAAGTGGTATAGTGTCCACCGGGGATGGGGGTTCATCACGCCAGATGATGGAGGTATTGATGTATTCGTACATCAAACCAAAATCTTCAGAAAGGGATTCCGGAGTCTGGCGAGGAATGAACGAGTAGAGTTTGACAGCAAACCATCGGTCCAGGGCATGGAAGCAATTTATGTATGCGGCATTGGCGGTCAAGAGTGTAAGTGCAGCAGGAAGCGACCCATGGCACAGAGGAAGCCCAGAAAGATAAGATGCTACAATTGTGGAGACTTGTCAGACCACATGGCAGCCAAGTGCCCTCAAGGCCCGCTTCAGAAGAGAGGTTTTCGATGCAAGTCAACTGAACATTTGATAGCCGCCTGTCCCTCAAAGAGCTCTTTCCCGAGACGTGCTACCACAACCAGGTTTTCTTCCGGGTGCAAGCCAAGAGATGACCGTGACAACTGTCACCCTAAGGGCGCCGAGAAGATTGGTAGTCGGTTAGGGGAGGAAACTCGTCTTAAGCAGAGAGGAGGGAGTGCAAGTCAGGGTTCAGAGGAGGGGACACATCAAAAGCAGATAGTGGGGAATGTTGGCCACCGTCCACGCAAAACGAGTGTCAAGCACGTCAGGAGCAATCCCCCTACAGATTCGACAGTTGCAAGCACTGACAAGCAGATGTCACGGGCAGACAGCGACGCGGCACCGGTGAGCGAGTCTTCAAGACCACAGCGGCTGACAGCCCGGCAACGTACAACTGGAGACATGACGACCAAGAGTGTCTCCAGCCGAGTTGTACCGAATACAGAATCTGAGCCCAAAACATCGCTGCTGAGAAATAATCAAGCGCAGCATCAACGATCTAAGAGATTTCGACAGAAGTGCCTGAGGTAGTGATGTTGTCGGGACGACAACAAAATCAGGAGGGAGATATGTGATGGGGCCGAAAAGGAGACGCCCGCCCCCTACCTGTTTCTAGGCAGATTATTTTCGATGTGCGCGAAGCATTCTGGGTTGTGAAAAGTCTGAAGTAGAAGATATGTAATGAGGCCATAATAAAGCCTGAGAAATTAAGTTGTGGTGTAGAATTGTGTTATATTAAATAGCTGTAGGTTTTATTTGTGTTTTCGCTATTCCTAAAGCGATAATCGCGTGTGATATTTAAGTAGCCAAGATTAATACGCCAGTAGCGCGCAGTAAGTTGAGTGGTTAGGCCAGGGTTTATAAAAGGGGTAGCAAGCGGCGAAACTGGTCTATTGTTGAGACAACCGCCCAGTGAGAACAGACGAAGAAAGACAGACAGAGCCAAGCTGTAAATGCCTTGAGCACGTGAGTTAATTTAAATTAGCATTAGTTTTATATAATTCGGAAATAATATCGATGTGGCTGTTTTAATGTTTAGTGATATAGATAGATGTGTTTCCAAAGGAAATGTCTTTTTAGGACATTATAATTTAGTCTTGAAATGATAGATGAGTGAAAATAATGTTTAATAGGTTTTATTAGGCACGCAAAGCCTAAATACAGATGTGAGAATTTAGTATCAAGTATTTCAGTCATCAGACCGGGCAAATTTAGTAGGAGAGTGTTTTACACATGAAACTGGACAGAGAAGCATCTATTACTTGAATTTAGATGATATTGACTGTTATCAGGATGGCAACCACGTGGTCATGAAAGGCGGCGCGTCACCACGCGTGTGTATAAAGAAGACGCCAGTTTTATATTGTGTGAATTGAGACGGGGGTGGGAAGCAGATAAAGATAATGTTCCCCAGTAAAGGAAAGAGATAGTTTTCGTGTTAATGCCAGTTTTGTTAAAGTCAAGAGTAATTATTTTATTTCTTTAATGTAAAAGTAATTGAGTGTATTTCACGATTATTTATTATTCTACTGTATATATTTAATGGGTTACTGTGAGGTGAGAATATGTATTTAGATTTCTGGAGAGCGCGAGGCCACTCCTTTGTTGAGACATGTGTTTCTCTGGTTGCTCCCGGCGGAGCATGGAAACACCAATGTGGCTGGTGTCTATCACAAGCCGACAAGAAGCATTTTTATGCTATTGCAGTAGTTGTTTCGGTAACGATGTGTTTCATGTGATGAGATTCCCAGTCGCACCAGTGGTCATATACGACACGCTTGCTGCCAGGCGCACCAGTCGTCACATACGACATGCTTCAGAATGCAGTAACGAATACTGATGTGGATCGGTTACGAGGTAGTAGCTTATTCTCATTACTGAGAGTATTTGTTGTACATACAGTTGAATATTATTTTATGTCCATTTTATGATTATTTAATTATGGTTATGTGAGGAATGGTTGTGAGAGCACGTGGGCTCACTTCAAGGAATATATTTCTCTTCTCCGCTCCTGAGGGAGCATGGAGCCAACAGTGTGGTTTGCCTTCATATTAAGTATTCATATGCTAGGGCAGTAGTGTTTCGGTAGCAATCTGTGTTACATGGTGAGATTGCCAGCCCCACGCACAACACCTTACTAGTCTCATTGGACGACATGCATGAGTGTGTGTGTGTGTGTGATAGCTGAGTGTGTGCTCTTGTAGTAGTGGTTTCGGTAGCAAACTGTGTTACATGGTGAGATTGCCAGCCCCACGCACAACACCTTACTAGTCGCATTGGATGACACGCATGAGTGCGTGCGTGTGTGATAGTTGAGGGTGTCAGGTAGTACACGTGGAAGGACAGTTTGACAGGTGAGAGCGTGGTGTTTCTCATTCAGTATTATATTATGATTTTAACTATTCTGTGCTTTGTTTGCTTCTTCAGATTAGCATCGGGCACTGTTGGGTGTTTTGTTTTGTTTAGTTTCGTTTTGCTATGTTCGCTAGTTTATTTGTTTAATGTTTGCTTTGTCACTGAATGGGTTGTAAAAATAAATATAGCCCCTGCCTCTAGAATCAAGAGTTTTATTGTTGTTCGGGTCGGTGCGAGTGTAAGCAGGAGAGTGATCACACATCACAATATAATCATCATCATCATCTCGCCCACCCTACCACATATATATATATATATATATATATATATATATATATATATATATATATATATATATATATATATATATATATATATATATATATATATATATATATAATAATAGCCCCTTCAGTCATAACTGACTATGGGAATGCGCCCCTGAGGTGGCAGCCCTCAGCTGCTTGTTTTCCTGGTGCTCCTTTCGACGTTTTCTCCTCACTTCTGCTTCTTGTGTGAGCCTCTCTTCGCCCAATCTGAGGTGGTGCCGTAAATAGCATCGCCACTTAGTGCGATCGGCAGCTTCATCCTCCCATGTTGCTGGATCCATGTCCAGTGCCCTCATATCTCTCTTGCACACATCTTTGAACCTCAGCTGTGGTCGCCCAACTGTTCTCTTGCCATCTGCTAATTGTCCGTAGAAGATATCTTTTGGGATGCGACCATCTTCCATGCGGCGAACATGGCCAAGCCAGCGAAGTCTGCGCTGTCTAAGCAGCGTATACATACTTTGAAGGCCAGCACGTGACAACACCTCGACATTTGTCACTTTATCTTTCCACGAGATGCCGAGGATGCGGCGTAGACACCGCAAATGGAAGGTATTGAGCCTTCTTTCTTGCTTAGCATAGGTCGTCCAGGTCTCGCTGCCATATAGGAGTGTGCTGGTGACGCAGGCATTATATACCGCAGCTTTGGTCTTCATTGTGAGTTTAGAGTTTCCCCAAACACGCGATGTGAGGCGGGCAAAGGTAGCTGCAGCTTTGCCAATGCGGCTGTCGATTTCTGTATCCAGTGAGAGTTTGTCATTGATGGTAGACCCTAGGTATGTGAAGTGGTGCACCACTGCCAATTCATAGTTATCGATAGTGATAACTGGTGCAGCACCCACATCCTGACTCAGCACATTCGTTTTCTTTAGACTTATTGTGAGGCCAAAGTCCTTGCATGCTTTAGTGAAGCGATTCATCAAGCTCTGAAGCTCCTGTTGGCTTTGAGTGACGACTCATCAGCGAACAACAAGTCTCTTATAGTGACCCTTCTGATTTTTGTTTTTGCCTTCAGCCTTGAAAGATTAAACAGACGGCCATCTGACCTAGTGTGAAGGCATATTCCTTCAGTTGCATCTCTGAATGCATGTTTCAAGAGTAAGGCAAAGAAGATTCCGAAGAGGGTCGGAGCTAGAACACAGCCTTGTTTAACACCACTTCATATATATATATATATATATATATATATGCCCAATGGGCTGATCACCCGTTGGCTTGTCACACCGATTACGGAAACAACGGCAGATGGATCTATTTCTTGTTGCCCTAAAGACGCCGCTAGGCGTGATGGGAAACTACAACAGAGAAAATCAATCTGCTGTTGCCCTTAAGACGCCACAAGGCGTGATGGCCTCTGACTGCTTGGTCGGTCTTTGGCTAAGGACGGAAGAAGAGAAGAAGAAGAAGATACATATATATACATATATATATATATATATACATACATATATATATACATATATATATATATATATATATATATATATATATATATATATATATATATATCAATATATATATATATATATATATATATATATATATATATATATATATTGTTTTAATATGAACGTATCAGGTTACTGATTGTATCTTGGGGAATTAGGTATAATGATTGTATTTCCTGATATGGATTGATGAAGACGAAGACTAATAGGACTCATACTTCAATCTATTGTCTCCTATAACTTCAGTCTATTGTCTCAGATAACTCCAAACTGAAATATAACCAAAACAGTCCTTGTTAGGACTCAACCTATTGTCTCCTATAACTTCAATCTATTTTCTCAGACCAACTGCAATATAACCAAAACAGTCCTTGTTAGG
Source organism: Oreohelix idahoensis (assembly GCA_024509875.1). Taxonomy (NCBI): domain Eukaryota; kingdom Metazoa; phylum Mollusca; class Gastropoda; order Stylommatophora; family Oreohelicidae; genus Oreohelix; species Oreohelix idahoensis. Next base: position 924,974 of record JAMPIV010001085.1, read on the forward strand.
ACTCAATCTATTGTCTCCTATAACTCAATCTATTGTCTCCTATAACTTCAGTCTATTATCTCAGATAAAACCAACTGAAATATAACCAAAACAGTCCTTGTTAGGACTCAATCTATTGTCTCATCTAACATCAATCTATTGTCTTCTATAACTCCCACCTGATATATCATCAAACAGTCCTCGTCTCATATACTCCTATCATAAGAACATAACAATATTGTTAGGATATATGTTACCAGCTTGTATAGCACTTGTCAGAGAGGGCCTGGTATACTATAGAGGGAAGGAAATGGTTGTATCACACCTAGGTGTACATATTATTGGATATATTCATGTATTGAATTGATATTATGTATTCATGTATTGAATGTATTCATGTATTGAATTTATAGTATTGGATGTATTCATGTATTGAATTTATATTATTGAATGTATCCATGCATTAGTTTATCAGAAAGAAGGTTTTGCAAGTAGACACCTGTCTTGTCTCGCTATTGCTAAATCATACTGAGCCATGTTGTCATTCATCCTACAGCAGACACATGAGACACGCTCATTTCACCCACACTAGAAATAGGTGGGCTTGAGGACAGAAATTAGCCCCTATTTTTCCTTGTTACAGGTTTTTTTCGTGTCATCAAACCTGTGGTCGTATGTCCAGTCAATCCAGCTGCCTGGAACTTCGCAGGAGCATAGAGATTGTACAGAAGCTACATCTTTAGTCCCCCTCAGTCTTGCGTGGGCTAAAGTAACGAGCCTCAGCAGGAGTTGTGTGACCCAAACTAAGGAGAACAGAACGTTTTAAGAGATGAGTACCCAGTAGTACCATTTCTGTCGACATTGTGAGCAAAAGCTAGTGTCAGTGACGAGAAAGTGAATTAGCGTAGCAAGAGACAATAATAAGAGTATAGCTGATAAATTATACGTAATTAACAGCACAGCTGATACATGTACTCTAATTGAATAACAGCACAGCTGATATAATTTTTGTTCCTATAATTGGAAAACTTGTTGTATTATATTTACATATCTATATAAATATAAATATTTGTAAATCATATGTAAACTTACAAATCCATTTTTTCAACATCCACCCTTCAGCACAAAAGTAGATAGTGTATATACTAAATAAATAATAAGGAAATTGTATTTGAAGACTTGTCAATTTTATCATTGTTAAGTAAAATCTGTTTCCTTGTCTTAATATCACAGTTAGTTACACAGCGGAGGTGGCAAGTTATGTCGGTCTCCTCTCTACTAATTTTTCGAGATCAGAACATTCACAGCCGTAACTAATTTGTGATACCAGTAGTTCTCTCAGACACTGGGACTTCACCATTTTCTGCAGAAATTATATTTCTGTAATTGTCAGTACTATACTGATCCAAGAGCTAAAAAAAACCTCTCGCCACATCACCTGCAAAATCTAGATCATCAAGCTGTTTAGTCAGATCCACTGGATTCCATTTCTGTTGTGTAATGTCGATGTTTTCATAACCCAATGTATTGCTAGTAAGAAAAGAAATGGAGACAAGAGGCGTCCCTGTCGCACTCCCGTTCTAATCCTAAACGGTTCTGTAAGTTGTCCTTCATGAAGAACTCTGCATGTTATGTCTTCATAGGTCTTCTTTATTAAGTTAATGATCTTCATGGGAACTCTATAATGCCTCAACAATTTCCAAAGTGAGTCTCTGTCTACACTGTCAAATGCCTTTTCATAGTCCACGAATCCGATGTATAGCGGTGAATTCCATTCCAGACTTTGTTCAACTATTATTCTCAGTGTGGCTATTTAGTCTGTACTGGATCTGTTTTGTCGAAACCCTGCTTGTTCATCTCTCAGTTGCTTGTCTATGGACTCTTTTAATCTCTCAAAGATGATTCTGTTTAATGCTTTTCCTGGCATTGATAGTAACATTATCCCTCTATAGTTTGTGCACTATTGTAAATTTCCCTTCTTAGGCAACTTGACCAGATAACATTTCTTCCACTGCTGGTATTTCCTCTCTCTCCCAGACTTTGCCAAGTAGTTTGTATAATATCTCTGTAGAGGTATCAATATCTGTGTTGATGGCCTCTGCTGAAATGCCATCTGGACCAGCTGCTTTTCCATCTTTCAGAAGATTTATGGCTTTCTTTATTTCTTCTCTACTTGGTCGTTCACAGCTGATTTTTAGCTCCTCTTCTGCTGGCCGGATGTCTGGGGGATTAGTTAGAGCTGGTCTATTGAGAAGTTCCTCAAAATGTTCTGTCCATCTCTTCATTTGTTCTTGTATATTACTAAGCAATTTTCTATTCTTATCTTTTATGCCATTTGCTTTCTTATATTTCCCTGTTGATTTAGTCATCGACGGGTAGTATAAGTTGCCTTCCCTTTTATCCTCATTAGTCATAATTCTTGGGAAATGCCAATGATCCGAAACACTGTGACGAAATCAGTCGTGCACTTTTTATAACTCTCGTCCCCTCCGGCAGTATCACTTCATTTCTTTATTGTTCTCACTCATCGTCCTATTATTTGGCAAATTTATTGCTCTTACTGTGATAGGATGGGCGAGGGATGATGATGGTGGAGTCATATGTGATCGCTTTCTCGCTGCCAATTCACGCTCGCACCAGGCCCGTACAACAATAAAACTCTGATACAAAGGCAGGGGCTGTATTTATTATTACAATACAACCCTCTCAGTGACACCAAGCAAATAAACGAAATTAAACAAACACCAAACAAACACACAATAAACACACAGCCAGCGCTCCGCTGCTAATCTGAAACGCAAAACAAAGCATTGACTAATTAAAATCATAATAGTTAAACCATGAGAAACACCCTGGCAAACAGCTCGCTCTTCCATGCCACCCGAAACACTCAACTATCACACACACTCGTACCTGTCGTCCAATGAGACTAGTGTGGTATTGTGCATGAGGCTGGCAATCTAACCATGTAACACAACTTGCTACCAAAACCACTACTGCAAGAGTATATTAATGCTTTGTGCGGGCTTCATGCGGAGGCCAGCCATATTGGTGGCCCCGTGCTCCATAAGGAGCGGGAAGAGACATAATTTATCCACAAGTGGACCACGTGCTCTCATTAACAATAACATAACACATAACAATAATTAAATACTAATAAGATAGGCATGAAATAATATTAAACGATATGTACAAGCAATACTCTCATTAATAAGAATAACCTCGCAACTGACCCACGTGAAGCATGTCGTATGTGACGACTGATTAGTCTAGAAATCTCATCATATGAATTGCATCGTTGCAGAGACAAACCACTGCCATAACATATAAATGCTTCATGCAAGCTTCTGTTGGACCCAGCAGCACTGGTGTCTCCATGCTCCGCAAGGAGCAAACAGAGAAACGTGTATGTCTCAAGCGTGCTTCACGCACCAAAAGGATGTGTATCATGTTTACAAGGCATATTAATAACTAAAACTAAATACATCACCTAAAGGAAATTTAACACGAAAACTATGTACTGTACACAACACGGTGTAACTAACCTCAAATAACACAATAAAACAATTATCGTGAAATACGCTTTAACCTAAACTATCTCTTCCATTACTGAAGAAAATTACATTAACCTGGCTTCACCCACGTGTCAATTTACCTAATATAAAATAGTATAACATCATTAGGCCTATAGCACGTGGTAACTAAGCGTGTTTTTGTCGACTCACAGGCGCTATCTTTATGTACAGTACATGATACTTTTCAAGAACTCGTGGCTCCCGGTTACCATCTTGCCATAAAGTTAATACTAGTAGTAGACTGCTTTTCTGCCCGGCCTCATGAATGAAATAGATTGCTACTAAATTCTCAATGCGGTGATCTGGACTTAGCGTGCCTAATAAAACCTATCCACTAATCTATCACTTCAAAACTAACTCTAATGTCCTAAAAGAAATCTCCTCAGGAAACATATTTATCTATTTCATTAAACACGATACCAAATATTTGTTTTTTTAATTAAAGTGTTTGCTACTTTTCGCCCCTTTCAACCATCTACCATGTACATGGAGCTGTTGGTTATATCAGGACGTGTTTCCTTTATTGTAATATGTTTTTGTTTGTATTTATTTTATACTATATTATCTCTAGTAGGTATTTTCCTTGTGTAGTTATAGCCTAGTTCAAAATGGCTTTTTTTATCCAAAATATGATATTTTCTAAGCTGGTATGTTTTTAATTTTCACTGGACGGTTTATTTGGTTAATCTGTATGTATCTGGGGGGAGTCTTTCACCAGTGTGGACTACTGGCTCGGATCCTTATTTATTTTTTATATGTTAGCTTTAGTTTTTGTAATATAGTGTTTTATTAACTTTTGCACTTCTGAAGGGGTCTTTGTGCCTATGAGATTTTCTACACTCATTTCTACCTTGTGGTTACTACAGTATGTCTTAATGTTTTGCCTCTGCTGGTCATATTTTTTGCAGTCCACCAGAAAGTGTCTAATTGTGTTTGGTTCTTGACACTCTTCACATGTGGGTTCCTCAATCATGAAATATCCAGTTCCAAGCTTGAGCCTCAGCAATTTTTTATTAATTGGTATTTTTAGTTCATCTTGTATTTGACATTTTTTTGCTTGTTTTTTTTTTAAGGATTTTATATGAGTGTCTTGCTTTTTTACTTTGGTCCCATGCTGTTATCCACTCTTTAGTTATTGCTTGAGCAATTAAGCTCTTAATTTCAAACTTCCCTAAGCCTACTTCAATTTTGTTATGGCTAGTTCTTCCCCCTTTGGCTTCTTTGTCTGCAAGCTCATTTCCTGCTATCCCCACATGTGATGGTATCCATGTTAGTGTTGCACTGCATCCTATAGTGTGCAGATATGTATTAACCTGTAGTATTTCCTCTATAATATCTGGCCTGCTACATTCATTTCTGTTTCTGATAGCTAATACTGATGAAAGGGAATCTGTGAGAATGGTTACTTTATTTGGTGGGTTTTCTGCAGCTATTTCTAAAGCTTTTAGGATTGCCACTAATTCTGCTGTAAAGATGGATGTATTACCTGTTACTTTGTATCTTTTATAAATTTTTAATTTTGGTATTGCTATTCCTGCTCCTAATTGTCCTTCTTCATCTTTTGACCCATCTGTATATATAGTTAGGCTATTATTTATATACCGTTCTATGTACTCTAGTGCTTTACTTTTTGCTGAGATTATGTCGTTAGATTTGCTTATGATCTTTGATAAGTGGGAGTCAGTTTCTGGCACTTTTAATTCCCATGGTGGGATCTTTGCTTTATACTGAGCACTACTGTTTATCATATTAAATAGGTTTGGGTGTTGATCCACTTCATCCATCGTTTTCCACCCTGACGGGTATCTATTATGGTTTAATGGAATGTGGCCTATGTACTGGTTACCCCTATCAAAGGTTTTGTGTGCTGGGTGAGTTGGATCTTTTGCCACTCTTGCCCAGTAGCTGAATCTCAGTTCTTTTCTCCTTAGCTCCAGGGGTATAATGCCTAGCGCTACTTCTAATGCCTCTGCTGATGTTCCCTTTGAGGCACCTGCTATTATTGACAGTGCCTGGTTTTGGACTGTGTCTAGTTTTTTTTCTTATTGCTCGGGGCGGCTGATGCATAGACAACACTGGCATAGTCAAGTTTGCCCCTAATAAATGATTTATAGAAGGTTAACATTGTCTTATTGCAGGCTCCCCAACCACTTCCTTTCATATATTTTAGCATGTTGATAAGTCCCCTACTGCTTTGCACTAATAGGTCTATGTGTTTGTTCCAGTTTAGTTGCTGGTCTAGTACCATACCAAGAAATCTAGTTGATTTTGCTGTGCATACTTTTTGCTCATTAATGCTTATGTCAATTATATTATTTTTAATTACACGCCCTCTACTGAAGATCATTCCTATGGTTTTTTTAACGTTTAGATTAAATCCCCACTTGTGCATCCAGTCAGATACTTTATCTATTTGTTTTTGTACTGTTTTATAGAGGAATGGGAGATTTCTTCCCGTTCTCCATATCGCAGCGTCATCTGCAAACTGAGATAGGTTGTTTTTTAAGTCTTTAAACTCGTCGCCTAGGTCGTTGACCATAATCGTAAATATAGATGGTGATATTACTGATCCCTGTGGGATTCCATTCTGTTGTTCATACACCTCAGATCTATCATTGTTTATTTGTACCGTGAAGTATCTATCCTGCAGGAAGTTTTCTAAATAATTGTAAGTTCTGCCTACTATACCTAGTTTCCTGATCTTATAAAGTGCACCCTCCCTCCAACACTCATCATATGCTCTTGCTACATCAAGGAATATTGCTACTGTCTTTTCATTCCTTTTGAAGCCTGTTTTAACATCATGTTCCAGCCTCAACAGTTGCTCTATTGTACTATGTTGGCTTCTAAAGCCTGCCTGGGTTGGACTGTACAAATTATGCTTTTCTAGATGAAATTTTAGTCTGCTGTTGACTATTGTTTCTAGAATTTTTCCTAGATGCGATGTTAACGATATTGGCCTGTATGAGCTGACATCATGTGTTTCCTTATCTGGCTTTAGTATGGGGATGACTACTGCTGTCTTCCATGAACATGGTATTTTTCCTGTGTGCCAGATTTTGTTGTAGAGGGATGCAATCACCCTTAGAGTTGTATTTGGTACCTTTTTGAGGATTTCATAGCTCAGAATGTCTTTCCCAGAGGTGGTATTGGTTTTTCCTGCTAAAGCTCTTTCTATTTCATCTACTGTAATATCTGCATTTAAATAATTAGCATCCTGTGTGGTGTCCATATTTTCTTCTTTTAATTTTTCTAGCAGTGTTTTTCGCCTATTTATTTCTGCCTTATCTAGACTGTCTATTGAACTAACCTGATAGAAGTATTTAGCTAGTATGTTGGCTTTTTCTCTATCTGTTTCAGCTCTCTCTGGTATTTTAATTGTTGGGATTTTAAATTTCTTGTTGTTTCCTCCTTTAATTGCTTTTAGTTTTCTCCAAACTGTAGTTACTTGTGACCTATGGTTTAATGTTTGACAAAATGTTCTCCAACTCTTTTCTTTAGCTCTGAATATTATTTTATTTGTTTCATTTCTTATTTTTTTTTATAGTTTGTGTAATTCTCTTCAGTTTTGGTTTTTTCTATACTTTATCAGGGCCTTCTCCCTCAATTTCAGTTGTTCTGAACATCTGTCTGTCCACCATGGTACTGGATTTTTATCTTTGCTTCTTTTCCTATCTTTACCTTTTTGTGTTGGTTTTAAGTGATCAGGCATATTCCTGTTTGGTATATATTTTATTGCTATTTTTAAAATCTCATTTGTTAGTTTTTCTGCAAATATATCTATACTGTTAGATTCAATTTGTTCTATGCTTAGTTTACTTAGCTCCAATTGGAAGGACTCCCAGTTTGCTTTTTTGAGGTTGAATGTAGGTTTGGAGCTTCTTGGACTAGTTCTGTATTTGTCGTTTAGGTTTATTTCTATGGGTAAGTGGTCTGAGCTGGAGTCATTCAGTACTTCCCATTTAGCAGAGGCTAGGTTTGGTGTTATAATACTTATGTCTATTGCTGTATCTCCTCCATTGTTGCATGGGTTAACCCTTGTCACTGAGCCATCATTTAGTATGATTAGCTCAGCACTTTCAATGTAGTCCAACAGTCTTTTTCCTGCTGGATCATTACTGTTGTTACCCCATGCCTCATGGTGTGCATTAAAGTCACCTACCAATAATGTTCTTTGGTCTATTTGTGTGTTTATAGTGGCAATGTCCCTATCGGTTATATTACCCTTGGGGCTATAAATGTTTATTATTTTTAAGTTATCTGGCTCACTGTCTACTGTTACACTTATTCCTTCAATATTTTCTGTGTTAAATTGTTCCCAATTTAATATTTTGTAGTCTTCATGTATTAAAAAGGCCACACCCCCTCCTCTACCCTCCGGTCTATCATTTCTAAGTGTTATATATCCTTGATAGTTCAGTTTTTGTTGGGGGCTTAGGAGGGTTTCTTGTATTGCAAATATGGGTTTTGATTCCTTATATTGCCCCACAAGAGACATCAGGTTCTTCCTGGCACCCCTACAGTTCCACTGAACTACTTTTATAGCTCTATGGTCTCTAGTCTCCATCTTATATGGTTTTATCATAGTTATGTTTTTGTTTTTACATGTTTTTATTTGTTAGTTTCTCTATGTACTTTTTGTTTTGTTTTGCCCACTATCTCTCATGTTCTCTACAAACTCCTCATTCCAAGTAACCATTTTACTCCGCACTCTTTCTACTAGGTATGGAAGGAGTAGTTCAACTGTTTCCTTAATTTTTTTCTTCCATATTTTCTTTGTTTTCCTGCTTGTTCAATTTTTCGGACTCTTGACTTTTTTCTTCTGTTAAAAGTGCTCTTTCAATCTCTATTTTCCTTAGGATTTCTTCATTAGACTCTTTTATTTCTGTTATTGTTTTGAGGTCTCTTTCTATTGCCTGTTGTGCTATTTTAATTTCTTCTAATACCTGCCTGGCTTGGGTGATGTTATGTTCTGTCTCTTCTGTGTTGTTTTCTTCTTCGCTGTTGCTTATGCGTGTTTTACTTTCATCTTCTTTCTGTATTTTCTCCTTTATGTTTTTTAACTTCAGTGGTTATTTGTTTTATTTGTTTCTTGATGTTGTTTTCTTGGAAGTTTTGAAGGTGGCTGTTTGCTTTCTGTTTTTCTTTCACTTTCCAGATTGGTGTGTTTGTTTCTAGAGCTTCTTTAAGTATGTATTTTGTCTCTTGGAAGACTGGGCACCCCTGGTACCTGGCACTGTGGTTACCCTGGCAGTTTGCACATCTTCTGTTTTTATTTTCTTGTTTGTAGTCTTTGTCCTCTTTAGCCATTGTGCAGTCTCTGTGTTTGTGTGCTCCTGCACAGAAACTACATCTTGTTGCTCTTTTACAAGCATGCTGCATGTGACTAAAGCCTTGACAATTTGTGCATTGGATGATTGGTGGTATGAATATTTCAGTCTTCTTGGTTCTCTTGCAGATTTTGACCTCCTTGGGTATTTCTGTACCCTGTACACTCAACACTACCACTGATGTGTTCTTCTGCAGCTTAGTTTTAATTCGTTCTACCTTTTCTATCTTAGTTTCTGGGTTTTCTTTCACTATGTTTGTGTGGATCTCTTCTTCTGTTAAGTTTGTATCGATGCCCTTGATTACGACTTTTCTAATCTCTTTGATCAGCTCCATTTGTATATTTATTTTATGTGGGAGTTGCACTTCTTTAGATTTTTCTTTCAGCTCATTTATTAGGACCTTGGCTTTTTCTGTGCTGTTCAAGCAGAGTACTACACCATTGCTTGTTTTTTGTAATCTGTTAATACATTTTTTTTGTCTATTATTTTTTCTAAGATAACCATGATTTTGTCATCGGGTAGGGCTCTCAGAGTGGCTTCTGTCCCTCCTACTTGAGTGATTTTAACTCTTTTTCTGTGGGTTTTTGTTTCCTTTAGGCTGTCCTCGGCACTTTCTTTGGTTTCCTGAGTGCATTGGCCTGCATTTCCCTCTTTGTCCTTCCTAATGTGTTCTGCGGCTTTATTTCCTGTCGAAGTTGGTGTTCCATTGTGTGCAGCACCTTGCTTTGATGTCAGAATTTCTGTTTCTTTCTCGTTGCTTTTTTTGTTTGATTCCCTGTCTTTATTTACTTCAGAGTTCACTTTTATTTTGTCCTTGATGGTTTCAATTCTGCCCTTAATTTCTGTGTCCTTTAGACCAGGGTTTTTGTTCCTCTCGTTTTCTGTCCGTTTTGATGTTCCTTCCTTAGTATGTCTTTCTGTTGTTTTGCTCCAAGCTTTTCCCTCCCCTGACTGCAATCTGGTTAGCATTATGTTGGACTTATTTGCTCTTATTGTGCTACAAATATTTTGTTGTATACGAGTTGTCTTTACTCTTTTTTTTAAATATTCTCTAATTTCTCTATCTTTATTTTATACCTATCACCGATAACTTACAATTAATATTTATGCTCTATCTATGCCTAATGCTAAATTAACCCAAGACAAGTTATTAATTTAAAAAAAAAAATTTTTTTATTAATATATAAATTTTAAATTATGTTTAGATATCACTAGTTAAAAGCTGACTAGTCCTATTACTAAGCTAGTACATTTGAATTAAATTTAATTTTGTTCACACGCGGCTCAACGCGTGAATTAATTACACAAAGAGAAACAAGATGGCTACTGCACTTTACAAATGAAGACCCCACGTGGTTGGCCTACCTGGGCTTATTTATTCTATTTCACTAATATTTTAATTATACCAATACTCCTGTCAATTATTAACTAACGTTAAGAGAAAAAAACTTATCTGAATTTGTCTTGTGTAGCGTACTGAAAACTTTCACTGGATGTGGAAAGAGCGAGCGAAAATACTGCTTATTTATTCTATTTCACTAATATTTGTATTTATACCCTATCAATTATTAACTAACGTTAAAAGCAATTAACGAATACTAGAGGTGATTAATAATATTTAGTTTTAAAATGTTAGAGAAGAGAAAATACTTATCTGAAATTCGTCTTGTGTAGCGTTCTGAAAAACTTTCGCTGGATGTCTTCTTCTTCTTTGATCCTTAGCCGCAGACCGTCAAAGCAGTCAGTGGCCATTACGCCTGGTGGCGTCTTGTAGGGCAACAACAAATTGATTCCACTTTGCTCGGTCGGCGGCCATCCTTCGTACAGTGCCCCAACTCTGGTTCATTCTTTGCATCTCAGCCTCCACAGTCCTCCGCCAAGTTGTTTTTGGTCGGCCTCTCTTTCGTTTTCCTTCAGGGGTCCATAGCATAGCTGTGTGATGGCATCGGGGTCTCTTCTGAGGACATAGCCAACCCAGCTCCAGCGTCTGCCAGCTATGTGGAATGTGGAACGAGACTATTTTGATTAGGGTCTTTGTCTCTCTTTTTTTTTCATTTGCGTCTGTTATTTTGCTGTAATACCCTGTTCAACCAAAACCCGTTGAGGGGTTAAAACGGTTATATTGGGGTATATAGGGTGTTATCGTCTTCGCTAGTATCACGTTCCTAGTCCTGGAGATGACTGGTCCTGAAAAGGACCACTAGCTGCCTGTTTGTTCCCTACTCGTTGTTGTCTGTTTCGGCTGTGTGTTGTTCATGACTGTCTTTATTATATTTGGTAAGAGGTCCTTTAGGGTTTCGGGGATTATTTTGTCTTCCGCTTCTCTTCTTCTTTTTTCTCTTCCTTGATTGCTTTTTGGTAGGCGTTCCTCTACGGTTTCTGTGGTTATTTTGTCTTTAGTGTCTTTGCTTCTTTCTCGTCCTTGATTGTGTTTTGTTACGATATCCTCGACGATTCTTCTCTCTGTTTCAATTCTCTTGAGGATTTTTTCGTTCTCTTCCTTTAGCTCTGCGAGTTTGGCGATGTCGACTTCTATTTCGTGTTTGATGGTTTTCATGTCCTGTAGCATTGCCTGGGCGCTCTGTAAGGCTCCTATTGTTTCGTCTCTTATGGCATCTGAGTCTTCGTTGTGCTGCCTGTTCTTCTCGACTTTGAGTTTTTGTTTTATGTCTCGCACCTCTGTGGTTAGTTTAACCAGCTGGGCTCTTGTGTGCTGTTCCTGGTTAGCAATGCCACCTGAAGCCACTCGGTGTCTTGCTTCTCTGAAGGAGGTTTTTGGTTACAGCTTCCTTCAGTATGGCCTTTGTTTCATAGAAGGTCGGACAGCCACGGTATCTTGCCCCGTGGTTCCCGAGACAGTTTGCGCAGGTTCTGTTGGAGTTGCGCACTTTATAGTTGTTATCCTTTTTCGCATGAGGACATTCATTGTAAGAGTGACTTCCCGCACAGTACCGACAAACTGTCTCTCTCTTGCATGTTTTCTTAGTATGCGAAAATTGCTGGCAGTTTGAGCACTGCATAACAGGAGGGATGTACTCTTCTGTTTTTCGACTTCTATCGTCTAGGTTAAGTTGACTTGGTCTAGAAGTCCCCTCGATAGTAAGGATAACTAGGTTTGTGTCCTTCGTGTCCCATGTCTTCAGTCTTTCGACCTGTGTTATTTTGATTTTCTTTTTGCAGGCGGCTGTGGACTTCTTGTGTAGATCGATTGTTGTCGACCCCTCTTACAACTATCTTTTTGGTCTTCTTGAAGATCTCCACAGTAGCTTTAATCTGGTGGGGCAGCTGGACTTCTTTGTGTCCGGACTCTAGTTCGACCATCAGTTGGTTTGTCTTCTCCGTGTTATTTAGAGCTATTATAACTCCGTTGTCGTGTCTTGAAACTCTAGTTATACTTCTCCTGCCCGTTATTGCCTCAAGGATCCCGATCACTTTATCGTCGGGTAGGGCCCTGAGCGAGGCCTCGCTTCCCGACGTCTGAGTGATCTTAATGATCCTCTCCTGTATTGCCTCGTGAGAAACGGCATTTCTTTGCTTGCGAAGCTGGCACGTTCCGCCTTCCGTCTCGGTTTGAGTGTGTGACGGATTCACATTCTGGCTCGTCTGAATCTGGTCAAGTTTCACCGAAGTTGGCTGGTCACTGCATGATGGAGACTTGACTATGACATCTCGTTTTGGCGGTGGATTGATTTTGTCGGGCTTCAATGCATTGTTACCCTCTGTCTTCGATGTTTTGTGGCCGTGTTTTACAGATGTTGCCTTGTCACTGCACAATGGAGCTACCGCATTGACATCTTGTTTTATCGGTGATGTTACTTTGCCAGGCTTCGGAGACTGGTTGTCCTCTGCCTTTGAAGCTTTGGGTTGCTCATCGGTCGTGTCAATGGTTGCGTTGTTCGGCTTCTGAGAAGGACCGGCCCCGACGCTAGTAGTTGGAGTAATCGTGCTCTCCGGCTGACTCTCTTTGTTCTTTGCAGATTCTTGTTTGCTGATGCTGACAAGTGTTTGAGGGCTTCTATAGAAATTCCTCTTTTTCGCTTGTGGCTTGGTACGAGCCATTTTAGTATATTGCTATCGTACAATGATCCGATGGGTGAGCGCTGCATTTTAGGGTCTTTGCTTGCCAGCGCACTCTTTCTATAGGCCGCTAGGCCTAATCACTCACGGTGTAGTGCACGCGCGTAGTAATTGAGCCACGAAAATAACACACGCGATGGATGCTCTTGAAGGAGCGAAAACACAAATATAAAACACAACTATTTCTAGGCTTATTGTGGCCTAGTAATATATCCTTCTCCTGAAGATGTTGTGGTAAAAAGGTAGGGAACCACGGGCACAATGGCGATGATATGATGGAGCTGTTAAACGACAGACGCTATGGCGATGACAAGATGGCGCTGTTACATTACATTCTTTTTGCTGTGACCGCACCCAGACTTGTTTACATTTCACCAGGTGAACTGTAACAATACCAGGTTGATTACACAGGTCAGCGGTAATATGTTTATCATGTAAGTCGCCTGGCCAGCTTTGTTAGACACGCTCTCTATTGACACAGATGGTCGCGCACGATCGTTGAAATGAGGGCCATATTGTATGTCTGAGAGAGCCGTCTAAGGGATGGGCGAAAACACAGGAGATAATGAGGGAAACACAGGTGATATTGAGATAATAGCTTCCACCGCGCCTATCCCTGTGTAATTATTACAGGTAATCTGTCTGGGAAGAAAATATTTGCGGATAGCATCTGGGCAGGAATAAGTTGACAGATTTGTTTGTGAGTTTGCGGAAGTACTACAGCATTATTAGAAAGAGGTCGCGCGATGGAATTTGAAAATGTAATATTTTAAAATATGCTGGGGTATTATAATTTAACACTCCTACCCACATAGTGCAAAAGAGATTGGATTGGTGTAAAGTGAGAGCCGGAATACACAATGGTTCTCATTGGCAAACTCGTCGGAAGCACAATCGTAAACATTTTTATTTTACAAATATGAATTTGACATGTTTTTCTTGCTAAGTGGTTGTATATGAGGCTGGCACCCTCAACATATGAAAATAGTATATTCATAAACCACTACAGCAAGCGCTGGTGATTTCTTCGTGCTAATTGCACAGACAACCGACAGCAGAGGGGACCCCAGACTCCGACTGGAGCAGTGATGACTGATGATTACATCACAGGTGCTTCAAGTGTATCATATCATTTTGTGAGATATTTGTACCTTGTTAATTGTAATTCAGGCAAATCATTGCATTTCGCGCTGTCCAAGCACATATTTTCTCAATTTAATACCCAGAAGAATATTGGTGATTTATAATCATCTTCCCTGAGTTATGCTGTGTATACTCAAGAATTTTATTATTAAGAGAGACTAACATTGGTGGGTGTACAGCGAGACAATGCGCCTGTTAAATTTGCAGCCCACAATAGCAGAGGCATTTGTTCTTTCTATTTTGTCTAAATGTTCGTGGAACGAAGCTATCAGACGGTTCGTAGAACAAAGCTGTCAGACTGTGAATAGTCATCATCACAGAAGGATTGACGAAACCCACGCTGCAGGACTCACTCATACAACTAAGTGCTTGTAAAAGGCACCCGCAAACGGACATTAAATCTTAATTTAAATCCTCAAACCAAGTCTCAATGACGACGACTTTAATTTTCATCTAAAATTCACCATCATTTCGTCTCTATTTTAACCTGTTAAAACTAATTGATTATTAAATTTGTTACATGTTATTTTAAAACATAACAATCATAGTTGTTTCAGTTATTATAAGTGTGAAAGCAAACGTATGAGCAAGACTATATATATATATATATATATATATATATATATATATATATATATATATATATATATATATATATATATATATATATATATATATATATATATATATATATATATATATATATATATATATATCTTCTTCTTCTTCCGTCCTTAGCCAAAGACCGACCAAGCAGTCAGAGGCCATCACGCCTTGTGGCGTCTTAAGGGCAACAGCAGATTGATTTTCTCTGTTGTAGTTTCCCATCACGCCTAGCGGCGTCTTTAGGGCAACAACAAATAGATCCATCTGCCGTTGTTTCCGTAATCGGTGTGACAAGCCAACGGGTGATCAGCCCATTGGGCACATATATATATATATATATATATATATATATATATATATATATATATATATATATATATATATATATATATATATATATATATATATATATATATATATATATATATATATATATATCATCATCATCATCATCTCAACCCATAAGCCGTCATGGGTCGTAGGGGTGCCATGGTGGAAGCATCAGCAGACAGGGTCCTCCACTGCTCTCTATTCTCAGCAATGCGTACAAGTGTGGAGAAACCGTGTCCTGCCCATTCTTTGATGTTATCAGCCCAGGATTTTCTTTGCCTTCCTCTTCTCCGTTTACCTTCGACTGTTCCCTGGAGGATCGTTTTCGAAAGGGAGTCATGACGAGTTACATGCCCAAACCAGGCAAGCTTTCGACGTTTCACTATTGACAAAAGTGGTTCTTGATGGCCTGCATAGGTGTTTATCTTCTCTCCAACATAGGCATTTGTTTTGTGCTCTTTATTTGATCTTCCATCACTACATATAGTGGACGCGATATATATATATATATATATATATATATATATATATATATATATATATATATATATATATATATATATATATATATATATATATATATATATATATATATATATATATATATATATATATATATATATATATATATATATATATATATATATATATATATATATATATATATATATAGAGAGAGAGCTAATTCTTAGAAAAAAATTTCGCTGGATTTACACCAGCTGGGGGCTTCAACGGGCTAAACCATTCCTTAATTCTTCACAAAAGGCGACGGACCGATGTAAGGTAACAAGTGCCCTGCCAAAGCAGCATTGTTCTTGACTTCGGAAATATCTTGTGAACACTACCTTGAGATATAAGGGTCTTTACCCTTCTATTTACAACTCTGCCAAGAGTAATCTTATGCAAAGGTAGACGTCTTTGACGACCCATTTTAGATACTCTTGCGTTTTGGCCACTGGTGGACCACTACTGCAGAGGTTAAAAGGGGGGGGGGGGGGTGGGGGGGGGGGGGGGGGGGGGGGGGGGGGGGGGCGGGTGGGGCGGGGGGGGGGGGGGGGGGGGAGGTGGGGGGGGGGGGGGGGGGGGGAAATCCGTGACATACACTTCAGGCTGATTTCTGGAGAGGGCTAATATATTTTTGTCTAATTCTCTGTTCTTCTTCTTCTTCTTCCTCGTTCGTCCTGAAAAGGACGTTGGTTGCGTTGTGTCCGTTTACAGAGAAGCTGCGGTATTTGCGCCTTTCGGCCGACACATCCGACTTCCGCACGGCATTTTTGGGGACCAGGTTTACCTTCCCTCTTCGATCCCTACTCCTCAGCCAGACTGCAGTGATGCAGCCTGTTTCCAGGACCACCACATGGAGGTGGAGTAGGGTCTTGGTCAGCTCTGGTTCGCTGATCCTGACGTAGGCAGTCAAGCTATGGGTCGCTTACTGCATTCCTCACTTTTGATGCGTCTTGGGTCCCATTCTTTACTCAGTCTTGGTTGTTCTCTATCAATCTGTAAGTCATACGGTCGCTGCCCTGGCAAAATTTAAAAATTCTGAAGCCTACCCACCACAAAATTATTTATAGAATGTGTGATTTGTGTATACACACATTGGTATCCTCGCCGGTGCTACGAAGTTCGTGCACTCTGCTGAGCTCCTTCTGGTGTGGTATAAGGGAGGAGATCGGGGCACTGATGGAGTTGTCCGTGTGCAATGAAGATGGCCCCTTAAAACCAAACTCTAACAATCTACAATCTATTCACTCGAACTCGTCACAATCATTGTTGTTGTTAAACAGAATCGACATCATTGCATCCCGGGCAAAACCATAGGTGCTCAGTCTCCCTCAGAATATATCAAAGAGTGTGAATGCTAACTGTTCCTGTAACTCGCTGGTTGTATACATGATGAATGCATCCTCTCATACGTTGTGATGGTATTGCCTCCCCTGCTTTGCAGTAGTGGTCAAACAGTGGCCAAAACTTAAGAGTATCTAATATGGGCTTCAAAGGTATCTACCTTCGCACAAGATTACTCTTGGCAGAGATGTAGATAGAAGGGTGATGACACTTCTATTACAAAGGGAGTCTTCACAAGATATTCAGAATAAGCGAGAACAATACTACTTTGGCTGAGTATGTTAACTCTGTAATTCTGCCGACGCTTTTGTGAAGGATTTAAGCACTTATTACTTTCAGCTCGTTTAAGCCCCCACCCCTGATTTACTCAGTGGAATTCTATTATTCTAGTAAAGCTCTGTTTAGAGTGTGTGTAGTAATTTGACTGAGACAAACATGCAGTAACTTTAAAATGATTACATCGAAGTTAAATTTGTAACATTACAAATAACAAAAGTTAATAATCACTTTAGGTTTTAACAGTTGGAAAATAATTTGAATAGTTATGGACCAAGAAAAGTTATCATCACAGTCTTTATGGAATGTGAGATGTTACAAGAAGTTCAAGTGGCAGCATATATTTGTACTTAGCTGCCAATGACGATTCTGCCCCTTCTTATGGGTTGGTTCTTTTTACTCTGCTCACGCTCGTCTCTGATCAAGGTTGTCGGGGGTAGCTCGTTTCCCAGAAATGTCAAGGAGAGTCTACCACGTGGATCGTTCGTCTTAAAGCTTAGGCCACGGTTCCCTTCTTGTTCCAGAGATAGTACTTTCTGCTGGTACCACCAATAACTATGGTAAAAGAATAGAACGAAACGCTCTTCTGAGTATGACGTTTTCCACCCCATAGTTAAGGGTTCCTTTCTTCCTATACCACCCTCCCAGTTACTCAGACTTTACACTCGATGAGAATTAAATTTAATCCCTCGGGATAGAACATCAAATTTAAAAAAATCAGAGTTACATACATATGAAATAGCAGAATAAATATTCCCCCCCTTATGGAGAAAAGAACCCAAAAATTAATAACCCAAAGGTCGAAGGTGTGCACTTTGTTACAGAGTAGACAGTAAAGTAAACAAGTTCCTACTATAGGCTAACCAGTAAAGTTAACAAGTTTAAGCAAATCCAGTTTTGGTAAAGTCCCTGTAACAAAGAAAAATATTCATTCTCTCTTTCATACAGTGGCCACTCGATCACTCTTACCTACTCTTGGTGATATCTCTTGGAATTACAATTTTTCCTGACTATATAAAATGTCAGGTTTATTTCCCAAATTGGCCCCAGTCCATCCTCTAACACAGCGGTTCCCAACCTTTTTTCACTTGCGTACCCCTTGGCAGCCCATTTCTATAAATTGTACCCCTAATATTAGCAAAATATTTGAAATTAATATAGTTGCTGTTATTCAAAATTTATAGATTATAACCAGAAATAAAGAAGCCAACCACGGGATTAAAAAACAATGTAATAAAAAGGTGAACCAACAGTGCATATATTTTTACATTAAAAAAATCAGAAGTTACAATAAAAATTAACACATTTAATGTATTAATAATAATAATAAAAACGTTGCTATTGTTAAAAGTTGAAATCACTTTTTAATAACACACATGTCACGTGACCATGACAAATGTTCAGTGCGATCCTTGAGCTTGTTTTGAGGCACATAGTTTTTTTTAAATCAGGTTCAAGTGATGTAAGATACAGTCTCAATTCTGGACCTGCATTCAGTTTACTACGGTATTTATTTTTTATAAAGGTATAAGAAGAGAAGGCCTTCTCCACCAGCTCAGTATTTGTAAATGGCAACAGAAACTTAAGCGCCTTGTCGGTCAGCTGTTCACATTCTCTGCTGATGTCTCCCCAAAAGTTAATAAGGAATTTTCCTTTGAATTCAGCTATTAAAGTAGTATCAGTCGAAAGTTCAATCAACTTCTCTTTTTCGTTGATTGATAATGTGGCTGCTTGGAAATATTCTTCTTCAAAGGGATTTACAATCCAGTAGTTCTCTTTTCCAGGTTTCGGAAAGTACTTCTCGAAAGATGATTTTAACCCTTTCAAGTGTTCAATTATTTTCTCACTCATTTCCTGGGAGAGGTGCAGCTCGTTCTCAGATAGGAAATTGTGCAGAGTTTCAAATACCTCAAGTTGGGCTTTTTCAATACACGACCTCCAAAAATCTAATTTTTAAATCATAGATTCAATTTTGTCTGAAACATTGAAGATCATTACCGAGCTATTCTGAAGTGCCAAATTTAGTTTGTTTATTTGTAGGAAAATATCCGATAAGTATGCAAGACTCTGAAGCCAATCACAGTCGTGTAACTTTGAAGTAAGTTGGAAAGGATGGTCTTCCAAAAAAAGTTGGACTTCATGTCTAAGTTCGAACAGCCGGGTAAGGACTTTACCACGAGAGAGCCACCTTACTTGTATATGAAGGAGCAGGGTAGAATGTAGACTATTCATCTCTTCACACAGTGCTTTGAAAAGCCTCGAGTTTGTGGACTTTGACTTTATAAAATTAACCACTTTCACAGCTTCATCAAGAACGACTTTTAATTCACCAGGGAGGCGGTTAGATGCAAGGCTTTGCCTGTGGATGCAGCAGTGGCTCCAGGTTATATTGGGGGCTACCTTCGTGACACGAGCGCGAAGACCGGAGTAGCAACCTGACATAGACTTGGCTCCACCAGTGCATAGTCCACAACAATTAGACCAATTAATGTCCTTTTCTGTGAAATAAGAATCAATAGCATGAAATATATCCTCACCTCTTGTAAGCCCTGACACAGGATGACAAAGAAAAAGGTTTTCTTCAACTTCATTGCTTTTCAAATACCTCACAATGACAAGCAAAACAACAAAATTAGCAATATCTGGGCTTTCGTCAACTTGAATAGCAAAGAATTTACTATTTTTAACTCTACTTATTATTGTCGCTTCAACATCGTCAGACATATTCTGCATTCTTCGAGAAATTGTATTGTTCGAAAGAGGGATTGCGTTTATTTTGCGAACATGTTCCTCTCCGAGCATGCACAGAATGGCATCTTTTTTACAAGGAGAAATTAAATTCTCAGCTATAGTATGATTTTTACCACATTTAGCAATATGATAACTAATACGGTAGGAGGCTTCAACCGCATTTTCGTTTTCTTTGTTAGCTGACGACAAGTACGATGTCACATTCTGTTGTTTCGATAGGCGCTGAAAAAAATTGCGTTCCTTGTTTTCATAACTGGGGTGTTTTGTTTGTAAATTCCGCAAGAGTAACGAAGGTTTCATGCTACCATTGGATAATACTTCCCGACACACTACACAGTGGGGCTTAGCACAGTCCTCATCTCCTATAAACGAAAACCCATACTTCATGTATTCGTCACTGCATTTTCTCTTTTTAGCTCTATGTGAAACTGAAGATCGTGTCTTTTCACTATCCTGCACCAAAGTCTTAGGCGTGTCCTGAGAAGTACTTGGCGATTGATCACATTCCACATTATGTTTCAGGTTTTTTACTGTACCGGTTTTCAACCACTGATCCATATCTGATAATACACGAATTGAACATTTAATCACTTTAAGTTAAGTTAAAACAATGACAAAAACTACTGTATATAGAAACACTGTCTCACTGTCTCACGTTTGTAAAATTTGGGTCAAGAATCGACACTATTACTTCCGGGACATTAGACGTTCTTAGATAGTGTGGAAGTTCAAACAAGTCATATTTTTGATGACATATTCAACGGCACAACTATAATCCCATAGTCATCATAATGAAGACTATTGTGTAAAAATATTGAATTGTGGTCACACGAAACGCCATAGATTTTCACACACGCCAGTCCAAGCAGACAGCACGCCAGTGGCGCGCAAGAAAAACGGCGTAGATTGTCTCACACAGTTTATGTTTTATAGTATAGCGTTGAATTAATTTCACAACTTTTGACTTGTTTTTTACACTTTTGACATATGTATCTTTTTTCCGCCATTACTCAATTTTTTTTAGGGTACGTGTAAAGTCTTGTTCTTTCCACTCTGTAAAGTTGCTTTCACACACACACTGTAAAGTATCAGTCTGTCTGCTCTGTAAGGAAGAGTGGTGTGTTGTTGAGATCAGGCATGCTCCAGTCTACCCAGCTGTAAATGGGTAACTCACCCTAGTCCTGAGTTAGGGAAGGCAAAGGCTCCAGGGGAAGCAGGCCCTAAACTCGGTCACTTCAGCCGACGCAGGATGGTGTATGTATGAAGTAGAAGTGTAGAGTGTGATTACCGCGAATGGTGTACTGTTCGTGTGCTGACCAATATAACCACTCACACTTGTGTCTACAAGGCACCAATGCAGACTGCTGGAATCTTAGTTTACTCAATTTATTCAGACGTACACACTGGGACATACGAGTACATCATGGTTCGTTGACATATCAATTTGTAGGTATACATAGCAGATCTGAAGTCATGACACATTCAGAAATAATGGGCAGTACATCAAAAGTTCAATGTCATGATACATTATGGCCGCATCTCCCTATCTGACTAAACGCGTCAGTGAAAGCAGATCGATAAATAACCAAAGTTACTTGACGTCCATAGTTTGTAGTATATATTATGAAACCACGAAAGGGGGTTTCTAGCAAGATTGAGATCTCCCTGTCACTGTCCGATAATAAGATAAATAATCTGTTCTCTTGGCAGTGATCAAAACATATGATGACCGAAATCCAACATGGCTGTCTCCCTGAGTTGTCGTTCACTCATTCATAGGAAGGAGAATATAAGCCAGAGTTAATTTATAATGGGTATATAAAGGATTTCATAAATGTTTCCATACAGCTCTACGGTGATCAGGTTAATTCACGTAGCCATAACCGCTGCAGGAAAATCTGTCATCTTCGTCGATACAAAACACGACACTAGCATAGCGAAGCACAAAAGTCAAGCTAGGCCTAACCGACGAGAGATCATCAAAAATAGGAGCTGGGTTTACCTGGAGTCCGAATCATCTATATACTGACATAAGGAGAGTCTCTAACACAAACTATCGTAGAGACACCATCTCCTTCAGAAGAAAAAACCACTTCGTGAGACATTTTTTTCTGACGAAAGGACCAGCTCTAGAAAAAAGTACCCGCCATTTGTAAGCAGTACATCGGAACTCATCACGACTTGTCAAGACAACTCATACTTCCGCTAGCAAGAATCTAGTCCCTCCTACCCATCCAAAATATACAATATAGGACTGATTCTACTTGTACTAATAATATGTAATACATATGAATTCAGGCCATAAACACAATAAGCAAATTAATATATTTTCTGGCCCTAAAAAATAAGTACAAACGCAAGCGCAATATCCTTGCGCTGGATCAATATCCAGAACGATTACTCCTATAATCAAAAGTGTGAATCAAACATGGATTATCTCGCTTTTACCATAAACAGCATTTTCATACACAAATAAATGAATGTCTATATTTTTCCCATATTAAATAGCCATATCGATTTTTGTAAAATGTGCGTCAAAATATGCACGCAACAGTACGCTTACCACAGGTTGGGAACCGCTGCTCTAACAAATAAAGACTAGTGAGGTGAACGCCGAATCTGGTGTGGGTTTTTCCTGGATGAACAAAATTTCACCGTTAATAGTTGATGTAGCAACGTGATCTTGGGGTTCACATTTAAAAGAGGAAAATACTTCCAGTATTGGGAAACACCTGGTTGCTAAAAATATTACAATTGATAAATGATGAAAATCCTTTCGGCTGACTCTATGGTAGAGTGCCGATTCTGAAACAGCGTAAATGCTGGATGCTACGCTTGAATACGACTGTCAGAAGTCGGGAATGAATGTTATTTTTTTCACACCCCAGTGGGCTGATAAAATTGAAAAATATTGCTGGGTTTGGTAAGTCCAGTTAAATTTACAAGTTAAAATGTTTCTCATGTATCGTTAGCAAATACTTGCTCACCAGTGAAATTGGTGACGCACAAGCCAAGAAAGGAGACAATATTAACCAATCAGTAAAATAAAAAAATAAAAGACCGCTGGACGCCCTTGATCAGGTCTGCTAGGAATATATAAGAAACATTTATGGAAAAATGCTACTATTCTATATAGCTACATATATGCACACAGACGGGGACAAGACGATCTCTTATCCACTCCGTCAGGCCTGATTAAATTTAAAAGGCACACGGTGTTTTAAGCCTACCCTATCGCCCGTCGCTAGGGCTAAGTGTAGGTTGGATGAGTTATGCGACTCTCCCCCTCTTGCTCGCGCTTAACGATCAGCGGACAATGCCAATTATCACAAACTATCGCCGGTCGTTAAGTAGCTATTAATTTGGTCGGCGTCTGATAGTTTAGTCGTATGATATTAAATAATAGGCACTTATAATAAGTACGCACAATGAAATAAAACGTGAATTCTTTTCTGTTACTATCAGTCTCGCCTAGCATTTAAACCAGTCAGCTAACCGTCTCTTCTTGTGTGAGAAAGCGTGTGGTTAAAATTAACATTATAACTGAACATCTGGTATGAAATAGCTACGCGTTATTTTATTTCACTAGTTTTAACGCTAGAAAATCAAAGTGAATTATAATGGTAAAAGCTAACACTTTTAATTGGTAAAAACTAACACTTTTGAACACGT